>VWZV01003266.1:589202-755253 GCA_013397155.1 Irena cyanogastra | reverse complement strand
AAAAAAAAAACAAAAAAAAACCAAACAAAAAAATCGCACACCCATCACAACAAACACAACACCAGGAGGGAGGGGGGGAAAAAAAAAATCAAGCAGAAAGAAAAATCCCAATATGACATGTTCTCATGCCCAGCAAATGCACAACCTGCTCCAGCAGTCCTTGTTAAAGTAAATCATCCCAATGACAATAAACAAGAGAGGCAATTCAGGCAGTGTGCTGCACAGGTAATGTTCGCCCCAGATAACTCAATCATGAATAATTCAGTCTAAGCTAAGCTCAAGTAAGACCATTACTAACTGTTTTCATGTATGAAGGATTGATTTTCTTTCACAATGAAAGGAGGCTCAGGTTGCAGTACTCCTAAAATGAAGACACAGCACACGCTGGTTTTTTGATCAAAGGATGGTACAGGTGATGTACCTGGTTTGCCTCACACCACACTGGAGGGTGGGGACGTGAATCTTCTCCATTGCGGGGTTGCACACTTATGTAATATATAACAAAATCAGCTAAGCATGGTCTAAGAAGGAATGTAAGCTGCAAGGAAAAATTATACAATTGTTTCTGCCCCTGTAACATTTAGAGGCTCTAATTCCAGACAGAGGTTGTCTAGCCTACAAACAGCACTGATATGACCAAAAGCACCAAATAGTCAATAATTGTTAGTAATTTATACACAGGTTGCACTACCAGGAGGCACACAATGAATAAATGGCACAAAAATGGAGATTTCTGTGTGAGCAGAACATGAATTTTATTTGACAGACATATGTAAAGCACTGCCTACAGAAAGGTTTATATTCAGAGATTTACAAGAACACACACAGAATTAGAGTGTATAGATTATGTTGTCTTTCTGAGATAAAGAAATGCAACTACTTTAAGGAAAGCTGGGTTTTGTCAGCTCTAGATAAGGGTCTTCTTGATATAACTGCGAAGTAAGCATCAACAGCAGATTTTGATTCTCATTTGTCACTCAAAAACACTTAGGAAGAAAAACAGCTCAAAGAATATGAAAGATTAAAATAAATTAGGTGCACATTTTCCATGATAACTTAACACAGCCATTTAACAGGATGAAAACATTTCAAATCTAGGACTATTACACTCTACTGTGACACTCTAGACAGTAAAAGACATCCTACCCACAGTCATCGTCACCACTTAATTTAATAACAATCTAAAATTAAGAGCAATTGACTCTCTAAATACTTGAAGAAGATTATAAGAATGAGCCATGATGGAAGAAATCACTTGCTTGAAAGCTGTTTTAAAATTCTTTGCATTATTACAGTTTACTTTCGAGAGTTACTTCATGAAAGATTATCCATGAGGTAATTTTTTATATTTGCAGCTGTTCTGTGGCCACACATTCCTATTAAAACATAATGAAAGCAAGCTATAAGTACTTTTTGCCATTGCTTATAAAATTTTGAATTCTTGCATGTTAAAATGCATAACATTTTAAAAACAGATCAAGATGAACCTGAAATAATTTGACAGTGAACAACAATTGTTGTGAATTTAATTAAGTATGCCCTTTAGCCAGCTGTTTTACACAGGATAGTCTCCATCACAAAGAACCACCAGCTTATGAGAACTGTCTTCTCTAATTTGAGCATTGTGATTGAGATATGCCATGAAGACTAGACGTGGTTTATCTTTGCCTGTAAACACCTAATTGCACGAGAAGTTAATGAGAAGTCTAAAGCAAGTACTCAGGTTTTTAAGAGGAAAAATGATGCTGTCTCACCAGCTTGTTTCTCACCTTGTTAATGATACTGAAAACTCAATTTGCTAAGCATGAAGAAACCAAGTTTGATTCAGTCCTAATAACAGATAACTTAGAGAAGTAAAGAAACCAGCTGAGAGATTCCTGTAAGCTTCTATAGGCTTTGGATCAAGCACATGGCAATTTTGCTTTTGTTTTTCTAATTAAACTTCATTATAGCAACCTTCCTACACTGAGCAAACTGTTGGAATGTAGATATGGCCTGCAGCATTATTTAACCTGCTGGGATGGTGTTATTTCATGAGCTAAAATTACACAGTTTGGCAACAGAGGTGGACTATCTACCTGAGTGCACATTGAAAAAGTACTTTTTGTGTTGCATATCATTCAAGCTGAATATGCACAGAAACATTTCAGTAAACTTTGACAGTTCAAATTCTTCTTAATAGTTGTAAAGAAAAAAGAATGGGTAACATGCCATTTCTCAGTCTCTTTCTCATATTTTTCCTGCTATTTCACTATGGAAAACAAACAAATAATAAATCATAGGCAGAAAGAACAAATTTTTGACATTTCTTTTCATACCTTACACATAGTTACAGATTTGCTATGTGTTGGGGATTTTTTTTTATGAATGGAAATACATTTAATACAAAGCACTGGAAAATTTAGATTTCATTTTTATTCTATTGCAGGCATAACTGTGATGGTGTGAAACAGGCATAAATTAAGTAATACATACTAGGCAACACACTAAAATACACTTAATTACAATCAGTCAGTACCTGTCTTCTCTTTGGCTGTTGTAACAGCAGTTATGCTGTCCTGTCTGTACTCTAGGCAAAAATTTTACATCAAAAGCTCCTTAACAAAACTGAATATTACAATTTCACTTATTTGATGTGAATATAAAATGTATGTTTGCATGTTAATTCAGTGACAAGTTTATTGTCTCTGAAATGAACAGAATCTATGAGCAGGTTTCTATGTACGTACCGTAACATTTCTTTATTTCCGTATAACATTTCTTGATTAAAAAATTCAAAATACGAGAATTTTGGTTTTGTCATTTAGCTGTTCCTTAAAGTCTATCCCTACAATTTCAGCAGTGTAATTCAGCTTCTCTGCTGCTGAAAGGGGCAGGTCTTGTTCCCCACCTTCCTTCCATGCTCACCATGCTCAGCCCACACCATGCCCAGCACTAGCATCATTTGATTTTCTCAATTTTTTCACAAATCCAGCATAAAATTATCCATCTTTTTGTAAGCGTTTTCTTTTTTTCTTTCTTGGCCCAGTAAGTTGAGCTGGCTCAAGGATAGGTATAGATAAAAGCTACAGCTGACACGAGCTGTGCTGATAAGCTCAGAGAGCAAGGGTGTAAGAATGAGGACAGAGGGGGAAATGGAATCTTCTCTTATCTTGAGCTCATGCAAAAACATCAAAATGTCACTGTTGGAAAACCAAGACAAAGAGCATTAAGAAGAATTCCAGCTCAAACCAGACTAAAAGCCAAAGTCAAACACAGGGAGCTTGGGGATGCCTGGACTGCTTGTCCTGCCCTGGATCTTTTGGGGATGGAAAGTGTCAGCTGACACTGGGGGTAAAGCCAACCACATTCACCCACAGTGGAAGGTACAGGCAGCCCCTGAGCTGCTCTGGTTGCTGCTGCTCCACGGCCATAGAAATGGCAGCAGCCTTAGACACGTGACAAATTTAGGGTGGGCAGGGGAGCTTGAAACGTCATTTCAAATTGTGAAATTCCACTTCATGCTCTTGATTAGTATTTTTAATTTTAAACCTTAGGTGCATTTTGAAGCTTGCCAAACTGTACTGTGAACAACTATTTTCAAGGCACATACTGTCTTTTGCTTTGAAAACAAGCAGTGGATGATGAAAAGCACTAAGGCACTTTTTCAATAAAGTGTCTCAAGAAAATAGATATTTTTAAGCAACAGGCAAGCTTCAATATGATAAATACATGTGCACTTGCAAATCCTTCCCTGGAGGACTGAATGGTTTAAAGAAATACCTCAAATTTTATTTTACCTTTAATTTAGTAGTTCAAATCTAGCTTAACATAAGAGTAGAAGCAAACAGCTGTTACTATCTGGCAGCTGCTGGGCAGCCTATGCAAAATGAACCATTAGTTTTAGACCTGTTCCTATTAGATAAATTCTCACTTTGTAAAATCACCTCTGCGCCCAAACACATCCGTCAGCAACTGCAGTGTCTTTGGAAGAAACAGTGAAACACAAAAGTTATTATTGATAAATTAGCTGCTCCTTTCCTGTTAGTGCAGAAATGGGGTTGCTGCTGATGAACTGTATTGCAGCTATGCATAACCTATTCCTAAAGCACTGGTGTTTTGTCTAGGGGCTTCCACTGCCAAGAAACTCTCTTTTCCATTATTTCCCAAGAGTCCCAGATCTAAGCGTAGTAGAGGATTTCACAATTAGTCTATTTTCTCATGAGATGCAGCCTAAATTTTTCTTCCTCTTAACTCAATCACATTTTTCCAACTTAAAATCTCTTCTGCTCTACATAATTTCTTGCTGCTTCTGCTGTCTGAGTCATAGTAGTTACATTTATAACATCACATTCTCCCCCTCTACATCACCAACCAAAATGTTTTTGGAGTTTTCTTCCAGCTTTTTTGTTTGTTTGGAATTTCTTTCTAGTAGGGTGGGGGTTTGGGGAAGGGGTTGTTTTGTTGGTTTATCCTAACCTCACATCTCTGAGAGCTCTGTGATTCATTTCCTATTTACATTTCTTATCTTCCCAGACTCCACCAGATGACAGGACAGAGTGACTTGGGAAGGATGCTGGGGCTCCCTGCAGGAGCTGTAACCCCACTGCAGGGTGGATTACAGCTTTCACTAAAGGACACCAAACACCAAGCCCAGAGCCAAGACAAGCTCCTAGGTGTGCACAACATGGCAACCTGTGAGATAAAAGTGCAGCAGCAGGAGAAGGAAGGAAGGGAAGAAACAAATTCTCATCACTGCTGTCATGAAACTAGACAGGTCCACTGAGTTTTCCTAGCTTGAGAGGAAAACCAGGTCCAAGGCATGGCCCATTGTTCCTTATTTTTCTTACAATATTGCTGCATTACAGCTGTGTTTCAGTAGTTTCTGAACTCACTGCACAAACAGCGCTGCACTTTCCACCATGTTCTGTGCTGTGCACCATCTTTGAGCACCCAAGACATGAGGAGCCCTCCTGAAAGCTCTAAGACCATAACCCCTCCCAATCCATCTCCCTCAGGCATGACACAAAAAAAATTAACTCCAACCCTGATCTTAGAGGTGATCTGCAAAGGTTTTGCTGGAAATTAAAAGCTTGTTTGAGATCCCTTAGGAAGATAAAAGTACACAGCTTGGTTAAAATGGAATTACTGCAGTATTAAAGAGGGATGTGAGGGACAGACTACCAATTACTTTCACCTTCATTCAGGACACAGAGCTGTGGAAAAAGCAAGAGGTGAGCCCTCAGCTCCCTTCATTTCAGGAGCAGCCTGGAACCTGCCCAGTCCTCGTGTAGCACCCTCATGGCAGAGGTGCTGGCTCACACCCCATCAATGGGGAGCAGAGTCATTCCTGCCCTGCCAGCCACAGCCCTACAGAGCCCAGCATGGTCTGCAGGCCCTGGCATCATCCCTGCCTTCCCTCCCTACCTTCCTGCTTCAGTCTGGGCCCAAGCCAGCACCCAGGCATCACCTCAGCACCACGCAGGTTGGGAGGAGCTTTGGTGGGATGGGCCTCCAGCTTTCCCTGACAGGTGTGTCTCACAGCCAGGATGTGCCTCCAAAGCACACTGTCCCTAATTCATCCCCTCTGGAGCTCTCAAAAAACATTGCCTGAAGACTTGACTTTTCCCTGCTTGCCTTGAAGAAACTTTGGAACACAGTCAGATCCCACCCGACCCACATCTGGAGTCTCTTCCTTCATTTCACTCAGTTTTGCTTCTTTCCTCCCCTTTTCACTTTTTAAATTTAACCTGACTCGACAATTTACAACATTCTTCACAGCTTTGCACCTTGTGGAGCCCCATCTGTGCATGCAAAATGCTTCCAAATCCAAATGTTAGTGCCCTGGATTGCAGTTTAACTGCTGGAGTTTGAGGATTTGTGTTTCAGGGGAAAGGGAAGGGTGCTCTGCCTCCCACAGTGGGAGAAACAAACCTCTGTGCACTCTGGTTTCTGGTTCTTAACTATGAGATCCGATGGAAGGAAGGGCATCTGCAAGGGAGTAATATAGACAGTAAAGGAGTGGGAAAATGCTGTTGAAGAAGGAATTAGAACAACAGCACTCGAGTTCAGCTGTTCGCCGCCGTTAACACAGCACGGGGCCACAAAAAGAACCATTCAGACCCCGTCTTGCAACAAATGGGAACCCAACATCCTTGTTACCACAGGCTGCCAGGGCCACACTCCCAGCTCTGTGCCTTCTGTCCCAAACCCAAACACCGAGGGCCAGGCGTTATCGATCATGGGCCAGTCACAGGTGTGGCAGCAGCCTGAAATTGGGTGTCTTTGCAGATGCAAAGTCACCTACAACTCTGAGTCACCTTGTACCACCAGCCTCCTCATCTTTAGGGTTTTTTTCACTTGTGAAATAGCTCTGGCAGAAAGAGAAGTTAACTTCCCTTTGAATTGAAGAACACATACATATTTCTAAGTAAGAGATGAAAAAGAAAGAAAAATGCAGAAAATTCAAGCCAATATCATCAATCAGAAATGCTGATGTGGGGTGGAAGCTCACTGCACATGGTTCAGCAGAGATTACAGCAGCCTTAGTCTGGGGCTGTCCTTCAAAGGTGCGAAAGGAGCAACCTGAGTGAACCCCAACCCTCCATCTCCTCCATCCTCTTCCCCCTCCAGCAGCACTGCTGCAGGAGCCAAGTGCCAAACACTCCCTCAGGCACAGGGGTTCATGCCCTAGGAGAGTGAATGGCTTTAAAGCACTGTTCCCCCCTTCAGCACAGCCTGGAGCAGCACACACACAGGGCAGAAACCATCGTGCCCCACAACCATATACTGCAGAAGGGAATTAAGGGAGGAACTTCAGCTGTCAGCACTTTTTTCCCTCACTTAGGATGAAAGAATGAAAATCTGGATTAGTTGCATGATCAGCTGTTGGGTTTTCTTTTAAAAATTCCCGACAAACTGTGTGGAAGGGAGCCAGACACCAGCTTCAGCAATTCAAACTTGATATGTTTAGGGAAACTGTACATGCTTTCCTAATGAATATTTCCCGTGAGTCAGGGGAGCATAAGGAAATCTGAGGATTGCAGAGAATGAGAAGAAATGGATTTACAGAGTAAGCTCTAATTGTTTCAGACTTCATGTGCTAAAGACAATAAAGGGGTCTGTACCACTGTTTCCTTTACAAAATTAAAGGTTCTTTACTTAGGGTTGGTGGAAGCTTTGGGAGTGAACTCTACCTGAACTGCAGCCATTGTTTGTATGATGGCTCAAATGATGCGGTGTGACATATTCCAAAACGCACAGGTAATTTAGATTAATCACCCAGCACACAGACCTTTTACAGCCTGCAGTGAGCCCGGAGCTCTGTGGCAGCACACACTACAGAGAGGAAGGAGAACCCAGCTCCAGGTTCACTTAGCAGTGACTTGATTCTCCTGCACGTGTGATGCTGCTCCTGACAACAAATCCCCAGATCACCCCAGCCCTCCCTGCTCAGCTGCAGGATCTGTCACTGCTCCTCACTCTCCTGGGTGAGTCACTCCAGCAGAAGGCTCTGACAGGAGCCGTTTGGTCCATTCACACTGAGGGAACAGCAGTAATTAGTCATATTGAACAGAATAAAAATGAATATAATCGACACAAAATGGGTTCTACAGAATTTGTTCCCAAACCTAGTGGGGCTGAACCCTTATATTGTGCAAACAGGCTCCAATGAATCAATAAACTCACTGATTTATATCAGCTGACAACTGCCTTGTTGAATTTAATGGGAAATTATCTCTTTTCTATAGATTTTCCCTACCACTTATAATTACAGTTCTCTCAAATTTTACAGGCTGATTCAATGATCAACATTCTTTGTCAGGCCTTTTAGAAATGGTCTCAGGTTTGGAAAGCAAGTACATGGGAAAGATTCAGAGCAGCTTTCAGCCTGATCACAAACCTGAAGTTACTATTTATTGCTGCAGTGCTGGCAGGAGTACACACCTCCCTACATACCACAGCTCCCTGAAAAAAGTCTCCAGCCTTTCCCATCTCTATTTCCCCACCCCAAGGCTGTGCTACATACACCACACATTCTCCTGGTGGTAGGAGTGAGAAGGACCAGATCCCTCAGCAAACAGGGCCAGAGATCTCACCCCACAGAGGTTTTAGGGCCATGGCTATGAGGCTCAATAGAGTTATAAACTCCAAATTAATCCAGGTTTGGGTCATGGCTCATGCCCATGTGTACCCCAGCACAAACCTATAACCTATTAAATGCCATCATCATGGTTACTCCCTGGTTTCTTAGCTTTGGCCATTGGTAGTGGTTGCAAGTTAAAGTTTCTCTTGAATTTTATTTTTTTTAAATCTGAGTGAAGTTGTTTTCCTGTACCTCCATGGAAAATGTCCGGCATTTACAGGAGAGCCACTGGGTGCAGGAGTCCCCTTGTGGGCCACAGATCATCCTATTTGAGCACACATTTAACTCTTTTCAAAACCAGACATATTTGTACATCATAGAATTAGAGTGGTTTGGGTTGAAAGGAATGTCAAAGATCATCCACACCCAATCCCTCCACCATGGGCAGGGACACTTTCCACTAGACCAGATTGTTCAGAGCCCCATTCAGTCTTGAACATTTTTATGTATTTAAAAGTTAGGAAGAAATATATCAACTACATTCAGAGGTGAAGAAAAGTACAGAGTTTTGCTGCCAGTATTGCCTTAACTGGGACAGAAAATGCATTCACCATTTGCTTATACAAGGAAAGTAATTTCTTTGCAGATGGAGAGAAATTAATTTTGGGACAGAACCTCAGGTTATATCAGCTGAATTACACTGATCTACTGATCAAAGATAAGACTTCATTAACTTAAAACAAAATGGTGGAATTCATTTTTAAGTGATAATGCAAAACCTACACAGAGAAGACCCTCCAGTAAGGTGAGAAGTAAGAACTGTCTCTTCCTGTGAAGTTGCAGATTCATTTTCATAAATTTATGAAATACTTCTCAAGCTAGTGGGAGTTGCTGTGCAAAGAACTTCAGTGCATTTAAAACACTCTTAAAGGCATTAACCTCCCACATTTTATGTTACAGTGTTCCCTAGGTAACCTTGGGGCAGGAACATCTCACTCCATGATGTGCATTTCCCCAAGAGGCTGTTAGAAGGAAAATCACCCCAAGACAGCAACAGCATTCAGACATCTTCTCTGAGTTACACCCTCATAACACCAGTAACACCAATTCATCTTTCCTCCCTGTAAATCAGAATCTTCCTGTTACCAGTACGTAGACACACACACAAATAACCTTAACAGAGCACATATAACTCATATAACTTCAAAAATAAACAAACCCTTCAGCAAGCTAGGGATAATTGTGTAGGCAGATGAAGATCGATGGTGAATCCCAGGGTATTGAAGTAGTAATTAAAAATAAACAAACAGGAGATAAAAATAGAACTTAAGCAAAATATTTTCCAATTAGGGGTATACAGTAGTCAAGCACTCTATCAAAAGAATGCAAGAGAAGAACAAATTTCTTTATATTTTAAGTAAAATGAGATTCATATTCCTGTAGAAAACAGGCTGCAACCTCCAATTAAGTCAATTATCAAAGCCAGAAAAAAATCCATATTTTTGAAATAGGTAAATATTCAACATTTTTGAAAAATTCAGAGAGATCCTGCCCTTGACTATGCAAAACTTGTGACTTCTGCAATGCACACCAGTCACACCCTCCCTCTGCCACCTGAAAGACCATGAGGAACATGGTGTTAAAAAAAAATGCCTTAGCCTAACTCCTCTGCCTGAGTTATTTAACACAAAATCAGAATATAAATACAAGTGTCTACTTAAACTGAGAGGGTATAATGAAAATGAGAGGGTGTATTGTGGCATCACTTCAAACAAAACACAAATACACTGGAAATCTTGCTTTTGCTTTCTCCTCTTCTGTACTGTGAGAAATGTGATGATGATGCATAGGTGATACAAGCATTCAGTGAGAGATATAGACCCACAAAAGGACACTCCAGCACAGTCCATTCATGTTCCTTATGCATACAACCTTTGTGTTTTGCCTTTTGGGAGTAGACTCAATTTAATTTCAAGTACAAAAATTTAGAAATAAAAAGGAAGGGATAAAACAATAAGAAACATCAGCTTGCCATTCTTTTTACTTTTATGTGTAAATTCTGATTCTTCATTATAGTTACAATGTTTTGTGCAGTTTCACTTAAGCAGCTTTCATCAATACTGCACAGAGTAATTTTGAGCCTTAGAAGATTCTAACTTGTAGTTAAGTATACAAAAGCATGGTATTTTCTTACTTCAGCTGAAAAACTATGCATCATTTCCAAAAATCACACCTAAATATGGAGGGGGAAAGAGGAGTTCAGCATCTATAGAAGCAACCATCACACTATTTTGCAGTATCTACATTTAAATGAATATTGTTCCAGTTAAGTGGATGTTTGTTCTTTTCCATGTCATGTTCCTCAAGAACTATCCCATTTCAACAGCTGTGCTAAAACACTGCATCCCAGCCACTGTAGACTCACCATAATTCAATTTTGCATATTGGTACCATCTTTTCTTTCTATACACTCTCCACATTATTCATAAAATCCACCATAGAACTGAGATGAAAAGCAACACAGGACTCTGGATCACAAAAAAGGGGGAAAAAACCATTTAGGACAGCAGCAGCAGCAGAGCCAAGTGTAATTCACAACTGAGCACCTTAATATCCAGAGTTTTCACACTCTGGTCTGAAAAATCTGCTCAATATATACAGCTTCTCTCTAATAAGATCAGGGCTCTAAGATCAGCCAAACCTACCCACTGCTTAGCTGGCACTGAATTTGCTAACGCATTTCTCAGACTCATACTTACTAAGGGAGCCTTGAAAAGCTCTGCTGAGGTCAATGAAGATAGGAATTCTGAAATCTTACTCCCTAGTTCCACAGGCTGTGAGGTTTTTTGTATCCAATCAGCCCTTTCTTTATCAAAAACAGGAGCAGACTTTGGCCACTGCTTCAACAATAAAGTTCGTTGTAATACTGATGAAAAAAAAGCACAAGTGTTCTCAAATTCTTCCAAAAATCACTTTTTTGATTGCAAAGTGGGGGCAATGAGAACTGCTTTATCTTAAACATGAAAAATTACCAGTGATCAAGCACAAAGTGGTTCAGAATTGATGGAGGTTGGCTGAGCACAAATACTACTGAAAAGCCCAGTCATGAAGAGCCAGCTGGTGAGCTCTGGGGTGGGAATTCTTGGGAGGGCTCCGTGCTCTGCTGCAGCTCATGGCAATCCTGTCCTCAGTGAAACTATTGAATTTTAGCTCTGGCCATGGAACACAACACCAGAACTGATGGAGAGGTAAAACAGTAGGAAAAGTAGTTAGAGGTATTCAAATCAGCAGGAATTGATTTAATTTAGAATCATTTAGGTTGGAAAAGACCTCCAAGAGAATCAAGCCCAACCTTTGACTGATCATCACCTTATCCACAAAACTGTGGCTCCAAGTGCCACACCCAGTCATTTCACGAACACCTCCAGGAATGGTGACTCCATCTCCTTGGACAGCCAGTTCCAATACTCAACAACCCTTTCCATGATTCAGGTTGGAATCTTTCCTGATGTCCACCCTGAACCTCTCCTGGCACAGCTTGAGGCTACGTCCTCCTGTCCTGTCACTAGATTTAGCTTATTTTTAGACCACAGGATCTATCCGATATCCAATTCCCAGCTTCTAACATTTGTCTTGGAGAACTTCTGGAAGAGCAGTGATATGCCAGAGGAAGGGCACACAGCAACTCAAACAGCTCATGGTTAGAGGCTAGATTTGGGATACTCAGTGCTTTCCTTGAAAACAGGCACCAAGCTCTAGCTGTTGTAAATTTTTATTATTCAGAGTGCTAATATTGCATGACTGTGTTTTGAACAATCTGGAGTTCATGGGAATATCCAAGCGTGTTCTGGAATGTGAAACAAAGGCACAAGTAATCTCAGGCTTCAAAAGTTTAACCAAGTTGTGCTAGCAGTAGAAACTAATGCTGGTTAATGACAGTATACTGCAGGACTTGCTCTATCTCCTTGTTGTGTGTATTGGCTTCTTCAAGAGCCAGGCATTAACAGCGTGATGAAACACAACCATTTCAGTGCCCTGTCAGTGATAATAGCCCACAGAAACACTCCAGCAATCCAGGAAGTTAGAGGCTAATTCACCTGAACACATGAATTCAGTTGTCTAGCCTGGGGAGAACTGGGAAACCAGTGAATGGGATATACCTGTATTTCTTACCGTACAATTCTGCCATTTTACCATTGGTTATTTAAGTTACTGAGAAGATTCAAAACAAGTATGGAAAAATACTGCACCAATCCACATTGTGCAACTGCAAGTGTCAGATACCTTGTCTGCATTAATATCCTCCAGCCCAAAAGCACCACTTCAACCTCAGTGTAATATTTTCTGTAATCTTCATACCTCACTCGTATCCTTGTTGAAGGCTGCAGCTATGCATGAACCCAGCAACATAAAAACTTGGAGTAATGTAGGACTATATTAAATTATGCATAATAGAAGAGCAGGTGGCAGATGGTATTGTGGAGTATGCTGAGATACTGGTATTTATACAATAAGCATTAAAATAAATGTGTCTAGATAAATGAGGTTATTTGCAGGTATGATGCACCTGACACTGAAATAAATGTTTATTTTCAGGTTGCATGCATCATGCACAGGTTATTTTAGACAGATTTGCATCTGTCACATTGCAGGATTGATGTGACACAGAAATGCAGACAGTAGTAAAGGGAGCTCACAGTAGCAGGTATTGGAGACAGACAACTATTAGAAGACAAAGGCTTCATAAAACAACAGCATGGAACAAAAAGAAAAACCTACCAACATCAGGGAAAACAGGAGGGACAATAGGAGGTGGCAAAATGCTTCAAATTGCTTGAAAAATGAAAAATGAGATCAGGAAGTTAAAAGGGACCTGTCCTGGAAAAAAAATTACTGCAAGATGTAACAGCAGCTGCTATGGAGTGTGACAGCCACTTAGAAGAGAGGGAAAAACCCTGCTGCTTTTTGCTCTACTCATCCCAGTGAATGGCAAGACTCAAAGAGAGGAAATGCTGTCACAAATCAAACCAGTGTCCACCTCCTCCAGTCCTCTCTCTCTCTGGGCTTGCTCTCATACCCTGGCACAGAAGTGGGCAGTTGAGGTGTGGGTCCCTTTCACTGTCCTCATAAAAATAATATATAACAAAAATCCACTGCAAACAGCACATATAGCATTGCCTTCAAATACCCTGGCAATACTTCCCCACAGTTGTAAACAGATTTTTGACCTTCAAATCTGTTGCCCTAAATAGATGCCCACGTTCCTCTGCTTATAAAAGGATACAAAGATGGACTTACAAAGAATGTCATGTATTTTTGTTACAAAAAAAAAAAAAGAGCTCTAGGAGGAGATGGGTCACGTTATATTCTGCCGGGTCCTACTTGGAAGAAATTCAAATAATCACATGGGAGCCCAAAGCAAGAGTTTGAGTGACAGGTGGTAAAAACTTGGTGGAGATAACAGTGATATTTTGCTCATAAGGAATATTAATGATGGAGGAAGAATGCAAAAATAGCCCAGCTTCTGAATGGGAAGGGAGCACTCCCTTCTGCAGCGCTCCAGACACACCAACAGCCCTGCATGCTTGAGCAGCTGTCCAGCCTTTCAGCACTCTGTGACACTGCCACTGCTTAGCTTACCAGGCGTGTGGCTCAGACACTTTGGGGTACTGGGGGAGGTGAAGTGTCTATGCACAAATTAGGCATGTTTCTTCCCTTTACAAAACATCAGAAATAAAATGAATTTAAAGTCTCGTTCCACTGGTGCATTTAGAAGCTCCTCAAATAGCCTATTCCAAATCCACAGCAATTCTATAAAACAAAATGAATAGCACAAATCCAGCAAATATATCTCCTGCCAAGATGAGCTCTCCTGTTTTAAAATCTTTTATAGCTTCTAATGTATTTATTTGCATCAAGAGGGCATTATGCCAGTTAACATCTGTGTTCTCTAGAGTTGGTAATTCTGCCTCCCATAACTAGTCATCAATTCTGCATGAAAATACACAACTGTCTTTCCACTATAGATTCTATCTGCTGCTCAAATTTTCCACGCACATTTAGAGAAATATTTAGTGAAATACTTCTGCACAAAGAGATATAGACAGGAAAGGACAATTCAAACATCTTTGTACACCCCACCCCCACCTACTGATGGTATTTATGGACCTTTGTATTCAGAGTTGATATTCCATTATGAAAATAATTAGAGACCAAATCTCCTGCTAATATAAATTGACATGGCTTCTTTGAAAGGTACAGGAAATTTCCCAGATGTCCATCAGCTAAAGAGTCAGTCCTGAAACCCTAGAGCAATTCACAGCACACTAAATCAGTAAATGCACATATGTTTTAATGTGGTTTAAATGACCTTAACTAACAATCAAATCAATGCAGGTGTCTCCTCCCTGAAAGGCAGACATAATTTCACCAGAAGTAAGGAAATTTTTCTGGTTAAAACAGAAAACCTAGGTGCCAGAATTACAAACATACTCAATCTCTCTTCAAATTTAGGTGCCTGAGTACCTTACCTTATCTAGCATTAAATGAGCAGGAAAGAAACCCATCCTTTGCCAGTGAGAAATTATAAAGGAGAATCAAAGCCATAGGAGACAAAGAAAGGATCTGAGATTTGGCCAAGATCAGGAGCAACTGGGTGGATCCAAGGTAAGCCATGTGCCAAGCAAAATTATGTAGGTCATTAGAATGCAGTGAAAGAACCAATTTTGTTTCCAGCATCACCACAAACTTTCCTTTCTCAGCTGTCCCTGCTGCCAGCCTGATCAAGCCCAGGGTGCAGCTGCCCCAACGCTGCTCACTGGCAGCATCCCTAAAGGCTGCAAACTAAAACTCTGCTTAGAACCCCAAAATCTCCAGCTCTCAGCCCTACAATTCAGTTATTGGGATGACTGGCTTGTCAGTGTCCATGCCCTCTGTATCTGGTGTTATGAGAAAAGCTCCTAGCACTCTACTTTCTGTAAAGAATTACCTTGCAGTTGGAATCCCAAGAACTCTGTGTTCTCTGCACATGAGCATTAGCAGAAAACGCCTGCCCAGCAGCACAGTCTGGTGACAATCCTACTAATTAGTGAACTAACCATTGCCTAAGTGACAGGTGGTTCATAAAGGCCACTTACAGATGGCCTGGGGAGTATTAGCAGAAGGACAACAGGCCACTTTTCACTGCCTCACTCAGTATCTGCAGTGCACATTTTATTGTCTGACTGTTTCCCCAGGACCCTTCACCACTTCATGCTTGGGATCTGTGCTTTGGCTTCTGCATAGCTTCAATTGTACAAGAAAATAGCTGTGTAACACTCCAGCAATCAGAACAAGGGATTTCAGATGAAGTGCCATGTGCTCTGAATACCCACAGAAGAAACATCTTAGAATGATGAGGTCAACAACATACCCAGCTCTCCTAGAGAAAACACATACCAGTTTTTACTGCTTCTTGAGAGGTTTGTGAGCCAAATTATAGTTCCTATATTATTGTCAAACACAGTACTCAGGTTCCCAGTTTATTAGTCAGAGGCAGGCATTTTATTTATCTGTTGCAGTTACTGTTTTTTCTTTTTTTCCTTCAGGTTTCTCTTCAGCTTGGTGCTTTCTCTTGAAATCGCTCGTATTTTGAACAAGAAAGCAGATTTATTTCCTGTGATACATGTCCAGTTGGTGATATCAGAAAATAAGTAGAAGAATGTGGTATGGTTTCAGGTTACATGTGGGAGCCAATTTTCTAGGATTAATGGTTCAATTAAATGGAAGTATAACTTCAATATTCTTTTTTAAAATGTGTATCAAATCACACCATCTCTCATTCCTGGAAAATGTTTTAGTTATTTTACAGACCAGTGAAGTTCTGAAAGTCAGGTCTTTTTTTGTCTCAACCACAACAGACTAAACTTTCAAGCTTGTGTACGTACATTCTTGCAGGACAATTTATGGCAGTGCAATGCCAGTCAATACCACAATTAAAGAAACAACAGGCTTTCACACTAGCTATGACTGTAAATTACTCTTTACCTCACTGTTCAGGTTATTAACTCAATTAATCCTTTTGTCCAGAAATCACCACCTTTGTAGATGGTTCCCCAGCACAGAAGGTTAAAGTGGAGCCATTCAGCCAAGACACCTTTTGCCTTCCCATTCTCAATATAAATACTCAAAGTGGTTCAAATTTGGCTTCATCCATTTAAAACAGGAAATTATGTTTGCCAAAAAACATTTGCCAAAAAATGGCTTATGTTGAGGCTTTTTTGCTCTCACTGCACAGTGCAATAATCAAAGGCTAACGAGCAAAATTTCTGCGTGAGTAGGTGAGAAATCCTTTGAGTTTTTCCCCCCACTCTTTTCTAAGACTGAACTATGACAGTCAGAGAAGTTTTTTTAAATGAAAAGCATTAGAGTGCTGCAGTGCATTCCAGCATGAATATAGCACCAGCCAGAATGAAGGAACCACTTACTAATCTTATGTGATTCTACCCCATTCTCCCACACACGTGAGTCATGGTCAAGCTGTTGAGCTTCCATGTATTGTGATTAATGTAAGCAGCAAGTAAAAGTGTTCTTCTCTGACAGGATATTTTGACTCCACCTTTCTATTTCCCACTTAGCCCAGACCCAAAAGTAATGACAAATGGTGTGATCAGAAGCATCTGAGTAGTTTTGATACTTCTGTATAAAAAAGTGCTCTAATATTATTTGGCAGGGACTGCTGCCTCCTAATCATCAGACTCACATCTTCACAACACAGACAGCAACAATAGGCACTGTCATTTCCCCTAGAATTGGAGCACAAAAGCCTTCAATGTGTTTGATTTTTCTGTCTCAGAATGCTTGATTTTCCAGGTTGTCCCTAAACACAAAACACAGAAGTTTTATTGTTCATTTTATAATGAAAGATTTTAGCATTGTAGCTTATTGTTTGAATGGTAATTAGGTATTTTTGATCTTCTTTTGAATGATATTTTTTTATTATTTAAACACTTTTTTGTTGGTGAGCAAACTGAGGTATATTCCTGGCTGCCACACTACAAACAACTCAATTTGGCAGATGCTGCACCTGTCACTGTTTTGTGTCTCCTTGTAAGAGCAGAGAATTGCAATGGTGCAAACATCCCTGTTGATCTGCCTCTACCACCTATGTCTGCTTTACAGTTTATGCTGGCATCCATCAATTCTCACTGTGTTTCAGCACAGATGATGTGGAAACTCCAGGCATTGCAAATTCTGGCCTCAGTCTGAGCAATACAGACTTAAGGCATTTGTTTCTCAAACATCCCACTCCAACATCTGGGAAAATATATTAACTACAGTACAAGTTCTTGAATTATACTGCTCTGTGAGGAAATTAAGGACTTTTTTGGTGCATCTGTATGCATGAAGATCACATATTCTACCAAGAGCAACAGAGCATGATAGAAGTTCATTGTGCTTTAGTGAAAAGGTCATTAGACATTCGAAATAGTAATTACCTGTATCTATTCACTATCCCCTATGACATCCCTAATAAGAGAGTTCTCTTTTATCATGCCTTTTAGACAGTACATTTCACAGACACTGTAACAAGGAACACAGATTTTTTAAATTACTTTTATATTTTGAAATAAACTATTACGTAAGACTTTTGAGGGTGCCATCTTTCTTTTGTGAACTTGGAATGAGAAAGCGAAACGCCTAGCAGCAAAAACATTGACAAATATTGTTAGACCTCTCTAAAAAGAACTATTAATTAAACCACAGCACTCTGCTGCATTAAAATACCTATTGCTAAATTCTGTATTTGAGAGATAGAAGGAGGCAGCAAGGGGCCACCAGAGTTATCTGAGGCAGAGATATTGCATCATGCTCAGGTTATGATCAGTTGTTTCATAAAAACAAGATCAGACCATGACCAGCAGCAGCTCCAGCCTAGCTGCACTCACTTTTTTTTTTCTTGTCCCCAAGAAGACACTTAATATAAAATTTAATCATCCAAAATTGTCAGACCCAGGGCTCCCTTATAAAAGGTCCCCTCACTGAAGGGATACAGAATGGGTTTTTTTTAAATTAAAGCCTTTGTACTTCACATTTCAAATGCTTTTTGATTTTTCATTTTTCTTGGTACCTTTAATATAAGTTAAAAATAATTTTAATGGTGATTGCCATGGCAATAAGTAAGCTAAGCTCTCAATATCTGAGCTTCCAACTAAGGCTGGAGTGTTCCGCTCTGTGATTTAACTGAGATTTCTCACACCCAGTTTAACAGAACAAACCCCACACAGCACTGAGGCTCATCATGGCTCCACACAGGGCAGCACAGGCAGGAATTTGGATCCAGCTGGGAAAGGAGCAAGGACACACAAAGTCCAAGTAATTTCTTGAAAGCAGGAGTGCTGTGCTTTAATATATGGGAATGCAGCTGTAATAGCTGCTGCTTTCAGCCAGGGGACTGAGGACTGGCTATGGAGGAGCTGTTCTGCATTTTCCATGGGGACCTCCTCCCAATCCTCCTGCTTTGCCACTTTCTTCTGCATAAAGCCTGTTTTACCTGCATTTTTTTAGAGGCAATAAATCCAGTCCTAAATGAAGAGGTCCAAGTCTCTGGAAATAAACTGGGAGTACTGAAGGTGCATCTATGACTTTGGTGAGGTATTGAGAAAATGAACTTGCATTGATACCAAAAGAAAACTGTTATTGATAAGGCACTAGGAGTAATTTTATATCTCTGCCTTGTTTTTATTAAAGAAATATGATATTGCTCTTCAAATCACGAAAATTTGATATATGTTTGTCTATAGGGAACATAGAAGATGGGTAATCAAGAAAACTTTCAATGGCTTTTCCTGCTTGACTTGCTATATAAAGGGCAAGGAGCCTGATTTTATAGACCCTAAAATATAAAAAGGACTCAAAACACAATATACAGCTTTCTGTTGTTGTTTGCTTCAATAAATCTACATTTTATCCTCTCTGCAGGGCACAAGTTTATCTTCTAAACAGCATCCATTTTGAAGAAGCACTCATCAGCACTGCAGGATAATTTTTTGGAGAAGTGCTGCAGGATTTCTGACTCCTATGGAGCAGGAGTATCAGAATAATGTAAAGATTAGAGCTTAAAACATAAGTAGAGGAGAGCATATCTGCCCTCACCTTCTGTGACAGACAGTGCTTTGGTGTGCAGATGCACAGTTAGAAAACGCACAGCCTCACTCCAAACTGTAAGGAAAGCAGCACTATGATGCAGGTGTGTATTCATGAGGCCAGGTGCAGGCAGACAAGCCTGATTCTGACACCACACGTAGCCAGTCACCTGTAATTTGTAATTTCTTACTCGTTCTGCATCTCTGTAGAACTTTCCTCAAATCAAAACCCTAGTTCATCACGCTGCACATCACCACCAGGACCCATTACCACAGCTTGAGCCTTTATTAAGGTATCAATATTCTTCCCAGCACTCTTTGCTGCACAATCCCCAATTAAATTACTGCTTTAATTGTCTGCTGTCACAGACAGATAGGTGAGTTCATGTGCTACTCCACAGCAGCAACTGAAGGTACTTGCCTAACTGCAGAATCACAGTACAGACTTAAGTGTTCTTTCTTTATGCATAAGAAATGGTCATAAATCATTGCTTCAGCACAATCTGCTCCAAATGGTGTGTTGGGAATTTTTTTCTTCCCCTTTTTCCAGGCTGTGAGTCAGACTAGCACTTGCCATTGGCCTGATTTAAAAGTCACCTTCTGCTTTCCAATTTTAAAGGTCCTTTCTGCTTTTCAATCTCTATCAATATTCTGAGAGCGTTAATATTCACCATGAGTATTTCTCTTAAAATAGAGAGATTTTTTTAAGTAGCTGTCCATATTTTGTGTGCCTGGGAATCCTTCTTATATTTTAATGAACACGCAAGACTGAAGAAAGGGATTGACACACTGGAGTTAAGTTAGAAAGCCAGATTCTTTAAGTTTTCTGAAAAAATAATACATTGTTTTACCTGGACTAAGCCTCACTGTGTTCCTTGCAGAACAAGGGCAACCAAAAATGATCAGGAGCAATGGCATCCACCTGCACACGGCTAAAAGTGACACTGCCTCCAGCCACACAATATTCTTTTTATTCTGTTTTGATTGTTTTATACGAGATCAGAGATTTAAACTGTGCTGAGGTGCTTTATAGCTCCAGCTAAGTTAAGAACTGACATTTTAATGGCACGTTTGAGGAATTTATATAGACAAGTCACCTGACCCTAACGTGATAGCTTCAGTGTAGCCTGGAGTAATTCAGCCCAGACCTCATGGGGTCAGACAAAATCGTAACTCTCTTTAGTCTCTGAGCTATTAACATTCAGCTGGACTGAGAAGTTGACAGCTGTTTACTGTAAGGTTACCTCCTGCCTGCCAAATAATGGGGCTGCTCTTGGCACCTTTCCACCCTCTGAGAGAAGAAAAGGCTTCCTTGTCATCAGAACAGGGCTGAAAACCTTGTGTTCCTCAGCTGGGAATGTGGGTACCTTGGAACAGGCTTAAATAAGACTGAACTGGTCCATTCCCTCACCTCTCTCCCCAAAGTGTTACCACAATTTGAGGGGAATATTAACTCCAAGCTAGAATTCTGCCTAGTAATACTGGCAGACCTACAGAGAGATTGAGAGTAATGGCACCTGCTCTCACAGAGCCTCCCAGCTTTCTCAGGATACCCACGTTCCTGTGGGAGAGGAGACCAGGCTTGCTCCCTTAGCTATAAGCAAAAAGAAATACTTCCTCCCTAGTTACAGGAAAAAAAAAAAACCATAATTTTTTATCACCAGCTGCCAAGAAGACACATATTAATGATAAAAAAAAGACAAATGTCATGTTGAGGTCAAGAAACACCACAGAAAAGTCAGCAAAATCCTCTCATTAGAGCCCTAATCGCCACTCCTCATAATTTTGTAATTTGGTGTTTTACTGTTTCTAAAACCACTCTCACATCTATAGAAAACATTTTGTATTATCACAGTATTAGCTAAAAATAGGATAGGGAATACAACAACTTCCCTCCCTTTTTAGCTTTCCAGCTCTCCTGTGTGCTCTCTGCACAAGCCCATGAGTTTGCACTCCCTGCCACAAAGCTTGGGTGTCTCACCAAAGAGGACAAACCCTTCTCATTTTCCTTTGCAGCCAAAACCCCATGCTCAAAGGTACAATTCAGAACCACTCACAACACGTGCAAACAAATGAAATCTTCTATTTACCAGCCACTCTACCTGTGGAAGGTTACATAAAAGGCAATAAAGCTACAAAATCTTCCTCTCGCCGCGTTTAAAAAAGAAAACAGAGAAATAACTAGTAATTTTCACTCAAAAAATGCAGTGTAACTACCTACCTGCAACAGCTCTGTTGGGCTTCTGATCCTCACAAGGGGAGCTGCAAGTCCACCATCCCAGCTGGCTCAGGTGCCTAACCTGAAAGGTAGAGCCCCCTAAACACCCCTCCTTTTAACATTTGCTGTTAATTAGCTCTAAATAGTTGCACCTGCCTTGTTTGGGTCTTAGGCTCTGTGTGAGCGACCCCAAGTCCCAAACTCGGTGTGGGAGTTGACTGTGGTGAGCAGCAACTGCTGTGTGGGAGTTTCAGGAGCTGGCTGGGAGGCAGCTCACTGATACTTGGAGGTTTTAAGTTACTTGATAATTTCTGAAAATTTTATCTAAGTGCTTCGAACAGCACCAAACGTGAGCAAAACCAGGATGCAATGGAGATACTCCTTGTGAACACAAAAGGTGTTTTCACCCTAAAATGAACTGTAGAGCAGATATTTGTCAGTCACATGGAGCACTGAGCCCAGGCTTAGTGCAGGTCTAACATCCCAGGCTAAGGGTAGCAGCTACCTGCTGCATCCCATCCTAATCCCATCCCATTCCTCTCCATATTATCCAGTGAATTTTGCTACTCTGGGCTGGTACTCTCTCCATCATCCATCAGTGGTTGGCTGCTGTGTTCCCCAGGAAAGCAATCTCCACATTTCCTGGGCATTAGGATCATCTGTAATTCCCATTTATTTCACTTGTCTCCCTCGTTGTTATTTACCAAGCCCTCCTTGGTTTCTGTGTTGTTAGCTGCTCTGTTTTCCACGACTGAGATGGATGTTGAGTTCCTAGCAAACAGGGCTGTTCAACAGATGGCTGCTCACTTCATGCTCTATTGGACTGATTGTTTGGTCTTTTTATAATTAGATTTTTTCTGGTGCTTTGTATTATCTTAATGAATCCTTATTAATGAAGGGGGCTAAACAAAAAAGGCTCTCCTCAAGTGTAATGATTTTTAATAGTTAAGGGCAGGACTTCTTACACAACAACATTTTGGCCTGAAAACCATCTTCAGATTCTACTAGTGCATGTGCAGGAGATTGTTTTGGATGCCATTATTTTTAAAAACTCAAGTAATTTTCTTCAAACCGAGATTATTTTCTTCCTTTAATGAGCATTATAAAACCTGTCAGGTCTGAGGCTTCTATCTTTAGTCATTTGTTGGAATTATGCAAGTCCAGAATTTAAAATAGAACATATGGAGCCTCCTGACTCGGTTCAAAAATGGCAGAACTAATTCCATGGAAATATTTCTCAGAAAAAAGCTGACTTTGAAGCCAAGTGGATCATGGAAAATTTTAGCAAAAAGTATATTTTGAGAAGGTATGAGTTGCTTAAAATGCTGCGTCGCATCTTAATCTTAACTTCAGCATTTGCTATCAGCAATGCTGTAATAACATTATAATTATCTATAATATCTGAGAAATTTTTGTTCATCCTGCTTAAAGGTAATGCAGTGTGAGTCACTAAAAATTATAAAACTGAATTGCCATTTTAATTTCAGGATATCATTGCCTCTACTTTGCACGACCCAGATACACCTAGCTAGGAAGAAAGTTTTATATACATATATTTATACAGAAGTGCACATTTACACACAGCAAAAATCAGGCTTGATAAAACTGAACATCCCTGATCTTTCGGGCAGTATAGTGATGGCCACTGGGAGAAAGTTCTTTTGTGAGGCTTCTCCTCCCATCTGTTATTTCTCTCTCTGCTTCTTGGCAGTTTTCCCCAGTGCCAAGGTCTGAATCCAGCGATCTGAGTGGGTGATATCTATCAATCTTGTGCCACACGTATGCAGCATTGCTAGGCAACAGGTAGCAGCACGACACCCACATCCTGCAATTTCCTTTTGGTGACTGAGACTTTTACTATATTAATTATACTGAACTTTATTTCACGCATTTCAGGCATTAACTTATATTTTTAAAAACCCCTTGAGCTAAGATTACTTTCTGCTGCGTGTTGAATGAACAAATATTGGCAACTGATAAAATCATCATTCTAACAATTGCTAGATATGAATGTGGTACGTGAAGGCTTCTAAAATTGAAGATAAGTGTGGTATCAGATTATTTTGTGTAGAAAATAACTATGCTACAAGGAAAAATTTTTGTTAGGCCTTCAAAACATAAAAGACATAAAAAGTGAGAGGATAACTAGGAAGGAAGTTCCTTTATTCTCTACTTGCTTTCTCTATTTTTTTGCTAGCTGCTCTTTTTCAGTGGTTAGGATGCTACAGAGGGACTAAGCTGCAGATTTACTTTCATGCCCCATCACAGACTTTTTGTGTGACCACGGGCACATGAGGGCTGTGTTTTACTACAGAGAAAGGCTAGTGAGCTGCACTCACTTTACTCCTCTTGAATTAGCTCAGCTTAGGAAAAATGGCCAGCCCTTCAGTATTATTGCACCCTTGCAGGCAATGTATTTTTCTATGGAGCTGGGATTTCTCAGGGATGTGTTCCACAGTTATTTAAGCTGCAATAAACTGGGTCATTCTACACATTTAATTTTGAAATAATTTGCCTGTCCTTTCTGAATACACAAAGGAAATCCCTGAAATGTGCTCAAATGGAGCTAGTCTATTGGTTGTAAAGTGCTTGTGTTAGCCACTGATGAGTAATAGTAAGTTCAGCTTTAGTTCACACCCTCTGAGAAACCAGGCAAATCAAACTAACAGTAACATCATACTCATAGTCGAAGTTTTGCCAACAGACAAAATATTGTTTGGGGCAACCCCTGAATTAGAACCCAAACTACATCTGCAGCAAAAGGCTTTTTGCAGGTGTGTTCAAATGATCAATTAAGTTACCATTACTTGCAGAACTACCACTGGTTTCTATGTCTCAGCTAAACATGAGTAATTCAGTAGGCCAGTATCATTTACGAGAAATTGAACATGGCCTTAATCAGTTTAATCTCACCTGTATCACTTTATATGCCACAGTGTGTGTGAGCTGTCTGTGACCTGTGTGTGCACCTATAAAGTTCCTTGACACATGGAAATTCCATATCAGTGCAGATAGTTCCTTAAGAGCAGCTTAACTTTTGCCATCTTAAAAAGATTGGAAAGAGGGAAGAACTCTCCAAACCTTTACATATTTTTTTTCAAGGCAAGTACCTTTATATGATATATTTTGTAATACAATTATTTTTATAAATGAAGCCTCTTTCAAGTGTGTCCATGGGATCTGAATCAGCATCATTTATTGTGCAGACATGGCCTGCACTTGCATGTTTGTCTGAGGATTATTTGCTGCTGTTACTCACCAGGTTTTATGTTCAGGTTATGTCTATGACTGGAATGTACTTTCCATTCAAAAATTTTACCTAAATAAAAAGGGAATGACTTCAAGAATTTGAAATTAATAAAGAATTTTTTTCCTTTCTTCTGCAGCTGGACCTCTCCTGCCATTGGCTCAATCCTGCAAAGGGAAGCAAATTGCAAAGCTGAACACAGACCTAAAGACAGGAATGCTGTTATACTTAGCTCTGAGGTTCAGCTAGCAGAAAAACGAGAGAGCAGTAGCTTTAGAAGACATTTTCCCTCTCCATTTAGACTTAAAAAATCCGTGCTGGAACAGTCCCAGATGGGTAGTTGGGTTTGAATGCAGAGTTCTCCTGGAGGCTGGGTGGACTCCAGAAGGACAGTCCAAGTGCTTGGAGCAGCCGGGGTGAGGAGCTGTGTGAGACCTCTGCACATCCAGCCGTGATTAATGGGCTTGGAGAAGCAGCTCTTCAGCCACCAAACACACCTCCTTAACACCGAATCCTGCTGGCCTAGGTGGAAAAATGCAGCCTGACAAGCACACATAAAAACCTGCATGGGTTTTTGATGAGTTTGTTCCCTGCTGCTGCACAGTTCTGTGCCAGACACGAGCCCAGTGAGAGCAGAAAACCCTGCCACGTTTGCAAATACTTGGTAGGCAGATAGGAGCACGACTTTGAGAGTCAGGATTTATCACTTAAAAATACTGTTGTTTAACCAACAGAGTGGTTTCAGTTGCCCTGTGAGTATTTGGATTGTTGTAATTTCCGCTAAGAATTTAGCAGGCAACATCAAAAGCTTTAGCTTGGGGAATTCCTAAGCAGGGATATGTTTAACACAATTACAGATGTATTTGTAGAAGATGCAGAACTTGCTGTAGGAACTGATAATTTAATTAGATTCAGGTTTTTATGATTCATATGCCTAATATTCTGAGTGCTGTATAAAAAAATAAATACAACTTAATTTTTCATAGGGCATTGCTTTGTTCTGCTATACAAGCAAAGAGCTGATTACATGGAAGGCACAGCTTTGATTGGTTATAAAAATTAGGACTTCATTGTACTGTGAAATAGCTTTCAAATACAGCTAAAGAAAACAGGCTTCATATACATAAATACATAAAATCCCCAGGGAAATATTAACACCATATTTGGGAATTTTATGTTGAAACTCACAAATTATATGAAGCCTTGAATACCAGAAGCTGAAATAGAAAAAAAAAATGTTCTTCATAAACTATTTATAATACACATTTCTTAAAATGTTAACTCTCAGTTTTGCACCAAGATTTAATGCAACTGCCATGAGACTTTTAAGTAAAGTCTCCCTCATATCTCTAGGCTACATACTGTGATCAGCAGAAGTGCTGGCTTTATCATTTCCACAGACCTGATGCAGCAATAGTTCAGTGACAGTCAGTGAAATTCACCAGTGAAACTGAGAGAATCAGGCACATGTTTATTAAGTAGAAATATTTCTTTATGGGTCCAGGAGACACTTAATTACATGTCTGCATGTATGTGAAAGGCAAGGAAAACCATAATTTAAAATGCATATGCCCCTGGTATCTCTAAAACCTCATGTAAAACAAGTTTGCTGTATTTGTAGATACCATGAAGGTCAAAGGGATTTTATAGACTTTTTTAACCTTATTTAAGCAGGGCATCAGTAATCAAAATCTATTCATTGTTAAAACCCTGTAGCTACCTGCAACTAAACAAAACCCCTATAATTTACAATAAATACAGCTTGTCATCAATCTAGGTAGACAGAAATTTAAGACCTGAAGATCTAAGAAAAAAAAGAATTCTTTGGCAGAGGAGGCAACATTTGTATAGATTTTCTATACAAAGCCAAAATCACTCCCCTCCCAATTGCCTCTAGAAAGCACAAGGAGCATCACACGTGATACCTACTGCAAACGGGTTGTAATGGCTGTTACAGGCTCTTAGAACCTCTTCCATCCAAACTGGTGCCCCTGCAGAAGCCCAGCTGCTGGGTTTTGTGCCAGGGAAGAAAGGGAAGAGCAGCAGGTGAGCAGTAGAGCCACACATGGAGTGAATGGATGCGGCAGCGGGAGGAATCTGTCCCAGGGATCCCGGAGCTGGGCTCCTCCTGCCATGGAGGAATAATTCACTGTGCTGTAAACCTGCCACGCATGAGGAAAGCAGAGAGGCCAGAGACACATCCCAAATGGGCCCATTTCACAGGATTTCTCCTTTGAAAAGTGGCTGTCCGTGCTGCAGCTGGAGACTGCCCAAGTCAAGACGGTTTCATGCTCCGGGAGCAGCGGACACAAAAGTGCAGTTTCAGGAGATAAGAACAGTATGATGAAGCTGCTCCTCAGTGTCTGAGTGGCAGTATTAACTGAAATAATTCTTCCAGCTAATGTCAGGATTTTTTGTTTTGTTAGAAAGTTGGGGCTTAGTATGTTTACGTGCATAATTAACCCGTTTTTGTTTTCAATTTTCAGATTGTCTAAGTTTGAGAGCTGCAAGTTTATAAAAATTAAAACACCAGAAATACTTTGGCACTCAGAAGACATCAGCATCTAAAGCAGTTTGCCTGTTGTTTGCATATTTTCTCATGCTTTGCTCCTCATCAGGGTGGTCAGAGAACACTACCAAATTGCAGAGGTGACATTTTGCTGATGCACAGGGCAGTCAACAATAAAAGAGGAAATGTAGGTATTGGGCATATGTGGATTTTCCCCAATGCTCTTTCGTTGGTTCAGCTTCACAGAGTGACAATTTTTTAATTTGCTTTTAAAAAAAGCCAGACTTATCTTGATGCTATTTAGCCATCAAATTTCCTTAGTACATATATGCATATATGGATAACATAACAAGAAGACAATGAAGAGTGCAGCTTGATTCCTTGTTTCTTTTGTTGAACTGTTTCAAGTGCTCTTCTTGGAGGAAGATGTAATAGTTTCAGCTGGAATTTAGAAAGCTAATGATGTACAATTCTAATGTACAAAACAGAATTCCTATTACAAGGACCCTTGTTTATTAGACAATAAACATGTAATGAGTCCAGAAGTAATTTCTCACTGAAAGCTGATGGTTCCAAAGTCCTTGACCCAAGTGTGAGATTTGTTTTTTCAAGATGGCCAAAGCCATCACAAGTACATAAATTGAAAAAGGCCAAAATAATTATATCAAAACGTTGAGAAAACTATTCAGACTAATGAATGCAATCTGCAGGAAGATCAGCCAAGGTTAGCACCAGATGTTTCTTGTCCCACATGCCACAGCTTGATTGTATTGTAATTAATTCAGCTGAAAAGTCTCTGTGAAAACTGTTTTCAGCACAATTTCAAGCTTAGTTTCAAATATCAGAAATCATTTCTGGTTTCTTAAAACATCCTGGAAAAAACGTGAGACTCTGCAGTTAAAGCATGCCAAAAAGTACTTATAAAAATTGTATTTAAAGAGCATTAAAGGAGTATTCTCAAACTAGTTATGATTCCCACCAGACCTTTGGGGCTTGGAGCCCAAAGGTACAGCACAAAAGCTCAGAGCTTTATCCCATAAACATTTGCCCTAGATCATACTGCAAGTTCAGAGGTACAGCAGAATTTTGAACCAAGCCATAGTAGTATTTATCCAGTTCACCACCCAGAACATGAACAAACAAAAGAAAATCAATATTTCCCAAAGTATTTTACAGCTCATCCTCTATTTTTTATGGCCTATCCTACCAAAGACCTACTCTATTCTTGTTGGGA
Source organism: Irena cyanogastra (assembly GCA_013397155.1). Lineage (NCBI taxonomy): Eukaryota > Metazoa > Chordata > Aves > Passeriformes > Irenidae > Irena > Irena cyanogastra. The sequence goes on along the minus strand of VWZV01003266.1, from coordinate 726,857 downwards.
AGAAAAATGCTTGTAAATATTTGAAGTTTGGGGTCCAGTTAAAATTGACTTTAATGAAAGTCAGATACAGGCATGAAGTTAAGAAATAAATGAAACAGAACATACTTTATCATAATACACCACTTTATCATAATATACCACTGTTGCAATATTTACAGATGGAACACATTGAAATTGCACTTCCAAACCACTTTAAACCTAATTCTGGACAATACAAGCCTGAGACAAAATGAGATATGTTGAAAATTATGGCTCTGGTTTTCCCAAAGTATTGGCCACCCAAGTCTATATTTAACTTCAGGTAGAATTGTGTTCAGCATGCCTGAAAACTGGGCTCTAAATTAAAGATAAGTGTTTTTACCTGGGTAACATCCCTGTAAGTACCACCCACAAATTACATGGTTTCTTCCCATAGGAAAACTGTCTTCTGGATTATTTTAAGATAAAAGCACAGACCAGTGTCAGCCCTCTTACAGGCTGCATACTAATGGGAGGAGGAGAAGGAAAGATTTATTTGGAATCTTCTAATTGACCTCAGTGGGATTGGGCCTGGACCCATTAAAACATTTATGAGAAGCAGTTTTGGAGCATGAAGAGTACCCAAACTAAAACATTAATATCTAGGTAATATTAAAAGTAATTTGTTTCAAAATTGCAGGCAGGGGAGGAGCAAAATCCTGGTTGCATTCAGAACTAAATACCTTCAACTTTCTGTTGATCTTTTCTATCATTATTTTTTAAAACATTGCAGAGAACAAAACTTGTTTTTCCTCAGGCTCCTCCTTCCTCTTCACTCACCCAAGTGTTCGTGACACTCCTCGCTTTCAACTAGGTCCTGCAATATCCTGATTTTTGCACTAATGTGCCAACATATCACAGCTCCATCCTTTCCCAGGAATGACGTAGGCAGCTGAAGGCATTAAAACAAATAGGCCTCCAAAATTAATGTGTTTTCCAGGAAGTAAGCATGGAGGCATCCAGAGCCAGGGGGAATGTTCAGAACAGGGGAATGCAATTCCAGGGTGCCACAAAATGTTCTCCATCACTACAGCATGGCAGAAACCTGTTCTTAATGCTATGATAGATGCTATAAATATGCCACTTACTCAGAGTTATTGGATATGGGAACATGCAAATCTACCAATAATGCTTTTGCTTTATGAAGGGCACAGCTACCAGAGGTAACTGCCTCCCTAAGGGTTTAACAGGAGCTTTTCAGATGGTTCCACATCCAAACACAAGCTGCTGCTGGTGTATGATCTGTAACAAGTGCCTGCAAGAAATCACCTAGGGGAAGTGAAGCCAGCAGCAACAGGAAATGCTGTGATATAAACACAAATAGACTGGTAGGAAACATCTGTGACCTTCCCTGTCCAGTACACCTTTTCTCCAGTTCCCAAATCACTGGCTTTTCCTGTTGTCCTTTACTGTTTACTTCCAGAGCCTCCCCAAGTGATCAATGGCCATACTCACGTTGGCCTTCGAGCACAGGGATGTGGTGTGGCATCTCTTCATGTAGCCATGTAGCTATCCCAGAGCTATAAAAGACATCTTTTCAGTAAATAACGTAGCAGCCCAGAAAAGATCTGCAAGAGCACGTGATGCCAGGGCTTCTTTTCTCTTCTGCTCTCAGAGGGATGTGAAGGAGCCACCTCACCCAGGGCTGTGAGTGTTCCCATCCCAAGGCTGTCCATGCTGGAGGTCAATGTTTCACTGTTTCTCCCAACCTCTCTCCAAAGCACTCCCCTGACTACCTTTGGCTACCTGGAATTTTTAGAAATTGAAGTATTTAAGACTTGGTATTTTGGAGTTGAAAAGCAAAACATTTTGATTTGAGAATTTTGCTTCAATTTCCCTTGAGCGGTGTGGTCTCAACGCTTTGTGTCCTTTCATTTAATTTGTGCTTCATACCTGGTATATGTCTAACACAAACAACTGCAGCCAGTTTCTCAGACAACTCAAATTTTAACCAAACACAACTACTTTATTTTCTTGCTTGTTTTTCAGGAAAAAAAATAGATCTGTTGCAGGGCTACAAATTTTTAGGGAAGAAGCAAAATCTCTGCTAAAATTACCTGGAGAGCATTTTTCAAGTAGGCCTACTTTTTTTTTTTTAAGGTCTGTTCCTAGTGAGGAATCTTTGATGTAGTCAGCAAGACTTTTCTTCTCCCTAGAAGACCTATTGATATATCACCAAATAGAGAGCAGAATAAAAAAACCCACCCTTGTGTGTCACTGGATTCTTAATCTATTTTATGAGCCTTGAACACTACAACTCTTTGCACAGTAGAAATTTCAAAAGATACAGAAACTCCATTTTTTTCCTCCTTCTGTGGCTTTTCTAAACCTGAAGTTTTATGTTTCATGAGTATTTTTAAACAGCACAAATGGTTTTAGGCTTTTTCTTACCTTTCTTATCAAGGAAGAAAGAAGAAATCCTGTGAATCAGATCCCACGTGCATAATCACACAACTCTACGAACTAAGTGCATCCATAAAAAGCATTCAGCTCTAACATTGCTGTATAGGGAATGCTTAGACTTAAAAATTATTCTGTTTGGACTAGCAACTTTGAATACATGTTATGAGCAATGCATCTGCACTAGTACTTTTTATTTTCTTTTTTTAACTTAAATCAGGGGACATGAGAAAACCTGACAGTGTCTACAGTAAACCTGCTAATTACTTCACCTTTTGTAATTCTCATTCCTCTTTTTGTTCCACATTTCCATTATACTAATGAGCACACAGCTGAAGTGTTTTAAAAGAACTGATCAGATCAGATTGCCAGCCAGCAGGTTTAAAGTAGTAACCTCAACCGAGTTTATAATGATTTCACATTTGTTACCCTTTACAGAGCCATTCCCACTATAAACGTTGTGAGTTGGGTGGGCTGAATTCATCACTTACCTTGGGGGGACTCATTTACAGTGGATTTTCCATCTTTATTTTTAGGCACAAAGTCACATCCCAGACTGGAGGCTAACCTGGAGGTGAGGGGATGGTGGCCAGGGGTGAGGAGTGTGGACATGAGGGGAGCATGGGGAGAAAAGGGCTCCTGGCCATCCCAGAGAAAACCCACATCTCCTCCCTGTTGCCTTCATACTTAAGGGAGTGGAGACTGATGGGGGAGCAGCTTCTCATTTGTTTCACTCACCCCAGTTTACAGTCCAGCCTCAGCAGTTTCCAGACACAGCAATGAGTCTCTTCCACCTAACCAAAATCCCTAGTTTCTTTCCATCACACAGCAGCAATCTCTTTACATCTGAGCCATCTCCACTCAGCAACAATGATCAGCTTAGGCCATTGTCTCAACCACTCTCCAGTGTCTCCAATCAGAGGTTTTTTCCCTCTCCCATCAGTCATTTAGTCATTAGTCATTTCCCTCTCCCATTTAGTCATTTCAAAGCACAGCTTTGAAGATTTAGGTGAAGGGTCTTCTTTTTTACTCCAATTTTGTTGCCATTTTGCATCTTCCTTCTAGTCGCATTTCATTATGACCACAACATGTTTATCTTTTCTTTTCCTTTTATTTTTCCTGAGGAAAAAGGCTTAATTATTGTTTATCTGTATCTATCTAGATCCTATCTCCAAATTATTGCACCATGGACAGCCCTCTAAATAGAAACCACACAAGGGAGAGACACCGGGAATACTCCAACTGCAGGGAAACATTTGATCAGAGATCACACTATTAGGCACCAGAGAGCCCAGCTACACAGGCTCAGGAAATTCAGTTTCATTAGCTCTACTCATCATCCAACTACACATTTCACACTCTATCATCTCCTCTTATTCATCTATTGCCTCCTCAGATCTTGAGTGCTTCTCCCCTCTTTGCTGAGTCCTGAGGCATTTCCATTATACTTCTTTCCCCCTTCTGTTATTTTAGCCCTGCTGTCTTTTTCCCCACAGTGTTTTGCTCTGCATTTAGAGCCAGAAGAAGATCAGCAAGCAGGGACAGGATGCAATGATTCATCCCTCTAGCTCTCACCTCAACTCTACAGTTACAGCAGGGAAATTAGATGCCATATCTAAGCTGTACCTGGGGAAGCAAATGTGCAGTGGAAGCAATAGGGCTAAAGCTACTGGGAAAAAAAAAAAAAAAGCCTGGCTTGGAAGTAAATTTATTCACTTATCTGCAATACAACATTTTTAGCAACATGGCACATTTGTTGTGTCTCAAGGTTTTGTGTCTTAGTTACTTGATTAATTGTGCTGATTTCACTTTGTGTTTCCTATTCATTTGTCTCCTTCTGGTTGTGGGATTCTTTAGTCCTTGGTGCCTAAGAGGAATGCTTGGCACCGGGGTGGGACTGCTGTCTGGGATGCTTATGCCATTTCCCACTCTATTCTGAAATGTCTGTTGAGCCCTTGCAGGGCTCCAAGTTGTGAACATAACTCCAGCATGTTTTACTCCATCAGCTCTGTTTTGTGGCCTGCAGTTATAAAGTTTATCTGTCTGGGTTAGAAGCAGCAGGGACTTCATAATATACTGCATTTTTTAAATGCATTAGCAGAATTTCTGTAGAAATTAAGGCTGTCAAGTTGCTCTGATTTAAGTGTGTTCAAAAATTTAGTCTCCTAGAAAAAGAATAAGGACTTTACTCAAAAGACTTTTCTAAAACATATTTTAGATTTATTTTTTCTTTAACTACATACATTAGTGGAGCTCAGGTCCTGATGGGCATGGATATACCTTCTCCAGTGCTCCAGGGTGGGAAGGAACCTCTGCTTACCTTCAGTGGTTTGAGACACAAGTGGTACAAGAAAAGTTGTCAGGATATAGATATTCCCTTCTGGTATATAAAATTAGACATCTTCCAGCAGGTTCTCTTTTTCCTCTTTTCCAAATATTGGGCTGAAAGTGTTCCCAGTGAAAGCTGAGCTGGAATGCCTGGTCTGGGGCAGGCTGTAAAGCATTTAGGACTGAAAGGAAGTTATGGTCAGGTAGGGCTTGGTCTCTTTCTCCAAGCAGCAGCTGACAGAACCAGAGGACACAGTCTCAAGCTGCACCAAGGGAAATACAGGTTGGATATTAGGGAAAAGTAATTCACAGAAAGAGTGATAAAGTTCTGGAACGGCCTGCCTGGGGAGGCCATTTTAAACACCCTGGATGTGTTTAAAAAAGCCTGGATGTGGCACTGGGTGCCATGGTTTAGTTGAGGTGTTAGGGCATGGGTTGGACTCGATGATCTTGAAGGTCCCTTCCAACCCAGTGATTCTGTGATTCTGTGGCTAACTGCCCCAGGGACAGCCATGCAATCTTAGTGTGCTCATCCCTGTGTCCTTCCAGGACACCCAAGGACTTGGGCTGAGCCAGGGCTTCACTTCCCAAATGCTTCCCCATGGGGACATCCCCTGAGCCCCCCTGAGGTGACTACAACTGTGCTGAGCTGGCTTGGGATCATCTTCAAATGGGATTTAGGGAAGGCAGGAAACCTGGAAGGGAGGAGCTGCTCTGCCATGGGTCTGCTGTCTGTCCCTGGAGGGGCTTCATTTCTCTGTGCCTGATTTCTGTGTCCCCATTTCACCTCAAAGGAGCCTTCTTTCCTCTGCTGGGTCTACTTGAAAACATCTGGTACAATGAATATGGAGAACCACAGCAGGAACTTGATCTCGAATGGCACTATTTAATTTTATTGTAATAATGGTAATAAATGTACTAAGCACAAACAATGTGCTCCATAGAGAAATAGATTTAATACATTTAACTGGATTTTGAAATTGGTTCTCCTGAATGGACACCCATTCTTGTTCAGATCACAAGAAGCATCTCAGATGGTACTTTGAAAGATGATAGAATACCTGTCATCTCAATACCAGGATAAAGTAGAGAAGGAACATTAGATTTCTACTGCAGGCCTGTGAAAAGAAATTTTTTTTTCAGATACTTTGATTTTATTTCATTATGTTTCCTTTTCTTCATTTAATTTAATAATATGTTTCAAATCTATTTATCCAAATGCATCTGTTTTATACTTGGGGAAATACAATCTGAAAAGAAAATGTAACTTTTTTCCAGTAAAGTTAAAAGAATGAAAGGCAACTAATTTTAACATATTGCCACTTAATGTCATCTTGTTTGCTGATAAAATACATGGTAAAGCATTTTCAGAAATCAATTCTTGAAACAAAACAGAGCTTTTCTGGCTAATGAATGGAGATGCATTTATTTATTTATAGGGCGTTCATCATTCTAATTCCTTTGTGTTTCACAAATATTAGTAAGTTGATCCATGCTGCACTGAAAAGAAGGGAAGTCTTACTAGCTCCATGAGGCACAGAAATCATATGCTCTGCCCACACTTACCAGAAAGGTGCCTGTAAACTATAATTAGAATGAAAAAAAAAAATTCTCTTATTACAGTACTTAACCAGTGAAAAATCTCCCTCTGTCACTCAATGCTTCTAACCTGAAACATTAAACATCTTCAGTCTACCAGGGACATCTAACTAGAAAAAAATGTTGGGTTGTTGGTTTTTTAGTGTTTTTTTATAAATACATTCTTTGGCTTCTTTCCTTTTATTTCTTGAGCCTTTACTCGATACCTGAGTTACATTTCCAAGCTTTTTCCTGCAGACATGAGGACTAGAGAAATTATTTTATGCTATCACTGAGATAAAATGTCATTGAGATTGTCATCTAACTACATACCTTGTGGAAGCTAAGTGGTAAACAGCCTGCTAAAGGAGAGGAGACCTGTTTTTATTTCAGGGTCACCACACCTTGGTACTTGTACTGTTTTCAGGAGTTATAATATTGTCATGTGTTACATTCCAATCAAGTTTAAAAATCAAGTTTAAATCAAGTTTTTTATTAGATACGGTCCTTTTATTGTGCCTAAGCCTTAAAAGGTCATTAATTTTATCTGTGCAAAGTGGTAGTATTGCCAGAATATCCATACCTAAGTTTGCAAAATTATTTTGGAAATAGAGAAGTCCTGTGATAATAGTATTCAAATGTGACCACTGACAAACTTCAATGGGTAATCTCTGGACACATGTAAAAGTGAGTCCTTTGAAGTGTTTTGCATTAGTTTATCTTTGCTCTAACAAAGTCATCAGAGTTCTTAGCAACCATTTGAAGGGGTAAGCAAGGCCAAAATGAGAAAATTCTGCATATCATTGCTGTTTTGAAAGAATCCCCAGAAAATTCAATGTATGAGAAAGGTTTTGCTGAATTCCACATTTCTTCCTTGTAAATACAAGCGCTCTCTCTCTCTCTCTGTAGCTCCTTGTTGTTTGCATGTTTAATGTTCTGCCACTCTGTTAGTCTCCTCACTCCTATGGAATTCAGATGCTGCATTTGTGCATTTGCAGGGCTGTGACCTCGAGCAACACTTGCTCAATGTAGTAACTACCAGTTGAGAAACAAAACAAAAATCAACTCTAATTGTGCCCATTTAAATTCAAACATTGAAAAATAGCTTAAATATGGTATTTCTGAATGTAAATTTTATAAAAAGTCTGACGACTTTAGGATTCTGTTAGCTCTTTAGTCCCTCTGTAACGAGGCTATTACATGGCATTGCTCAGATTGATGTTGAAAATAATGCAGCTGCTCTTGCAGCTGCAGCAAGAATTCACAGAAGCCAGGATGCAAAGCAAGCCCTGATCAAAGTCCCTGCCTTTAGCTTTCTGCAGTGGAATTGTTTTTTCTCTTACTTATTTATTAACTTAATTCCAGCGTCCTCTGAAATGGTGGGATGGCCTTGCTGGGAATAACCGAGGGTTAAAGCTTTAATGGCTTTACTTTGTCTCACAAATGAAAATTCTGGAATTTACTGTTTTCTGTGAGCCAGACTCACTCTGACAGCAGAAAATGCTGGTTAGTTTTGGCTTGTATTTTGTTTTTCAAAACGAACACTTCAGGGTTGGTCAACATCAAGACTGTAACAAGAAAACAAGAGCATCAAAAAGGAGGAAAGATACTTCACAAGTGTGCAGGTGTACAAGAGCATCCTTGTGCTTCTGGTATTTAAAAAGACATTTATGCCTTTGGGTAGGAGCTGATGAACTCACAGGCTGACACCTCAAAATGTTTGTCTTTGTGTGGTCAGCAGGCAGGTTTGGAGCAAGATGGAAATCCAGCATCCCTCCATTCTGCTTTTTGATTCATGCAAACAGAGGGTGACAGGAGTGAATTGCAGCAGCACACTGGGCCCTGAGTAAACACAGATTTTGGCAACCCCAAAGGCTTTTGATACCATGCTCACCCCATTTCCTCACTCTCAGGTTTGTGGAGGATAACTGACACTTTGGTTCTTGTTGGCTCTTTCATGGACAGGTTGATATAAGCTAAAAACAATTTTAAATAATTTTGAAACCGAGCTTTACACGTAACTTAAACCCAACAGGAATAAATCACATCATTCAGTCTTTCATAGCCACCTTGTAAGACCTTCAGAAAAATAGTTCCCAGGGAGACTTATAACAGCAGATGATCCAAAGAAGCAAAGAACCATCATTCACCTCCCAAATCTGAATGTACTAATGCCTGATAATTCAGTAGATTCTCTTACTGGCCAAAAATGACCTGTACTCAGGACAAAACAGCAATTGTAAACCCCTGCTCCAATTTCATTCTTAATTTCAGAGCTAAGAGAACTCCTTGGAAGATCTCTACTCATGGCAAAGTTCATAAGCCCAGGTGCAGCCACACCAAACTCTTCAAGTTTCTCCTGGCAAAATCAGCTGGATAAAAGGAACTGATGGAATTCTTGTTCAACTGATGAAAGTTGTTCGGTCACCTTAGTACAAGTTAGTATTCAGGGTGCAGTGCCTTGCATCCATTGGAGCTTTGCAGAATTTTCTCAGGAAGGTCATAAAATAAAACATTAGAGTAGTGTAACTTAAAGGTTACAAAAGCACAGGCTACACAATCAGCATTAGTCTGTGACAGCATTGGCTCCAGTCCCAGTGTAATTTTTAGGAAATAAAAGCAAGAACCAACCACGCGTTTAATAAAATGAACAAAAACATGTTAGGATCAACTTTTGGATCTGATTTTCTTTTGTTTGTTTTTTGTGGTTTTTTTGTCAGTGTTTCACAACCATCACTGGATTCCCCTTGGCTGTCACTGCTCTTACAGATTTGTGTCATTGCATAAAGCTGTGGCAAAGATCAGCTCGTACACCCTGAATGAGAAATTTGTACCCATAGAACTTGTGCCATGTACCTTTCTGCTTATCAAGGGAAGAGAAACTTCCCTACTATTCTTGCAGCACTTCAAGGTTAAAACCCATATTGACCAAAAAAAAAATGCAGCAGAGGTAATAAACATTCACAGGGATTATACTGGAAAATGAAGACACCAAGCTAAAAGAAGAAATTAAGAGCAAAAGCCATATTAAGAAACTAAAAGCTGTCAAAGAACTGCCTTGATTATTAATCTGAGCTATTTTAGCCAGGCCTTTTTCAGCACCTTTTCTTTCCTGCTAACTTTTATGTTACAGCTCTATTGCCTGTACAGAGTTGCTGAATTGAAGCTCTGCCTGTCAGGAGCTCTTTTCTGTGCTTTAGCTCCCAGTGGTTACTGGATTTGCCTCAGCTGCCATATTAAACCCTTGCATGTCAAATTACAAAGCAATTAGGGTGAAATACAGAGTTGTAATACACAGGTTAAAAAAAACCTCCTGAAACCCTAACTCTACATTTTCTAGGTTTGTAATGATGACTTTGGAAAGTATTAAAATATCTATTTAATTAATATAATCCCCAAATTACTGACATGTGCTTTACCTGGTGTCATGTAAGTCTTTTATCTTTCCACCTTTCTCTTTTTCCTCCCTCACAGGCTTTTTCTGCCTGTGAATGTTTAAAGTTCATTATTTCACACTGTGAGAAACGGAATAAGCACAACTTGAGTATCTGCTAAAGTACCTTGTGAAGCAGAGAAGTACACAGATGAACTTTCCAAGTGTATTATCATACATTCTGACCCCTGAATTTTCCTCGTTCTGTCCAACATTACTGCAGAAATACTGACTCTAAGCTGAGAGCCCTGGGAGCTATGCCATTAATAGAAGGCAGATGTGGTGGAGTGAAGAAGAGTCTAGAGGATGGGTCAGTGGTAGCTGCCACCACTGTGCTCTGAGTCAGGAGCCAAAGAGGGATGGATGCACAGCCATGGCTAACTCATTTAATATCTCTGCTTACCATCTCTGCCCCCCAGTGGGACTCATCAGATTTAATTACATATCTAATGTGAAATTCAGCCTCACTCTGTGAGTTATTGCACTTCCTCAATTCCTCTTACGTTGTGGAAGCACAGCACTTCACAGGACTGGTCCTGCCATGAAAATTAATTAGTTTATGCCTGAACAGGGATTTTAACATACAGATCATCCTGTATGACAAAGTAGTATTAGATAACAAACCAAGTTATTCAATTGAGTTACGGAGCCATAAGAAAATTATTGTCTCTCATTTTTAATCAAGCAGGCTCCAAGCCAGATTAGTCCCTGATGATGATGCTTTGGCTATTTCAACAGATTTTATTGCCACCAGAAAAGTTTCTCCCTCGCTTGCGCCCTACAGTTTTCATTGCTGTTTATGTAACACACTCAATAAACCCAGCTCTAGGTTCCAGGTGAGCCTCTACCTTCAGGGAGCAGTAATTGTTAAGACAACTTGTTGAAGGTGACTAAAAAGCCTTCTTTGTTTGGAAACAAACACCCTCACCTTGTTTTGTTTGAGGTTTTTAATAAACATCCTGTTTAACCATCACTCACTGCAGAGATACAGAAGATGAGAAACAGTTCTGAAGATTCAAGAGAATTAAGCACCAGTAGCTCTGCATTTCTTTCCACGGCATCAGAGAATTCCCAGGTTATAGAAGTGCATGGGATTTCATATGCATGAATGCTTCAGTGCCCTCCCACCAGTTCTCAGAGTCTTTATTAGCTCCATAACCCAAGCAGAAGAATTCCACTACTGCTTTTAAGGGTCATCTGAGTAGAAGCTTCAAGACAAATTGTGCTGCTGAGGTCATAGAAATTCAGCAGCTAACTTGGCAAAAGAGAACTTAGTTTTGTTTGCTGAGGGATAAAGGTGTGGTTTTTTGCATGGTCCTCTTGGGAAAGATAAATTTCTGATCATAGCAACTCCTTTGTAGACAAAGTTCATCATTTGCCATCTTTTTTGGACTTGCTAAAACTTTTGGGATGGATCAATGTCAATTTATACCGTGGGAGGATCTGATTTCTCAGGCTGTGTTTTCCATGGATCTCCTCTGCATGAGCATCCTTATTAAGACAAGAGCAATAGGAACCTGCCAGCACCCATTCTGCTCCCTTTTCCCCTTACCCTGCATTGTACCCTACTGGTTTTTTACAGTTTTTCTTCCATTTATTGCTCTTACATTGGAAATCAGGTAGAACAGTCATAAAGAACAGCAGCACCAAAGAAACAAAGGCTGCAACAATAAAGATGAGAAATAGAAATGCCAGTTAATGACATCTATCCAGGGAGAGTCCTCCTTCAGGAAAGTGAAACGATATGAAGGGCATTCAGAAGGAAGATAGACCCTCTGCCCACTAAAATTCACTTTGCCTCTTGATATGATGGCCTTTTTTAAACCTTCCTTTAGTTCTCAGTGCCCTACTTGCTGGCTTCCTTTCCTTCTTCCCACTCTCATGCCTTCCTTTTCTCCCTGTTACTTCTTTTGATTGACTTTGATGTGGGGAGTTGTTGTGGAGTTTGTTATTGCCAGAGAAAAGAATTAGGCACACAAAGGAAGATACTAGATTTCTTACTTTCCAATAAAGTTATTGTCTGAAGCTCTAGCAGTGATTTATCACAGAATCATGGAATGGCCTGGCTTGGAAGGGACCTTAAAGCTCATCTGGTTCCAACCCTCCTGCCATGGGATGGGCAGGGACACCTTCCAGTAGACCAGGTTGCTCCATCCAGCCTGGCCATGAAGACTTCCAGGGATGGAGCACCCACAACTTCTCTGAGAAACCTGTTCCAGGGTCTAGCCACTCTCACGGTACAGAGTTTTTTTCCTAATATCCACTATAAAACTACTGTCTTTCAGTTTGAGTCATTCCCCTTGTCCTTGTCCTATCACTACATGCCATTGTAAACATTTTGATTTTATTTTTATTTGTATTTTATTTGATTTGCCAAGTTTCTGAACACCCCAGCATCATCCAAAGTGTAACCAGAAGGAAGTAGCTCCACCAAAATTCCCTTTATTCTGATGCCATGGTCCTAATTAGGAGCTTGGGTGTTGCAGCTAACTTTTTACCATACAATACAAAACCTCACAAGATTTAGTGGTGGTGGTTTGCATTTGGTGAGCAGAAACAGCTCAAATGGTGCCTCTAACCTCATACACCTCTTCTCAATTAATGAGGGTTAATGAGCAAAGCTGAAGGGACACTCAGGGGACGCTCATCCTGGGGCTGGGGTTGATCAGGGTCAGCTCTTTGTCAGGTCCTGGAGCAGGAAGAGGATCTGTGTCCACTTCTGTGTGTGTGAGCCAAGTGCAGGCCACGCAAGCTGTCAGGCACCTTCTGTGCCACAGATCTGGCAGCTGATGTGTTTTGTGCTCTGCACAAGGGGTTGGAAGCCACTACAGGTGTGAAAACACCTCCTTCAGGTTTGGGCTTTCCTAGGGCTGGCTGCCATAGGGACGTGAGTATTTTGTGAAGCAGAGAGAGCCCTCTCTGCACTGTGAGCTCTCGTTGAATTCCTGCCTCATCCTGGAGGCAGGGCTGCCCAGAGCAGTTCTGAGATTCAGACTTCTTAATAGCATGTGGGCAGACCTAATCAAGCCCACAGCACAGTCTGCAGCAACCCTCCTAAACCAAACTCTGCCCCTCTGCACTCGTTCTTTACAAGTACTCAGCTCCCACCATTTCAAAGCAATCTTTCAGAAAATCAATAGTTCTTCATCTCCTTCAGAATGAGAGCAAGTAGGACACTTGGACGTTTGCTTTGTAATCTCTTCAAAAATTGCTTTCTTGTCTTCCCAACAGAATTAGGAAATATTGCAGTACCAAAAAAAAAATAATATAGAAAAAATCTCGAGCTTTTTCAGCACAACGCCTCACTGGTAGGACCAATCTTTGTATTCCTTTTCATTTAGGGATTACCCTAAGCCCACAGCTCTGTTTATACCTTAGGCACACACACACACATCCTTGTTCCTCGCACAGAGCAATTATTTGTTCTCACAACTCCACTTTTCAGGAGCCTACTGTAAAATCCTTTCCCATTTAAAAATTTCCATTTTCGTGGCCCTTTAGCCATGAAACTGAACTGCTCTGCTCCCTCTGAACACGGGCGAGGAGAGTTGGCCGGGCTTCACATCCCGGCAGAGGCAGCGCTGACCTTTTTTCCCTAATTGACAATGCGGGGTCTGTGCTGATGGCATGACATCACTACACCGAGCTGGAATGCTCTCCCTGCTGCCTCTTTTGTCTCTCTGCATTTTGCTCCCACACTTCCACAGGAAGTGTGTCCCTAGGAGGGAGTGTAAGGAAGACAGTTACACAGTGCCTGAAAAACATATGCAGAAAACATCTTCAGTTTTTCCTCTCTTTATTTTTCCCTAGTCACACCAGTTGCCAGCCACGTATCCTGAGCCCTCCCTACACGCTGAATCTTCCTTTTCCTTCCTCCAGGTTGTGGTCACTGATGTTGTTTTTTGTGTTTGCTTTGCCTCACTGTCCTGAGATGTGCTGCTAGGGAGATTGGTTTCTCTTGGGTTTGAATTATAATTGTAGTTGTTAGCCTACTGTCCTTTTACAGCTCTAATTTTATTCAAACAACTTGTTAGGAAGATCCTTGAGCATCTCTACAGCAATAAATAGTTAATTGAGGTGCCTAATTTTGTGTTAAATTGTTGGCAGTTGATATTACTGAGCATCACAGCAGAAGTTTTAAAATAACACTTTAAAGAATACATGGAGGGGAAGAGGCTCCAAGGAAATTGAAAATATTAAGAGCTTTATTTAGCCATTTTGTGAGATTGGCTCACCCATTTCAGTGAGTATTAGAACTTTTAAAGATGCTGCCTGTCCTGGTTTCAACTTCCTTAAAGCTTAAAAAAATTGTCTTAATGCTGATTATAGATTGGCAGCCATGTGCCCAAACATGCAGCCTTGTCTAAGCCAACAAACCAAAGAAATGCAGGTGATGGGTTTTGGTCAGAGGAGACAGAAGGAGCAGAGGTTTCCTGGTTCTCCCTTTCTCCCATGGCTGACATCCTGGGTCAGTATATATTTCATCCAGCCTGCTTCAGTGCCAAATGAAATGGATTAACTGGGATCCCAGGTACTTTAGTGAATCTGCTTACCCTTGGCTGTTTTAATTAGCACAGAAATGCACTGCAGCAGTGGAAGAGAAGGGCAGTGCTGACCAGCTGGAAGAAGTAGACTCTTAAATCACTTCTTTAACATCAGGGGCAGCCCTGCAGGGCCATGGCTGATTGCATCCTTCCTTCAAGGAATGATAAGCCAGATAAAACATAAAGGGGGAAAAGGAGAAAATTCAGGGAGAGGAAACAAAGCCATTACTATTCAAGATGACGCGATGCTGGCAGGAAGAGGCATTTATCTATTTTCCTTTTTTGCCTAAACAGTGCCCAAATATTTCCTAGGGGCACCCTGTGCTCCTGGACACACGACATGACATTCATGCTGCCCTTTCCTTCTGCACTGGAGCACTGTGCAAGGAGCCAATGACAGCCACATTACTGACAGCCCTGGTGAAAACTTCTCTCCATTACTTTAATTGTATTTCCCACTTCATTTTCCATGTTATCCTTAAAGACACCATAGGTGTTTAACCCAGGATTTGCTTCTTACATTCTGGTTCTGTCACATTTACCCTCATCTTTAGGTAACTACCACAAGCTATTGTGGCAACAGAAGGATTTGGAGTTGTCTTAATTTGAATATTAAGCCTAAGCTTAACCCTGACCCTAAGCTTACTGTCTTTCCATGGGTGCCTAGTGAACTATCTGATAGCTATGAACAGTAATTATTAACAGACTTTAATATTTCTTTTATGTTTACAGCCTAATAAGTTTAGTGCTTTTTCTACTCAGTCCCACATAAACAATTGATACAGAAGTTTCAGCCTCAAATATCAGTTAGGGTAATATGGTTCAAACCCTGTGAACTACTATGAAAAGACCACAATTAACCTTGCCAAATTTCAGCCCAGAGCCAAATTTATTGGGTTGGTTTTTTTTTATAAACCGGTTAAATACAGTGAGTAAAAATAGTGTTTAGAGTGGAAGTGCTGACAAAACCTTTACTGCAGCAACGTGGACAATTCAGCTGTAATAATGGCAAGTGTGCCCTTATCACAGCAAGAAAAATGTAAGGAGTCCTGAATTTGCAGTGAATGAGCCATTACTTATGTCTATCACAAAGAAACAAGAGTACTGAACAAAAAAGAAATACATTAAGGGTTGGATTTTTTTCCCCAAAAGAAAACTAAAAATAAAAAAGATCAGATGTGACTCAGGCTTTCAAACAATAAAAATAGCAAGATAAAAGAACTAGGTTGCTTCATTGCCTAAAGAAATGGCTAGAATCTTAAAAAGTCTGAAACCTGATTGTGAGAGACTCACTTTATGGGCTGCTAAGGAGGTGCTGACCTTCATCATCAATAGATTGTCTGAGCCTTTGTGGTATTCAGCAGTAAAGGAAGTGCTTAAAAAGTCATCCTGCTGAAAGATGGACTGGAAAAATCTCCAGTTCAGATCTCAGCATAGCTGTTGTCAGAGCACATGCTCATTCAGAAAGTCTGTCTGTAAATCTAATTCAGATAAATCTTCCTTCATTTTTAAGTGATAAAATGGGACCATCCTCACCTTTAGAGATGGATCAGGGTATCTGGAATTCAATATAAGTGAAATTATTACAGAGAAGGGCAGCTAACGACCTGTCTGTTGTGGGGCTTTGGAAGTGTTTTGTTAGAGCGCTGTGTTTCTCTGTCCTAGAGGACACTGGAGGCATGGGATACACGAGCACCAGCGGTGTCATTTCCCTGCTCTTGCTCCAGTTTCAGAGGTAGTTTTGCCCGTTCCAACAGCTGGTCTGAAATGGCCTGTGGCAGATGACTGCCCTGTGATTTCAAACAGCCTTCTGGGAGAAATGGACTGTTCGAGATGAAAGACTTCAGCTCCTTTAACTCTCTGAACAAGTTCCACCCTTGCCTAAGCACCACACCAAGGTGGGAGCTGTCAGTACCTTGTACAGGGGGAATTAGCCATGCTGGGGTGTTGGGCACAGCTGAGGGGGTGGCAGACAGATGGGGAATCTCTGCTCAAAATGCACGTGTGCTGCAGATACAATCGTGCTGTGGATGGAAAATGTGAGGAGCAAAAGTTCCGAAATATAGACCATAGTTAAATAGTTCCTCTGTTAGTGGTGGTTTGTTAATTGTCAAAATCCCAAATGTTAATGTCTTAGTTGTATTGCACCCACTTCCCCTTTCCCGTTGGGAATCACTTCCACTGCTCCCATAAAGACGTGCGATGTGCAAATGAAGTATCTCCGGTATTATCTGAGACCCGACAACAAGGAACCAACGCATAAACGAAGACCAGGGGTAACTGCTATGGGTCAACAAGACTATGGTGGACCTTCCACTGCCTAGAGTAAAACGAGCCAAAATCTCCGTAACATCGACAGCGCTGAACAGCATAGACGCCCCTAGACTACGAGCCATCTACAGTTTTCCTAGGGACTCTCACGAGGACAGAATGCCCAGGTCCGCCAAGCGACGGAACTGATCTCCTCCTCCTTCAAGTCCTCCAGGGAACAGTGGTGGTGTCCGTGCGCCCCCGAGCCCCCATCCGGGCTGTTTTCTTTTAATAAAGGCATTTCTAAAAGGAGAAGAGGCTCTCCTGGCCCGTTTTATTTACTTCAGAAAGCGCCGTGGTGCTCTCCCTGAGAAGCCGGGCAGCACTGAGCATTGGCAGCAGAGAGCACAGGACGCAGATGGGCCCTGGCGCAGCAGAGGCCCAGCCAGGCCGCCCTCAGCAAGGCAGGGGAGAGAAAACAAACCAAAACAGTGGCAACAGCAACCTCTGCCAGCTCTGGGCAGGGCTGGAGGAAGGAGAATTACTGCTCTCTCCAGATCTAGTGCCTGATTTGTCTTTGTGCTCTAGCAGGGCATTTTATGGGGTGCATTCCAGCTTGGATCATGGCTCTCCTTGGACTGCTGCCCCATGTTTGGGGTAAGGAATGTGTTTCAAAGTAAGGAATATGTTTCAGAGTAAGAAAGGTACTCAAAGTCCCCTTGTGGCTTCCCAGCTGCCATCTGGCCTCCTCAGACCTGCAAATCACGCCAGGGTATGATCCAGCAGTGTGATTGCAGAGGGAATCCCTCCTTCCATTTACTTCTTGCTCCGCAGACTCTGCCGTGACAGGCAAGTGTGACCCTCAGAAAGAGCAGTTTGTGTTGTCTACTGACAGCTTCTACTGAGACTGGTGAAACAGACCTTTTTCTGCAGCACAGCCCCCCAGAATTCAGTCCCAAGAGCTGGTAACAGTAATGGAATGGTCCAGTTTCAAAGCAGCTTAATCCCCTCTGGGAACTACTGAAAGAAATTCCTCTCTCCTGTCACTCCACTCCAATCAATGCTGAAAGGTTCTGCCTTGCTGTATGTAGATTCAGGAAGAAAGCACTGCAGCCTTTGGTATTTAGAAAGGTTTTACTTCACATCTGCAAGGCCAGAAGCTTTTTTTGGTTGAAATCAAAGTTTAAATTCTGAAGAAAAAAGGGCTCATCAAAGAACTGGCAAAGAATTTAACAACTAGGTGCCAGCTGAAATGCCAGTGTGATTTATCAGCAGGTTCCTCCCTAATCTGATGTGAGATAATAGGAGAAGGTGTTGAAAGCAGAATCAAACTAGATACAGAACAAAAAGCATAAGTAATAGGGTTCATAAAATTATGCACATAGTAAGTTTACATTATCTAGTAGGCAGGCCACTCTCCCCAAGAAGGTTTTGTCAGATAGACTGGGAAATTAACAGACAAAACCAGAAGATTTTAAAAGACAAATTATGTTATTTTCATTTTGCATGCAGATATTTTTTCCAGATAAGCCTCTCCATTTTGAGAGATGTGATTTCCTCAGTGACAGACCCAACAAAACACTTGGCTGTAGTAGCTGGTGGTGTCAGGTTCATACATCTCTTAGAAAAGATTAACCCTCAGATTTACAGAAAGCTGAATTTGCTTATCATAGATGAGGAAAATCATTCCTGAGAGCCCACAAATTTAGAGTAGTTTCCTTCTACTATAGCACTAAATTGTCAATAGATATATTCCATTGCCTAGTGACTCATTAGAAGCATTTTACAGTAAAAACTGCCAAACTAAAAACCTGACATTTTAACAAAAGCCTTGAGAAAACAGTTAACTGACGAAAATAACAATTTTCTAAAAGCCTTTCCCTGGACATGGGTTTGGGTTTTTTCACTGAGATAGTGGTTAAAGTGAGGCTGCCTGGTACAATGTGCATCCATTGAACAGCCCAAAGTCATGCTAATCAGCTTGAATAACTAAAAATATAACAGGAACTGTGTAATTCCACTTGATACAGCAAAGTTCACTTCTCTGGTGCATCAGAGAAATGTCTGCAAGTGACCAAAGAATCCTTGGTCTGCATTTCACAGTTTATTCTCTTTTTTCTATTCTACAGTAAATTACTTTTAAATTCAGTTTGGTCCAGCCAAATTCCCATTCACACTGATATCAGCCCCGTACCAGATGCAGAGCTTTGCCTTTGGCAGCATTCTGACAAGGAGAAAAGTCCACTAATTCTCCTCAAAAAGCTCCTCAGTACTGTGTGGCTGCTCTGAGGAAAACTCCTGCAAGCTTCTATCTGACACAGACTCATTTTCCAAGCTTCTATGGGACCCTCGGTGAGGAGCCCACCCAGGGGGCTGTGAAAGTCCTGTGCCCCCTCCAGAACAGGACATCCTGCAGGGCCACAAGGGGCTCCAGCACAAGGCCCACGTGTGACAGCTCTGGTGGCATGACACAGCACTGGGAGCAGCAGGGCTCATCCCCTTGGTGCCTTAAGGAGCTGAGACAGAGGCTAGATGGAGTTCAGAGGAATAAAGTGGATATTTCTTGAGGTGCCTTCACAGGCCACACCCTGGCAGCACCAAGCCACAGTCGTGGCTGTGCCCAGATGGCTCTAAGATGGAAGCAAAAGAGAGCTTGGTCACAAGACCTCACATTTTTATAAGTTTTAGTCCATTTGCATATAGGAGTTAACTGTCCAATTAATAGCTTCAAATTATGAAGTTTCATCCCCCTTGCTTGCTTGCCCACTCTCCTCTTTTCATCTTGTTTATGCATTGGGCCTGAAGTCTGAAGAGATTGTCCTTGTGTCTCCAGCTAGAATAGGATTGTTTTGTCTTCACCACCCTGGGAAAAGATCCTAGTAACACTTCATATGAAGCTAAAGCTGCACACCAAAGCAAAACAGAAAAACTGAAAACCTAAGGTAGCACTCTTAGCTGGGGCTGGGCTGCCTGGAGTTTCCCTGCTCTGCTGCACAGTCAAGATAAATCAGAATTTCCTAAATTGCCCAGTGCTGAAGCCAGGACTGGAAAATGCAGCTTCCAGTCTTTAGGCTGTGCTATGGTTTGTTTTAAAAAGGGATTGAATGTTTTACAAACAGGTAAAGTTGCTGCCAGACTCAAGTACACAAGCCTTCTCCAGCTGCTTTACTGCTGCCATTCAAAATAGCTTGCTATAAATGTGATTCCTTTGAGCTCTATTCTGACAAGTGCAGAGAACTATCTGAGAAGGGCCCGTGGTTTTCCATCCCCACTGAACTCAATAGGAGTTGTGATTGCTCAGCACATTGCTGAAAAAAGTCTGCTGAAATTACCTTAAATCACACAATTATCCCCTCACCTCTCACTATTTTTCTTTCAGTCATGGAAGAAGGCAGGGAAACAGAAAGACAACAAAAGAAATGGAGCAGACAGAGCAAACCCTGAACAGAAATCGGAAAGCAATGAAAAACAAGCTAGGACAAAAGAAGAAACACCATTAGAGACTGGCAAGTGGATATTCCCAAGACCTCCACTTCATATTTCTGTGTCAAAACTAATGGAAATAGAAACAGAGTTGGTCTGAATTGATGAGGTGGACATTTCCCTTGGGTTTGCCGAGTTTGTGAGGATTGGTATTGCACAAACAGCATGTCAACATTACAAAAATCCTCCTAAGGACAGCGCTTTGCAGCACATTGAGGAGCAGCTCCACAGGACCCTCCGGGAAGGCAGCACTTGCTCCAGGCAGGAGCAGCAGCAGTGGCCAGGTTCCCCCAGCCTGGAGGCACAGGGATAAACCAGCACAATCACCCCAGCAGAGGACATGCAATGCACTCCTTGTGCTCACCAGGTGCAACAAAATCGATATCAGCAAGGAGCACCCTCCTGGGATTTGTAGGGTTGAATGAAAATCCTGAGATGCAATTGCATGAGAAATCCGAAAATTAAGAGTTGTTCGTAAATAGTAGAAGGAGGGGGGCACTGGACTGAACCAAAAAATCTCAGGTTATTTTTTTATTTTTCTCTAAGGTTCCTACTGTATAGGGGAAATCAAAAGGACACAAAGTGTAAAATAAATGCTCTATTTTTTAATCCCAGCTCTATCAGGGACAAATGATATCTCAATAGTCAGGCAAGTTCCTACTCTGCCCCAGCTGTCCACACAGCAGTGCATCAAATGTTTAATCCTTTGGTTAAACAGAAGTCCAGTTTAGCCTCTTTTTTTCCCCTGCAGTATTTCCATCATGCCCTCTGTTTCCCCTTTTTCCTCTAAAGCCAGAATATGGCCACTGGATCTAAATCCTTTTCCTTCCCAGAGTGAGCAGCCCCCTTTGGATTCAGTTGGCTTTGTCTTCAGCAGCCAAGAATCCAAAAGCTGGGGTTTTGTGGGAAAAGGTTTCTTGGTTGCCTGAGATACTAAAGAAATAATACGACTTTGGCAATGATCTTTGAAACTAATCTGTGATTTTCATGACTTTCTGCCTCTAAGTACTCAAACTTGAGCTGTCTCAAGCAGCCCTGTTCTTTGATAAGTAGTTATTTCTGAGCTTTCAAAAGCAGAGTCCTTTCCAGTTTCAGGCTGAGCCCCCTAAAGGAGGGATCTACAGACCTTTGACTTTATTCTAAATCTCTTATCCAGCCTTGAGTTTTATCAGTATAATATGAGAAGAAAAAAGAGTGAGTACCTACCACTCTGGCAAGGTTGCAATTAATTTCACAGAGGGGAGGGAAAAGAAAGGAGGTGTAGGAAAGCCCAGCAGGTGGGTCACTGCTTCAGCCACCAGCCTCCTGTTTCCTGGAAGCCAGAGCCAGCAGCATTTACAGTAAAACTGATTGTTCAAAGTTGTATCATTATTCCCAGATTTCTCCAGT
This sequence comes from Irena cyanogastra, assembly GCA_013397155.1. Classification (NCBI taxonomy): domain Eukaryota; kingdom Metazoa; phylum Chordata; class Aves; order Passeriformes; family Irenidae; genus Irena; species Irena cyanogastra. Next base: position 705,434 of record VWZV01003266.1, on the reverse strand, counting down.
GCTGCTAATCTCAGTTAATTATATTGGAAATCCCTTGTATTATGACCATGTAATTCATAATGTGCCAGTAGAAGTCATGGTTCATAATAATCACATAATGGGCAAGGACTTAGACGTAATCAGATTTTAGTTACCCTGTCGTGTTTCCATAATGCTGCTGTAAAACCAACATAATCACAAAAAAGTACCAGTTATTTAAACATTTTTATCAGATTGATGTACGGTATCTTTCTCTCCCTCTCCCTCTTTTTTAAACAATGTAAGATAACAAAAATTGGATTACAATTGCTGGGAACAGACTATGATAAACTGTTTGCTTGTGTGCAGCATGAAATTTAATAATGGCATCAGTGTCTCGATTTTTAGCAGTGTTAGACCTGTTAAATAGTAGCACTCTACAGCCAAAGGCTGCTTTCAGAGAGGCAGCATTAGAGCATTGTGCAAACAATATCTCCAAGAGCTCAGCTGTCTTATAAACCTTGAAAGATGCCCTATACCCTCACAATTAACCTGGCTGCTAACATTTACTGTGCAGATGAGGGCTTGACTTTTTCCACAATACATGATGCAAAAAACCCTTAGTAGCTGTAAGGATTTTTAAAGGCCAGTGTCTGCCTCTCAAATAAAATAAAACAGAAAAGAAAAAAATACTTTCTACTTTACAGGAATATGGCTGGTGATGAGAATAGAGAACTTGCAAGCTGCACTCTCTGGACTCTCTCATGTTTTATCTCCACTCTGACCCCAATCACTTCAGCTGTGCACTTGACATCCTGAAAAAGGGTCCAGCTCCACTTGTTTCAGCACTGTACTGCCAAACTTAATTCAAAAGAATTTGTGAAATGTTAGAGGTTTTCAGCTGGCAAGCAAATATCCTATTTCTATTTTTTTTTACCGTACTGAAGCCACTTTATTTTAAAGCAATAAATATTATAGCAGTGAGTGAGTTAAGGTCAGAAAGTGTCACCCTTTCCTAGTGCTTTTTTTCCCTCTTACATTAAGAAATGAGCTGTGATGGGGTCAAAAAGAGTTGCCACTGGAGAAGAAAGAAGGACTTGACTCCTCCTAAGAGGAAATTAAATGGTGATGAGAGAATAGCTGGAGATTATAGAATTCCTTCCTGGAATTGTGGACAGAGTGGCTGGGAAATCACAGAATTTTAGGGCTGGGGTTTCTCAGCAGTCCCTTAATCCAGCTCTCCTCTGAAGCAAAACATAGAACATCCCTGAAAGACACTTGTGTACTGTTTGTAAAAACCTCCAGTGAGACAGACTTCTCTGTATCAGCAAGCTGCTAGAGAGTTTCTCCCCATCTTTCACGCTGCAAAACAGCCCATGGTGGTTTTGTATCCTTATTTGACATGAAGGGCAATTAGCCACCCTATTCTCTCTGCAACCTCTTAGCAGATCTCTTTTCAGTCTTCTCTGAATTAAATAAATTCAGTGCTCTTAGTGTTTCCTCCCAGGCCATGTTTTCTAAACCTCTGTATTTCTGTTGGTTTACTTTGTATTGTCTCCAATTTGCCTTTTTGTTGGGATGGAGACAAATTAGAGATGGTTCAGAGAAAAGCAGCAAACTTGAGCTGCTGGATTAGAACTGTGGCTGTTTTGCTCAATATTTTTTGAAGAAATAAACAAAACCTCCTCTGCATTTGTGGGGGTGAAGAGACACATGACATGCAATAAGCTCAAAGGTCAGAAATTCAAAGTTATGGTTTCTGGTGCAAAATATTTCCAGAGATCTTTCAGATTTAAGGAAATTAAGCCTTTAGTCTGACATTGCAAAATTTTGAGTTAGAGATCCTGATCCAGAAAAATGTGTGCATAGCATTAAATTTGAATAATATCCCTAAAGGAAGTGCTACCTTACATGTTGCAAATATCATACATTTCTTGGCTCTTCTTTAAGCCAAAATGTCTTTCCTAGATCTATGTATTCATGTCATATTATCATTCTTTAGATCACATTGTTTTGCAAACATGCAAATAACAGGCATTTCTGAACAACTAGCACTAAAATTATTGGATTGGGAAAAAAAAAACCAACAAAGCAAATTTATTAGAAATTAAAATAGAAGTGCTTGTTTAATTTAGAGGTTTTATATGTTGGGCAGCATGCTGCTGATTACCACTGACATCAGGAAGGCAGAGTTATCAGGAGAAGAATTGGTGCTTTCTCACTATTTCTGCACTATTTAGCTACCATTAAATTAATCAGGAGGGACTTAGTCAGCTTCATTAAAGTTGGCCTGAGAGAGGAAAAAATAATGCTCCCTTGGAGAGCTCTCACTGTTAAGGCTTAAGAATTAAGTGCTTTCTGTTGCTGGTGAGGAAAATAACTGCAGAAATTGGGACATAGTCTTCACTCTTCTGTAATGGAGAATATTATAAATACACTGCACTGAGAAACATTGCAAATTTCCCTAAATTTTTGGCATCCATCTGTTGGAATGTAGGGAAATAGGACTTGAACATCTGGACTAGGATATGCAGGGTATGAGAAATCACTCTTTAGCTTAAAACCCCAGTGGAAACCATATAATATATGTATCTCTATAAGACCTCTAGACAATTATTAACAGCTTAGATACAAAATAACATTAAACCTTTCTGAGGATCAAAAGATCTTGTCTCACACTAATCTCCTAATATCAGACAGCATAACAAACTTCAGAGACATCAGCCTGTTTAAAACCTGCCCAGATTTATATTTCAGACCCTGTTGTTCTGCAAATAATCTTCCCCTGTGATTTAAAAATAAATGAGAAAGGTTCCTGGCTGCTGTGCCCAGGAAGAAGCCCACAGTAGGTGTGCACACAGCTTCTGGGGTGGAATATCTGAGGCACGAAATGCTTCCCACGTGTGAGGCAAAGGCCTCCAGCAGCACCTGATAAATTCACCAGGGTGTTGTTGTGGAGCTATTCCTATTCCACAGGCTGGAATACCTCATTTCCACAGATGGCTGTGGCAGGCACTGCTCCTGTGGCAGGAGAGGAGCAGCAGTGCCATCTCCTCTGCACACCTTATGTGCTCAGATAACCTTCCTGCAGTTCACTGGCTTTGTCACAGCCACACACCCTCTTCCAGGCAAAAATATCTGCAGAAAGCTAAAATCTGCACAGTGGCTGTGGCACCAGAGCCTTGAGGACACCATTTCACACCCATATAGGGCGAGGCAGCGTGGTCCAACCAAGCCTTCCATCAACTTCCTAATGTGAGAAGCAAAAAAATGAGTATTTCTATATAAACGCCTACATGAATAGAAGTTAATCTCAAGGAGTCTGTCTGCTGCTGGGGCACATTAGGGAGGCACAGGCAGCTTTCCTGGCATCAGTGCTCAAGGGCAGCTCTGGGAGCAGTGTAGGATTGAGGATCTTTGGATGTGCTGCCTATTGTGCCCATAGTGTCAGGGCACAGCCACATTTCTGCCCACTCTTGCATCCTCCTGCAGCCAAGGAGCCATCAAGGTAGGACAGAGTGTATTCCCTCCCTTTTGCAGCACACAGACTGGAATTCTTGGCCATCCAATGGAAAAAAAAAGGGTAAAAAGTAGGACTTTGTAGAGCTTTCTCTGCCCTCTCTCACTGAAGGAGCCGTGCAAAGACCAGACACAGCCTAACGCCATGGAAGTCCTCAAGGGAGAGCACATTAAAGACTTTAGATTTATTTTGAGAATAAACTTTCTGCAGCTAAGAATCAGATTCATAAATAATCTTATCATCAGCACAGGTCCTCTAGAAACTTCCTGGGAGTACACCTGGTCTTAGACACAGAACATCAAAAATGAGAGTCACTGATCCCGCCTCCCCAAAGCCTGAGTGGGAGATGCTGACTTTACTCTCCAGAAATATTCTTTAAACCTCTAATAAAAAAGTTGTTTCCTAAATACAGCCTACTCATTTTGCTTGCTTAAAAATAAAAAAAAAAATCAGCAGTTTTTCTCTCCCTATAGTCCCATCACTTTATTTTAGGCTGCAAAGGCAAGAAATTGATTTTTTTTTCCTTACTGATACTTATTGTCTTTTATGGCTGCAGAAGATTTTAGAGCAGGAACGTGAAGCTTACAGATGGCTCAAACCTGGCTTGTGCAACAGATAAAGTGGGAATCTGTTGTAATGATCCATTTGGACATGCTCCCATTTTCTGATCACTGAATTTAAATCTATTAATCTTGTAGACATTTCCAGCATGCCCATCACTGTGAAATAAAGCTGAGAAACTGCACTGTGTCAGTAAGGATTCATGCTCCTGTTCTTGCCTGAACTGCTCTTACATATATGGCTTCTAAAGTGCTTTTTTCCTCAAAGGAATACTACAAGTTGACCATAAAACAACATCTTTCCTCACTCATGTGTGTGTACAAGAGCAAAATCTGTATTCCAGAAAGGACAAGCCATATTTCCCAATAATTTTGATGCCAAAGATCAGTCAATTTCTATTTAACTCTAATTGGCTTCTTCATGTGCTTTTAAATTATTTACCTGGAGGTGACAGGGGCTCAAAAGCACCAAGCATTTTCTCCATGCTTTGTAAATGTTAAGCAGATTACTTGATGAAAAATAATCACCCACCACTTGTCAAGTCCAACCAAAAGCCTCATTGACCTAAACAGATGCAAACCACAGGTTTTACTATTATCAAGAAACACAGGAAAGGACCATGTGGTAGATTGCCCAGTAGGTAACATAAGGGAGGGGAAAAAAAGAGAGAGAAAAGAGAAAATATATATTTAGAACAACCTTGAGGAGGCATAACCCATCTTGGAAGATATTGGCTCAAAAGCCACCATCATGAGTGGTCAGGGCATGTCATGTCTGTGCTGGCTGGACCCACAAAGGGCTTTTCTCCAAGCCAAAAATCCTGCAGGGCAGCTGAACCCCACAGCTCCCTGCATCTCCTGTAGGCACTGTGATACCCAAGGACAGAAAAACACAGAGGTGCAGTGCTGCCTCACCTGTCTCCATGGAAAGCAGACCTTAGAGCTCGCCTTGAAATGGAGTTTCTTTTCTTTTCAGGGCCCTAAGAAATTGGAGGTATTTATCCTCCCAGCTGCCATCTGCTCCTGGAAGGAATGGTGCAGGAACAGGGAGGGCAGAGCAGTTTTTGTGTTTAATTTGTGGCTCTGGACACTTCCTGGCTTGAGCCAAGGGAGCAAAAAGAAATGCAATAGGCAGGCAGCTTAATTTATAGCCACAAAATTAGGCACGCTGGGAGAAGACTCAAACACCACGAGCAGCTAATGCAGGCAAGCAGCAGCCAGAGAAGGTGTGCTGTTAAAGTATTTCTCATCTGAAATGTCTTTAAATCACACTGCTGCAAACCTACCCAGGCTGCAGAGGAGAGACAGAGATGCAGCCTGAAGTGGGCACCGAATTGGAAAGTGTTCATGGACTGATTTGAGAGTAACTTTATCCATGAGGACAGTTTAGAGAAAATGTGTTATTAAAGTACTTTATTTCCATTTAGAGACTCACACAGGCATACACAGACAGTAGGTGGTGACAGCTGCTACCAGAACCATTTGTTATCTTACTTCTGTTCAGCTTTTGACAGTGTGAAATGAATATAAATGCTGAAAAGCTTTACAGAGGTGAACCAAACAATAAAAAGTAGGGGGGAATGAATTCTGGTTAGGTTACTTTAGGGAAGAGCTTTATTTCTGTTTATTCCTGAGGCATGGATATGTGCTGTGTTTCTAATACTGACAATACTGCTGAGAGGATTCTTGGTGGAGTTTACCAAATCCACACCATCCTGAGATGGTGAGAGCTGGCCTTGAAGCTAACTTTAATATAAGTCCCAGAACTGGCATGAAAATAGGACTTCAGCAAATTATTGCTTTTCCCTAATAATCTGTCCATCAAAATGGAGTGAACCTTTCACATAGTTTGCCTTAATAAAAGTGCTGGTGAGATATCTCTGTGTTTGGACTTAGCAGGAGCAAATCTCTTGGCATCAAAAGGATTAAATTAGTTGGCCTGAAATTATATTGCTTTTTCCAAGCAATCATGACAGCTCTCAGAATCTTGCTACAATATACTCACATCACACCAGCTGACAGTTGCATCTAAAAAAACCCATTCATTTTGGCCAGCTCCTCCTGTGAACATTATCAACAGACTGATGCTCCTGTTTCAGAGTCCAAGAAGCATTTTTGAGCTACACCCTATCAAGGGGAAGCCCTAGTTTCAGTTTTGACTTTTGTCTGATTGTTTGGTTCTCACATGGAGAATATTTACACCATTCTCACCTCAGTTACACCTTGGATGGACTGACAAATTTTGTCTTACAAGGGCAATCTATAAAGGAGATTTTGGTCTGTTGTACAGAATATAAAGTTCCTCAGAAACTACTGTAGTATATTGATTGCACAATATATGTTTCATTAGAGCTTGGGGTGTTTTGGCTTTGTTTTCTGTTTTTGCTTCTATGACTACTCCTCTTACCCTGACAGAATTGATCTAACAGGAATTGTCCATAAAATAGGGTTTGATAACAAGAGGCACAGATTTATAGCTCAGCACACAGATTAAGCTGAAGTAGAGCAGATATTTTCCTAATATCTTTGTTCCTGATTTAATGCTTCCAAAGCAAAACATTTACTATATGAGAAAGACCTCAAAGTTTGCAGAGGGAGGGAGGTAAAACCTTTGTCTGAAGTTGGGCCAATAAAACAGGAATGACTTGGGTTTAGGAGTGCTGCAGGGAACATCGTTAGCTTCTGTGGGAGGGAGAAATTCATGTCAAGTTTATTTTTATAAAGCAGCATCCACCTAGAAATGAGCACAGACTAAAATGCTATATCCTCTGAATTTGGTGGGCACTTTAAATCTCATTTTTGCAGAGAGCTCTTGGTTCCAAAAAGGCCAGAACAGCGACAGATAGACAAAACCTGTCAGCCTTTGAGGAACATAAAATTTGGTTTTGAACTTCTCTAACATTCTGCCCCACCTGGCCACCACATCCCTTCCATGTGCCTGGTTCTTGCTGGTTGGAGCTGAAGAAGGAATTTAGGCCTAGACACAGGCAGGAACAAAGACAGAGCCCATGGCCACGTGTGGAGGGCAGGCTGAACCCCACTCCAGCAGAGGTGAGGGCAAGCAGCCTGGTAAATCCATCTGGCCAAGTCAACACTCTCCAGATCCATGCTTTTCTGGAAAGCAGTGGCTTTGTGAATAGAAATAAGGATCATTTCTCATAACTTCACCTATCTGAGGTATAGCTGGCTCCCAGCCAGTGCTGTGTAACCAATAATGTGCCCAAGATAGCAAATGTGTGTGTCCTGCACACACATCATTATTACAAAATCCAGTGCTAGCTCTGCATAGAGCAGCTAATATGCCAAAAATATCATACTTATATATTTGAATCATTGCAGAGCACGCTGCAGGAAGGCTAGTAAATTCAGTTCCTCTTACCTGCCATCTGCATTCATATTTAGGAGTGAATTGTATGTTTTCAATACGTTTTCTAGCAAGTTATTTACACAAATCTCATTAAGAGTAAAGACAGGGGGTTTATATACAATTCCTGATCTGCTGACTGAAACTGCATACCAAGATGTCAGTGTGACTTTGAATAGAAGCTGGAAAGCTGTGCTGCATGAAATCACATCACTGAGAGAAATCCCTCACGCTTTTTATTCTCTGTACTGATGTTTCTTTTCCTCCCTCCACTGAAACAAAACCACCATTAACTAGTTCTTTGTTATGCTGGTTTCCTGCAGGATTTTTGATAGTGCCTAGCAGTGGTAGGGGCTGGATTACAGTTCAACATACAAAAAGCAGTTTGTTTTTAGCCCTGTGTGAAGCTCACTCTCAGGTTTTGAAAGTAATTTTCAGGAGTAGCCTTCCTTAGCAGACATTTTCTGGGATGCAGTCAGTGCTGGACTTGCCAGGTGCCTGATGTGAGATGCAGCGACGTTACCAGGCTGATTACTTGGATAGCTCTGAAGTGAAGGCATCTGCTTAGGACTGCTGGCTAGTAGAAGAAAAAGTACTAATTAAATATTTCTTGCCTTTTCAGGTTTGTCCCTCTGATTAACCACTTTAAAAATCACTCCAGGGAAAGCCACACAGTTATCTTTAAAACAGAGAGGCATGATTAAACATTCCTTTGCTAACAGAAAAATAGTGAAGGAAAAGGAAAGCAGTCAGCTCCAGCAAGGCTGGCAGGTTTTGGCTGGATTCAAACTAGCTCTTAAGCCTTTCAGCCTGGCAGGGGAATGCCTGAGTGATCTTATGGAAGTTGCCAGAGAATCCCATTGCCACACACCGTTTGACCAAATCTGCTTGTTTTCCCGAGATGATTTTGCTATCAAAACGTGTCTGTAGCCACAGGCACAGACGGATAGCCAATGGATGGATTTCTCTTGGCACCCTCTTCTTTAGGGAACCTGTGCTCCTGAACTGAACATACACCAACCTACAGCAGTGATCAGTAACCTGTCACCACTGCCACTTTCTGACCTTTGAGCCTTTCACCCTGGTTTCAGTGGAAAAACCTCCAACGTGCCAATGTACAGATCACCAGAGCTCTAATTTTAGTCTTCCAAATTACACACTAGGGAAAATTAGCTAGGAGCCACCTTGATGATCAGCATTTCCACTGGGCTTTCACCAAGCCATGGTAGGTTTGAGAGATCTTTTCCTCTCTTTCTTATTAACTAATGACTGTGAGATCCTTACTCATGAAATTTCCTTGCCTGCTGCTGCCAAAATTCAAGCCACGATACCACAACAGGATCTATGCTGAGGTCACAAGGTTACAGACTTGTTCTGTGAGCTTTGAGAAAGTACTTTATCACAGGTGTTTACACAACTGTGGTTTCAGCAGTATATTTTTAGGGTCCTAATATTGCCAGGGAAAACTCCTTTTTCAGTGAAAGTTAAACATAATTAAAGTCAGTTCACCACTAATGGAAAAATTCCAGGTAGGTACTTTCATTCCTTGCATTTAACTCATGTACTGGGTAACTCTTTGAATGCTCTTCTAAATAGTCTGCAGCAATCTTCTAAAGGATTTGTGCACACAGAACTTACACAGTGACCTCCAGCTGTAACAAAACCCCCTTACTAAAATTAAATTATTTCTGGAAAAATATTCCTTAACACTGCATGAACTACTCTCAAGCAGACTAAGTCTGGAAGTAAAAAATGCTGCTAGGTTTGCTAGCTATAGTAAAAAAAAAAAGGATATAAAATGTTAGATTTCAAGTTATTAACCCCAGATTGGATGTAAAGCTTCAAATGTTTAAGTTGTTTGCTTCAATTTCATAGCCTCCATAAGCTTTAAGATTTTGGCAAGATTTCTGCAGACCAGAAGTCCTAAGCAAGACATACCTGCAAATTTCCCAGTTTGGAATTAAAATAAATTTTGTAACATAACTTTGGGAAAAGAATCCCTCAATGGCACAAAATGGAGCTGCCTCTCCGAGCCCACACCTAAATTGTGACAAGACTTTAAGATACTCAGAGGAGTGTGATGGAGATGTTTTTATCTTCTGCTTAAAGCACTCCAAAACACCAACAGCACTTTTAAACTTCAAAGTTAGTGCTGCTGGACAGCAGATTACAGCAAGATAAAGAAAGGTTGGTTCTGGCAGGTGAAACATGGAAACTGCAAACAAATCTCATCCCTGTTTATGTGCAGGGCACAGCCTTTCTTCCTCCCTTGCTCTCAGTCCAGTGGGGTTTCCCAGGGTAACAACCTGCAGCTACAGAAGCTCCTTTGGATCCCGAGGAAACTTCCCATTTTATCTTCCCCTTTGAAACGCAGATTTGAGTCTTTCCACAACTCTTCTCCACACCCCCCACGCTGCCAAACCCAGCTTGCTGCCTCCTTCCTGAGTCCTCCCTTGCCTTGGGAATTTCCCCAGATGCTTTCTGGCACAGTCCTTGCCTCACCCACCAAAACCACTCAGTCAGACTCAACATTCAGTGTCAGACTGGACAATGCAGGGAACACTCCTTCCCCTGCTGCATAGCCAAGTCCTTTTATCAGAAGGGAAAATGCAGTGGTGGGTGGTGAAACACACACAAAAAGCATCACCTCCCTCAGACCTTGGGAAATGGTGCTGTGCAAAGGTGGCTCACCCAACAGAAGCCTTTTCCAGTGGTGCCCATATTGCTACCAGAAAAAGTCCTTGAAGCAGTGAGCAGATGGAATTGTGCATCTCACTTACAGCAGACACCAGGGCTGCTTTGGATGTTCATGACTTTTCTGCTCGCTACAGAAAGAACCATTTCTACAAAACTAAGTTGAATCTTACTTTTGGTGCACGTTGCTGTTGTTTGTCTGGAACGAGTGTGGAGTGCTGTCTCTCAGATGCATTGGATTGCTGTGGAAATGCTACACAGAAATCAGGAGAGGGATTGGGATATGAAAAGTACAGAGCTGAGGTGGTCGCAAACACAGGTGCATCCCTGTAAAAGTATTACTTTGATTTTGGGAGATTAAAGATTGAGTTATTGTTAGTTTTTTGAACTCTTACTCTGAGATGTCTTAGGGAAGGCTTGACAGAACCCAATCTTCACTGTATTTATACATATTTTCTGAATCCTTATCTGTCCAGATGCAGTTCAGAGAGACTCATGTCTTGGTTTTTGTCAGAGATAACTGAAAGGTTACCCAGGTCTAAACATAACTCTTCATATCAGCACCAAGGCTCGAGGAAACTCTGAATTGCAGCACTTTATACTGAAGGCATCCCTAAATGATTCTTTTCTTCTCACAATCATTCAAGAACTTGAAAGTCCAGGGAGAAGCCTCGAATCTCTCATTCCCATAAATTTAACAGAGGTCATAGCATGGCCAATTCAGCTGAAAAGTGTTATTACAGAAAAACTTGATGATACTTTTATGTTCACTGATGTGAACATAATTCTCTGGGTCTTTTAGCTACATATAGCCAGCCTTATCCACAGAGACACTTCAGCAGATATATATGGTACCATGAGCAGAGTTAAAAGTGATGAATATTCTGATTTATAACTTCTACTGATAACAAGATGATAGAAAATCTTAAAAATATGGGTGTTATTATATACACTGTGTAACTTCACTCAGCAGATAAGGGATGGGAAATCAAAAACATTTATCACACCTGAGCTGGGGGGACACTTCCTTGAATGACCCTTGTTGCCTGTAAAGGATTGAGCTGACCAATGGACAAAAATCTTAAATATAGGGTTAGCTTTGTAGGTGCAAAGTGGATATGAATCTACCACCCTTCTTGGTTTTAAGGACCATACACAAGGAAGAAAATGTATATATTGAAGAGCTTTTTTTTTCCTGATAGATTTAATCATCTAAAGAGATCTCAACCTGCTGAGTTGACATTGCACCTCCTAAAGATCAACCACTGGATTGTAACTACAGAGGCACAAGAAAGTAATTATTATAAATAAATTACTTAGGGGTGAGGAGCTGGACAAACAGGCCAGATGCTCCTCCTTCCACTTCAAAGCTCTGGTGAGGGACAAAGCAGACCCAAGAGAGAATCCCTTGGCAGGCAAGAGAGGCTGCCTTCATCCACCTCAGGCTCCAGGTCCTCAGCATTGGCCTCAGCATGATCCAAGAGTTTAAGCACACAGCCCAGATAAATATTACTTGGTTAATCTTCATTAGAAATCTACTTTTAAAGCTGATTCGCAGTGAAGTCACTTAGTCAGATGAAATCATTGCACACTAAACAATCCTGTTAGGGATGCTTATCCAAGCAAAGGCCGTTCAATTGCATTTCCATTAGCAGCACTATATGGTTATTGTCCTTAAAGACAGGGCTCTTAGACTTAATCTATTTTCTTAGAGCTGAATTTTCTCAAGAACTAAAAGTTAATTTTTACTACTTTCTGGCAATACAAAATCAGGCTGGCTGCAGATCGATGAAACAGATTTGAGGACTGAAAGTGGCCCTGCCCACTCTGCCAGTGCTGAGAGCTCCCTGAAATTTTAAGAAGCTCTGGATTATCTAAGAAGTCTAATGATGCACATTATTAAATAGAACATTATTTAATGAGAAAGTCACCGGCTGTGGTGAACAGCAGGTGATTTATCTATCAGGAAAAGAGTATTTTTTTTTTCAACAGAAAATATGATGTTTCTCTCTGTTAAATTCTGTACGGCTCAAGAAGGAGGAAAGATGTTTGATCTCATCCTTTTTACTTTCTGTAGCAGTTTGCTGGAAGGACAGGTCCTCCCATGAAATGAGGGGGAGATTTTCTGCTTTCCTTGCCTTGTTTCACTCTCTGCCTTCTCACCTGTGGGACTAAGGCAGCGTTCACCAGTGCTTTATTGAAGTAAGGAAACAGCTCTGACTCCTCCTTCAACCTTGACCTGAAGACAGACACAGATTTAGGGAGCCTGAAGTTGAGCCAAAATAGCAAAGAAAGTATATCTTTCCCCAACAGGTTTTTTTAGGTTTTAGTGCTTTCTTGTCTGTCTCTCCTGGGAAGATCACACCATATTTTGTGTTATGTTCCAATATATTTGCACTGATTCCTGTAGTTAACTTTAGTTAAAGCCAGGGTACATTTTACTTCAGTTTTCTCCATTTATCAGTTACAAAAAGTGCTTTTAGCTAAGAAATGGTGTCTTATAACATTAATTTATAGTGGCTTTGTTTCTTGTACAGCTTTGCTCTAAAGGCATTGCTGTAGATGATCCCTTGAAGACATCTCCAGATGATGTTTCCACTATTGCCCCTGATATTGAGGCAGAGCTTCTAATCTTCTGCTTGGAAGCTGGGGAAGCCTGGTATTGCTATGGAATCATTCACACAGGTGAAAATAAATATTGATTTGATACACTGTTAGGCTGAAAGCAAAAATTAAGCAAAGCCTATGAATAAATCTTGTGCAGGAGGAATCAGTCTAATAATGAGAAAAGAGGAATCAATAGAACACAACTTTCCCATGGCACTGGTGCTTAGATTGGACTGATTCACAGAATTGGAGACATTCAGCCACAACAGCCATGTATACATTACTGCTCTGACAATGCAGAGGGGAGAGATATTGCAGGGAAGACACATCCATAGTTCATGGCACACTTAAGACTGAAGTTAGAAAATTCAAACATGCCCATCCTCATATGACAGTAACAATATTATGAGCACTTGATCTCCTTCAAGCCAGATTAGGTCAGGGATGGCTTGAAATTACTTCCATTGCATAATCCCTCATGGGCTCACTTGTGATCCACATCAAAGACCAGCACCACCAGCAGTGCATAAAGAAGCCAGAAACAAAACTTGCACATGATGGAGATAAAATTCCCATTAGTTTCAGATGAGTTAGGATTTTGCTGGGTTTGTGCTGCCTTTAATTAGCAATCAGGCACAACAATCATTTTTGTGTGCACGTCGTGCCAGCAAACACTTCATTAGTGAGGCCCGTGCTCATTCTTGCCCGAGTTTGAGATGTATTAAGATGGACACTGCAATTAGTGCAGGGTGAGGGTTCCTTCATGCAGCCATCTCACATGAATGCAGCCACAGCAGCGTGGTTGCAGCAGAAGAGGAGGCACGTGCTGCTGGCAGAGGGGAGGGATAGTGTGTGGGGTGGAAACGCCACGGTGGCAGCAGGTTCATTTACCTACACAGGCAGTCATGGCACATCTGAGCATCTGACAGCATGTCTGAGCATCCTGACTCAATGCCAAGGTCCTCAGCTCCCATCCCCACCCCTTTCCCAAGCAGTTCTGCCTTGGAGAGCCGTGCCTCCCTGCACATGCTGTGGGTGTGCATCCTTCAGACTACAGCCGAGTGCCATTCTGGGCTGGCAGCCTCAGCACCCAGGAGAAGCTAGAAAGCAACAAAAGCTTCAAAAGAAATGCACGCCTCGTGCAAATTAAAAACCAGCCATGCTTTTTTGTGGTTTGTCAAAGAAAAGCAAAAAAGAAAAAAAAATATATAAAGTTTGAGTGGACTCCCAGTTTTGGAGAAAATTATAAGTATTGCTCTCTTATTCTAACTGTGACTTCCAAGAATGCTAAAATGCAAAAGCCATTTGGACAGGTAAAATAGAACAGGAAATACTTTTTTGTACCTCATTTAATTTATCTTGATTTCAAAATGGTAAGGTAAGATGACCCCAGTGCTACAGAAACTAAAGCCTATCCAGACCTGCTTTAGTTTCTATTGCCTTGAAACAGAAACCCCTGACACAGTGAGAAACTGGAAAACTGAAGGAGAGAAACATTTTTCACTCTTTTCCTTATCTGTAATTCTTAGATATGATCATACCAATTTGTTCTTAACTCCTTTAGTTACAAAGCACAAGGAAAAGTGGCAATCACTAATGCCTATTTTCAATAAAATTCATTTAATAACTTGAAGAATGGGAATAAATCTATTGATCATAGTGGGGAACATTTTATAATGAAGAAATTGATAGAATACTATACCAGTAAAAATATTCTGAGACCTAATTAGCATAAAAAAACCTGAAATACAATCAATTGCTATTTTTTTTTAAAAAGAAAATATTAAATTACTCTGAGCTGTCCTGCTAAAAATAGCTTCCTGCCATCAGTTAACTAGTGCATATAGAATATAGAATTTTTATTCCCATTGAGTTTTTATGTCATCACCACATTGTAATGGTTTGCTGGTAATCCTTTGGCGTTAATCATGAATCCAAATTAAAATATTTGTTCTTGCATTTATTTGCATTTACTGAGCTATTCTTTCTTTAATTTCATGTAAATTTCACAGCTCCTGCATTCATTTCTGAAGCCCTATTAACAAAAAATCAGCTTTAATATTCTCCCCTATAGTTGTATTAAATACACAGTAGTGGGTTTTGCTAGAGAGAAGTCTTATAAAATATCAAGCTACAGAAACAGAAAATAGAACAAAAAATTAAAGAGTTCAGTTTTAAAGTATTCATAATCAGGCATCTGTAGGGGAATAGCTTTCCTATTTTTAAGAAAAGAAGTCCAAATCTCATCATCAGTTTTAGGTCCTGTATAGGAAGCCAAGTCTGGGTCCTCCTAAAAAGTGAGAATTGTCTTCTCTGATTTCTTAATATTCAAGGCTGCCTTTAGCATCACTGATACAATTGAGGACACTGGCTGATCATTTCTCAGGCTGATGCAAAAGATTTACCCTTTGTGATCAAAAACTATTAAAACCACTTGTCATCCATCACAGCTGTGAGCAAACCTGCCATGGATTGACCTCACCAAGCAACATTTGCTGCAACCTACCTGACCAGAACTTTTCATCATAAGACAGCCATCCAAATAATTCCTAACTTGCAGTCTGAAGCTATAAAATGAATCACACAATATTTACGTGCCCTGTGGTCCTTTTGGCCCAGGCATTATGGCATACCAGGGTTTAATGATCTTAATAACCCCATATGGCTTGCTGAGAAATTAGATTTTCCCTTTGGTTGCAGAAGGCAATTTTCAATTATAGCAGATGGCAAAACAGTGAAGGTCTGAGAAGTCAAGAACTGACTAAGAAACCTCAGATTAGTGCTTAGGCCTTATGTTGCTCAGCCTAATAATGTCAGTGGTTGAATTTTTGCCCCAAATGGAAACAGCCTTGAAGCAGAGCACAGCATTTCAGCAGAACAGTCCCCCAGTCCCACCTGCTCTTCAGAGGCCAGGCACAACAGACACCCAGAGAGCCACAGGAAAGCAGATGGGAAAACAACCCTTGGTGCCTCACATGCACAGCTCAGCAACCATTAAGATTCAATTTTACTGGAAATTGGAGAGAGCCATGAACTCCGGGACAATGGAAAATGGAGATTGTTCAAAACATAAGAAACTTTTCCCATGAGACTTTTATATATCCTTATAGGTTTGTTTTGGGTTTTTTTTTGTTTATCTCACTTTTTCACCCTCCAAGCAAGATAAAATAAATCTGCATTGAGAGCCTTGCTGTCTGCACCTGGGAAAATCAAACAGAACCTTTCTATTGGAAAGATGCTTTTTGCCACTGAACCTGGTGCCCATGGCACACGTGGGACTCCTCTGGAAATCAGCTGGTCAGCAGGAGAAAGAGGCTGCTCCCCACAGGTGGGAAAGTGACATCTCCTCCCACTGGGATTGCTCTCCTGCCATGGGAAGCCCACAACAGGTGGTGGGAGGTGCTCTGGGCAGTGCCACCTGGAAGGATGGTTGGGACCTGCCTCCTACCAGAGCATCCCTGGACCTCATTCCCTGTCCCCGATCTGGAAATTGTGGATGTAAGGGTTGAGGGGAGGAAGAGGAAGCAGATTTTATAACATTTCTTCAGTATTACCGCTAGGTAATGCCTGGGAAATATGTTCATGGTAATGAGGAGTGTTCTAAGGAGCTGTTTAAGATCTTTGGGGGTTAGCAAAGATTTTCCTGTGTCCTTGCAGACTCTGCTCCACAGCACGACCCGCTGCCAATTCTCTCCCTCCCAGAAAGGCTATGCACAGAGAATGCAATAAATCTGCAAAGCTTTTTTCTGCTCTGCCTTTTCATGAGTTCAGTGGAAGGCAGGGCTCTCTAATGCCTCCTGCACAATTCATAGGGAGACACATGAAGTAGAAAATAGCACCTCTGTTAAGTAGTACACGATTGCTTTGGTGATGAGTGAACAGAGGGAATGTCTTATGGAGGCACAGTGGGGGGAAATGTCTAAAACAGCTGAAGGTTACTTCTAAATCCTCTGCATTTTTCCCAGTGACTTTTCAAACACTTACAAAAGGTCTAAAATAATTAATAGTGATCAAGCTTTATGTACTATCTGTCAGAAGAAAAGACATCTCAAAAGATATCTGATCTTGGTCAGTGTATTATAGACTGGATCAGCCAGGGCCCTTTAACCCAGATTATTCAAAATTTCTGACTAAAAGTTCAATAGTTAGCTACTTCTGAATTCCCTAGCTTCCTTATTTTGCGCCTTTAAAACAGGACTATATTAAGGTAACTTGAGAATGGAATTCTAGTGAAATATTAAATAATCAAAAATAAATAATGCAATGATTTGATGATACAGTGCAGTCAGTGGACATTAAAATGGAGGCAGAATAGAAGAAGAGCTCTAGAAAAACAGAGATTTTTAGGCTGAAATAGAGAAACAAGAAATGTAATGACTGATACTCCTGATCTGTGGAAAGTCTGTAGTGCAATGTATACTTTGCTCTAAACTACCCTCCTCATCTTTTTACCCCTTCAGAAAAGGGAATAAAAAGAAAAAAGAAGAATTAGCAACACCAAATTACTTCAGCAATTGTGTTAGGCACATTGCAATATACATAATAGATGAGATATTATTAATACAGAGCTATTCCATTGAGATGCTCTGGATAATATAAACTAGAAGTGCTCTTAAAAAATAATTCCTTCTTATGAAGCAATTCAAATATTTCTATGTACTTCAATTTTTTATTACTTTTTAAATGAGCATCATTGGATGCTCTGGATTCTGATTCTCAACACAGACTCATGTTATTTCCAGGCTGATATATCACTGACATGGTTCTTATTTTATGGGCTGAGACTTCCTCCTCTGTGGTCAAAGGCTACATTCCCCCTGACTTTGATGATGCTACTTTGCAAAAACTTTTAGCTGTGCAACTCGTGTTGGGCTCCTATTAAGAAAATGCACATTTGGAGGGGGGGAAAACCTGGAAGACATACAATTCCTTGTAGAAAGAAAAGTCTGACAACATAGAGCATGACAGCAGTGCTAATGGCATCAGAAAGTTTGGTGGAAAACAAGAGGGCAACACATTATGAGAACAAGACAGGGAATGCAGAGTATCTCCACTTGTGCTAAGATGTTTTGGGAGCTTTGAAACAAGATATTTCTAAATTTCTTTTTGTTCTGGACCAGAGAACATTCTCCTTTTTACCACCTTCACAGCTCAGGAATCAAGACCTGGATGGCACATTTATCTTATGCTAGCAATTCAAAGCAAATTGCTGCTGCAAAACCTTTTAGCATGGCAGTTATATTTCACTTTACTGACAGAGAAAAGGCGTTGTGTGAAACCTTTTCTGGGAGCCCACAGTTCCTCCCTTCCTGTCTGTTTAAATATGAAAACATCATGAGATGGTTTTTTTCTGTGCACTGACAGTCCTTGCCCATAGATGTCATAACTGCATTCATTTCTGATGGGTAGTGCAAAAAAAAAAAAATCCAATTGCACAAAGACAATTCAAGCATCCTCCTTCAGTGTGAGAGGATTTGGTCCTCTTCCTTCATCCACCCAGGTTTGGTAGAAGCTTTTCTCTCTGTTTTGTTCAGTGATGAGGATTATATTAAAAGGGATTCCTAGTGATTTATCAGATTACCAGACTCATCTGCCAAATTTGCCTGGATAAGCAGCATTCCATGCAGCTCCTGTTGTAGATACATCTGCCAACCAGTCCTTGCCACTTTGTCCTCCAGCTTTTCTCTCAATAACCCAGATGTTATCTGATTTTGCATGTCACTTCTCTAAAATGAGTGGCCAGGGCAGGGATGGAAGGGCACTCCCTCCTTCAGGGATCAAGGGGAAAAACATCACCAAGTACAGGGCAGGATGGGCACAGTGCCAGCCAGGCATTTGGTGGCAACAGAAAGAGAACTCCCCATGGCCCTGCCTCCCTTGTGTGTTTCCCCTCATCCACTTCTCCTTTTAGCTGTTAATCCCCACCAGCACCAAAACCACCTCACTCTTGTCCTCTGGCAGAGAGAGCTTCTACATGGCTGCTCTCACAAGCCAACCAAATATTTCCAGCACTTTGTTCCAACAGGGAGGGTTTTCCCCTCTTCAGGACATCATCTTTGGTAAACCCTCACACAGAGAAAGGATGCTCACAAGTTTTATGTCTCCAAGACACATCCCTCCTAATTCCCTACAACAGCACTGGGAAGAGCAATGGTTTATGACACAAACTTGGCTATGAGCAAGTCTACAACCATGGTAAAACTTAAAGAAAATCTCATCATCGCTGCACATGCAAATTGCAGAAAAATACAACGAGGTTGATTCCTGACTACTGTGGGGTTCAGGAATTTGGCTGTCTCTAGTAGAGGTGAACTCAAACCAGCCCTTGGGATCACAGAACAGAGCACAGCAGACTCAAATAGATGTGAGACTAGAACTACACAGCACACAATAATCTGCCTGCCATAGAGATGAAACAAGGGAAAGGAAGAAAGCTGAAGTTCAGTGTAATTGCACAGGATTTATCAGGTTCATCCACAAGTATATTGGGGCTGGATCACCAGCTGTACTGATTGACAGTGTTCACTGAAGATAAGAGCATTGTGTCAGTCCACAGCAGCTGCAGGCATGGCTCTGCTGAATGCTGCTTGACACATTTCTTGCCCTGACATTGTCTTTAAGGTGGTGAAGAAGAGCTCAGTGACTGCATTTGTGCAGCCCCTCAGTGCCAGTGCCACGTGGATGTGCATCCTGAAACACACCCACACCTGCAGCAGCACAGGCTGATAGAACTGCAGTTTTCCTTCTGATAAATCCTCTAATTCCTCTCTAACAGTCAATTAGCATCGACTGCTAAACCCCACAGCATCCCAGGAAAGTATGGATAACTAGGCAAAAGAAAAGGCTGCTACTCTTATTACAGAAACAACTACACACACATCCACAAACCAACCAGCTTTTACTCACAGTTCTAATAAGAAAAATGAGTTTATCTGATCGAGTAGTGAAGTGCATTTTTTCACTTGTTTTATCTATAAAATCATCATTGACTTTTTCTTGGCCTGCAAAGGCCAAACACAAATGATGTGGTGTATCATAGCAGAGACAATTCTTCAGGTCAGTCAGATTAGAGTTAAACCCCAGCTGCATTTGGGAAGGAATTAGACAGAGAGTGTGCACCTTAGAAAAAAAGGCAGTGTGATTTCCAGCATCCAGTTTGGATGTAGCAATCCTGGTTTCTTGACACACCTCTTCTCCTAACACTGGGCAATGAGATAGAAAAGAAAACTTGGAAAGAAAACTGCATAGTAATGTGTGTGTCTTTGATTTGCATCCTCCAATTGCTGCGGTGGGGAGGGAGTTGAAGCCTTCTTCCCTTCTCCTCACAGTTTGAAAAAAGATAATAGGACAAACCCTGTATTATTTTTAAGAGAAGATGTCAAGATGAAAAAATGAAAACCTCAAAAAAAAAAAGGCTGATATACAGCATTACTTAAAGACTGTTTTGTTGAGAAAAACTGACCAAATGATTTACGAAAGGCTTTTAACAGGGCAGTCTTTGGATTACAGTGAAGATGAAAAATAAATGAAAATCTATTTCAAGTTTACTTTAGCCCAGTCATTTGACAGATGAGGGCAAAACCTGGCAAGAACATAAGTTTTAATCTTCAGATGTAGTGACTTTATTTGCAGTTTTGCCGATTAAATTTCTCAGTGCAAAATAAGAGCTTTTCAGAGCATTTCCAGATGTTTTCTGTTGAAACTACTCCTTTTTTTCCTACATGAAGCTCCCATGAAAGGCACACGAGAAAAAAGACCAAAGATGCTTCTGCTCATGGCACAAAGCTCACATGGACATTGTCCTGACTGTGCTGCAAATGATGTGTCCACCACCTTCTTCCTTTCCCAATTCTCCTTTCCAGCCTCACTCTTGAAACTCAGCCCTCCTAATTAATTCACTGGATTAACCAGCCTAGTATCAAGATGCTCATGGCTGGAGGTGGATCTTGGAGCATGGGCCCATTCTCAGTATGCCCAGCCTGGCATATTTCTGCCTGGCCAGATGGGTCCACCATCTGCTCCTATTTGAAGGAAAACTTCCTGGAATTAGGGTTTTCCTCTTAACCTTTGTTTGTACAGCCCTTTGCTTCCTCTCCCCATTCTTTTTTTTTTTTTTCCTCTTCACCAAAATTACCTGAAGCACATCAGAATCACATTTAAGACCTAAAGTGGCAGCTCCTCACAGTTTTGGTGCACACCTGGCATGAAATGAGCTCTGCTCTGCACAAGGCCACTGGTCTGGAGCAGCCTCAGCACAGCAAAGGGCTGCTTTGTGGGAAAGTAGAAACAGAGCAGAAATTATTTCTAGTCTGTAGGCTTCAGAGAGTGCAGCAAAATCAATCCTAACACCAGGAGTCAAAGGTAGCCTTCTGCTGTTTGCTCAAGCTATTAGGGCACGCTGTATTATTTTTGAGTATGGAATTTTTAGATCAAGACAAGCAGTTGATCTCTTTGAGACAAGTAAAAAAAAAAAAGATGGAAAAATGGAGAGCTGATATCTAATCCTATGAAAATCTGCCACAGTTCTATATTTATGATAAGCCTATCCCAGCACATCCTGCTCAAAGTCTTACAGAAAATGTGTTGCTAACTACCAGGGAATCATTGATTTTTTAATTTTTCCCCTCATAGTGCTATTGCTTAGCTGTGGTAGAACCTATAACTTGGAGAGGAGGGGTAAAATTAAAAAAAATAATAATAAAAAAATCAATACTATCATTATCAAGTAGTGACTACAGTTTACAGCAGCAATAATCTCCTTTGAAACAGCTTGCAGAAGTACCAGTTGTCATCTACACAAAGTATTACTGGTTTGGCCAAGTTATTAAATGCACATATTATTTGATGTTTTGGTCATTTTGATTTGGTGACCATCAATATTGCCCAAACCTCACATCTAAACCATATTTGGCCAAGAGCTGCAGTATTTGCTGTTGGCATTCTCTTTTCATTACTGCTAAGAGTGATTCATCCCCTCATTAAGAGCAACTAATTTTTAACATCCTGTGCTGTTTCTTGCATTGTGTATTAGTGGAGAGTTTAGATGTGCCCCCAGTCACCAAGTTCTGTGCTTCCTCCAGCAGTGCCTGAAGTTATGAGATCATTTGTCTCTGCTTTGCCACACACACACCTCCTCCCCAAAGGCAGCTCCTGCGGGGGGATGCTTGCTCTCATCACTGTTTTCTGAGCAGCTTTTCCACATGTTGAAAGCACAATTCTGAGATGCTACACCAGATCAGGGTGGTCTTCAGCAGGATTGAATCTCCAAGGCACAGAGCAGCTCTGCTCAGACAGAGTCAAGTTTACTGTGCCCAACCAGAAATATCCTGATTTATCCAATTACTGGCAAATGCAAACGTTACCATTCAGAGCTTCAGGCCTTCTCCTGTGTGCCTTGGAGAAAACCTGCAGAGTTAATTTGATTCACAAGTCTGTGGCATCTTGGAGGTACTTTTAGGTTTTAACTTATTTTAAAAGCTCCATCTGAAGGCCACAGGCATCTGGGTCACAAGTGTTGAATACATAGGGAAGAGACAGGAGTTGGTCTTCTAAAATGCTCTGTGTGCTTCCATAAATGAGAATTCATGACTGAATGTGTTTGCATCTATATTTATATCATCATTTCAAGAGGATGAATGATGATTTGGTTAGGAAAATGATTAGGTTTATTTATTATTTATGATTATTAATATACTAAAATCATAAAGGCAGTAGTTTTTCATGTTACCATGATATTCAAAACTCTCAATGAGGAAACAAGAGCTGGTTTGCAAATTTTCATTGTATCAGAATATAGTGTTAGTGTTAATCTCTTTGATGAAGTCCTAATCCATCATTAAATACCTTTTAAAGTATGTATGAAATGATAAATACTAAACTTTGCATGTTAAAACACTGTCTATTTAGCTTTTTTCCAAGGACCAGAATTGCCGCTGACCTGAGATTCCAGTCCCTTCTTGGAGATCTCACAGGTGGAACTAATTGGATGTAGAAGGAGCTGTCACTCCTGCCCTCCCCTTGCTCCCATCAAAAGGCCACCCTGCCTGCCAATCTAACTGCTGAGCTTCTATTTTTATCCTTTCATCTTTTCTGATATTGACTTAAAGCCTGTAATTTGTTACACCTGGAACTGCATCTATTAAAGTTAAGGTCTAAGAAACATGCCAAGGTCCACCCACGTAGAACCTATCACTTGTGCAGAAAGTGTTTCAGAGCCTTCCAAGTTAACATTAAATTCATTCCAGATGCAGTTTCTCCAGGTAGATGGGTCAGGCACCTGCCACTCATGTTTCCAGAGGCAGGGCTTAGCATCAAGTTGTGCTGCAGCAATTTTGATTACCTTATCTAACAAGCTAAAAGCAATATAAAATATTACCACAGGATTTTTTTCCCTAGAGCAACACACAAAACCTTAATGAAATTGCATTTATAATATAACTTCAATAAAAATATGAATAATGCTTGTTCCTATATCACAGCTGTCAAGAGAAAGAGCCCATGTTGCATTTCAGGCAGAGTTGTATTGAATAAGAACATACAGTATGTGCCTTAAACTGTGACTATCAGGAGCTTTTAATAATTTAAGAAAAAAGAATTTAAACCTATTTATTTCTTGTCCTTAAAAGGAGCATTATTCTGAACCCAGCCTCTCTCTAGAATCACCTACACCAAGCTGCTTGCTCTTGGTGTTATAGAGAGATTCTGAAGCTGCAAATCACACTGTTTGTGGCTCTTGAATGGATTCTCTCCATCCCTTTCATTCCAGCTCTCAGTAGTAAGGCTGTCATCTTAGATCCAGGCATTTCCAAAATCAGTGGGGGTTTTGGGCTGGCTTTGTGCACATGATCCAATCCTCCTGGCTGTCATAACATGAACAATCCTAATCACACGCCTAGTTGTGATTAGGTAAATGCATGCAGGAGCATCCACTCATTCCTGGGCACTTGTGTGAGCCCTGATCAGGTCTCAGGGCTGGATATAAGTTACACCCACACAAGCAACTTCCACTCCCTGGTTTCCCTGAAACCCTGGGCAGATGCTCAGATGTGCTCCAAATGGAGGGTGGGGAGAGAAGAAAAAAAAAAAAAAGAGAGAGAGAGAAAAAATCAAGATCTCAGGGTACATCATGGTATGCTGCAAAATTTAGCCTGTGTGCAGCTGAAGAGATTGCTGGTGTGAATGGGAACTGCTGGCAGGAGGACAGCCTGCAAGAGGAAGCTCTGCTTGTGTGCTTCCACTGATGCTGCCAAAAACCCCTCAAAGTTTCACCATGCAACAGAAGTTTTTAACCACCTAAGATGCTTAAATGGAAGAGAAACGCATGAGGAAAAGCAACAGTGACTTGCTATGTATCACCATTACTGCTCACATTAGACACTTACAAGGGACTGCTCAGCTGAAGACCACAAGGTATATCACAAAATATTTCACAAATCATTAGGTAACTAATGGCAGAGCAGCCAGTGTGAATTAGACAAGGGACTGAAAGGGTCACTTTGCTCACCCTTTAGGATGGATGCTGGTGGTGCAGCTCTGAAGCCACTAAAGCAGCAGCAAAACAGCACAGGGAGTGAAGAAGACTTTATCCAGGCAGACAGGCAGATGTGCAGAGAGGATTTGGGAAGATGAACTTCAATTTTCTGTGTGGGAATTCTGCCAAAGACTCCAGGACAAGCACTTTTCCTTCAGCAGGACACACATTGAGATTATGCCACAGTAATCTCCCCTGGTTTTCACTCGACAGTACAGGCAGGAGAAATCACCTCCCCAAGGAAAAAACACAAATCACTTTTTCTAAATTTCTTAAGAAATGCTATTTCAGATAGATCTGGAATATTTCCCCTAACCATAAACCCACCCAACCTTTGGTTTTTAATCTCAAAAAACAGCTCACTATTCAGACAAAGCTGTTTCCAAGCTAAGAAAGAGAAACATTTTGTTGAAAAACAATAAAGTGTTGTGATTGTTATCAGTGAGATGTAAAAGGAGATCTGGGAACTGCCTCTTCTTCCTGAAATCTTGTTGGTGTGCTGATTCAGACAGAAATTGTCATCTACTGAATTATCAACAGGTGAGGCTCACTGCTCAGCCAGATGTTTCAGAGCTCTGTTAGGACCATATGTTGCTTTGTGACAGGTGGGGAATCCTGCCTGGGATGCTTCCAAACCCCCAAATTCACCAGTATCCCAACAGATGAAGTGAAAAGGGGGATTTGTTTGGGGTGCTGGGATGGAAAAGAGGGTTTTCCCTTTAAGTCAGGTTGAAGAGGTTTAAAAATAGTAACAATAACAAATAGGGTTTTTTTTCAAAATACGTTTTCAAAGGCTGAGCTTTCTTGAGAAGTAACACAAACACATGAGCATATTTGAGAAGATTATATGAACAGAGAAGCTGTTCATAAATATGATTTCAAAAATGAGTATAAATTTGTGGTTGGTGTCACTGCAGATAAGGAATCAGTAAATTTACTACATCAGCAGGCAGGAGAGAACACTGTCAGCCTTTTTTCCCCACATTGAGTAGCTTTCAGGAAACGAGATGATTTTCAGTGAGATCATGTATTTTGTAAAGGAGAGGAACATTCCGACAGACTGACTCCAGCGTGGTTCCAAAAGCAGTGACTGTAGCAGAACTCAGAGTTTAGCCTAGTTTAACATAGTGTTATAGCAACTGTGCAGAGCTGCTTCTGCAGATTGTGTTAAACTAAGCTTAGCACCACTTCTGTCATCTCCCTGGAGTCACTGGGCTCAGTCAAACCCTGCTTATGGAGCACGGAATCACTGGGTTGGAAGAGACCTTCGAGATCATTGAGTCCAACTCGTTCCCTGGCACCTCAACTAAACCATGGCACTCAGTGCCACATCCAGTCTTTTTTTAAACACATCCAGGGATGGTGACTCCACCACCTCCCCAGGCAGACCATTCCAATACTTTATCACTCTTTCTGTGAAAAACTTTTTCCTAATGTCTCACCTATATTTCCCTTGACACAGCTTGAGACCATGACCTCTCGTTCAGTCAGTTGCTGCTTGGAGAAAGAGACCAACCCCCATCTCACTACAGCTACCCTTCAGGAAGTGGTAGAGAGTGATAAGGTCACCCCTGAGTCTCCTTTTCTCCAGGCTGAGCATCCCCAGCTCCCTCAGGGGTTCCTTACAGGGTTTGTGTTCCCAGCCTCTCTCCAGCCTCGTTGCCTCCTCTGGACGCGCTCAAGCATCTCAACGTCCTCCCCAAACTGAGTGTACTCTGCTCATCACACACAGCCCATGCATGGGGACACCCAGTTACACCTCTGGTAAGCCATCATTTATTTCTACCTGCCTTTTTTTTTAAATGAGAGAGTGGTCATTCCATTCCTTTTTCTGCTGTTGGACATCCCTTGCCTTCTCGCCCCCACGTGGATTTTAAGTTTCTGCACAGAAGCAGCCCCAGAGCAGTGCAAGGGTGTGTGAGCAGCAGTGGCTCCTTGGGAGCAGCTCAGCTTGGCACAAACACCACAGATAATGACATTTGGCTCAGCCTGCCCATCAGGCTGAGATCTCCTGAGATTTTGTCTCTGAAGACATGGCAGACAGAATTCTCTGGTTCAGACAAAGTCAGAGGTTAGGAAGGGGTCAACTGTAATTCAAGCGTCTCCCAAAGTCCTCTGAGTGCAGTTTTCACTCACACAGCCCAGGACTAGGAGAATAAGCCCAGGAAGGAGCCTAAATGTAAGGAGATCTGAATTAATGCAAAGACTGATATCTGCATGTATTCTGAATTTTGTCAGCTGCTCAGGGATCCCTCTGGGATAGCACAGGGATGGGATGCCACCATGCAGAGTGCAGCCTAAGGCCATTTGGCACCGCAAAGCAGTCCCAGAAACACCACTGTGGGGTCACAGCATCTGCAAACAATTCCAAAGCACTGCAACCACTTTCCCTAAGGTGCCACTTAGCAAATATATTTTCCCTGTTTTGGTATCTCTCATGTTGGAAGACTGCTCTGGACAAACACAGCGAAGATTTAAACCTCAGCAGGTAGAAAACCCATTTCAGTGGAAAGACCATCTCGGTCCTTGAGCAAGTGGGCATAAATGTGTTGTGTATAAATTTGGTCTGGAGCTGCCAGGAAATTTTAGGCAGTAGAAGGCATTTAGCCATAGGTTCAGCTTCCAACAGCAGCAACTGAAGTGTCCTGCCAAAGGACACACTGTCACAGCTGATCAAAAATCCCTCAGTAACCAGAATGGAAGGTTCAGGAAAGGGTCCTGGGCTCACTTCTGGCTTAAAACCAAGAAAATTCTCTTGGAGGAGGCCAAGGAGAACCTGACCTTCCTGGTATGTAAGAACACCACTCCTGGAGGTGTTCAAGGAATGGCTGGTGTGGCACTCGGTGCCATGGGCTGCGTGACAAAGTGGTCTCAATGATCTCAGAGGTCCTTTCCAACCTGGATGATTCTGGGACAGCTGCACCAGGGAAAGATGAGATGAGGGACATGTCTGTGCCACAGAAGAACCTCAGAGGTCCCTGCTGTCTCTAAGGACAGAGCAGACACCACCCAAACCTACTTTCAAGGATGAGAGTTCTAGGCTGTCTCTAAGGACAGAGCAGACACCACCCAAACCTACTTTCAAGGATGAGAGTCCTAGAAAAGGCACATGCACCAAAAAGTGAGCCTCCAAGCTCCTGGAGGAAGAGTTAGCAAAGTCTGTGTGTCCTTCAGGTCCCCAAGCCCACGGCTGTGCTCTCACAGCTGCCTGCTACACATCCACAAGGAAAGGTCTAACCAGACGAGCAATAAGGCATGAGAGCAATTTTTCTTCCTTACTCAAACAGTGCAGGCTATTGCTGACACTGAATAGCCTTGGATCAGCAGGAAGGTGAAAACATGCAACTTACAGAAAAATACAGGCACCTATTTCCTCTAAAACCACAGGTTTAAACCTCCAAGTACAAAAGGTATTTTGCCCCTTTTTCTCATTAAGCTCTCATCTTTCTGCTAATCAAAATGCTGTGCTGATTTAACAGTGTCACTGTGTTCTGTGAAAAGCTTAAGATAGCTCTTTTATCACCAGTTGGAACACCAGTGACTTGAAATTAGTTGTATACATGTAGGGGAAAACAGACTGTCTGTCCCTCTGCCAGAACAAACAACTCATCTTCATCTGACTGCACAGAGTAGGGGTAAGCAATCCGTAAGGAGGAACAAGTTTTAGGATCTTAATAGCTGTGGGATGGCTGACTCAGCTTTTTGACATTCTGATTAGAAAAAAAAATTAAAAATCATATAATCTATACAATTCCATCAGCTGAAAAGCAAACCAGCTCTGCAAGCAGTAAACCTCAGCCCTCCATGAGAGTTCAGGTCTTTGTCCCCTTTTAGTCAGGCTTGAAAAGGCAGTGTGAGAAAGCAAGGTGAATTATTTGGGTTAGTTTTTATGCCTGGGTTTGTTTTATAAGGCACACAGTTGTGCTAAGGAAAGATGTGTAAATCCTTGGGGTTGGGAATAGCAGCTGCCACCCTGCTACCTGCCTGTGCATCCTGCCTAGGCCTCCTCTTGGGAAAACAGCAAAGTTTATCTTCTGTCTCTATCCTAATTGTTTCAGTTTTTCTAAACTGAAAAAATAAAAAAAAAAAATCCAGTTCTTGCAAGAAAACCAAACAAATCTGTTGTCATAGCAATAGAACCCCCCACCCACCTGTGACCACAGAGAATCCCTGAGGGCTCACCAACAAGGACAGGGATGGGCAGGGAGTGCTCCCACAGCTGGGGAGGGTTCATTTTACACCATTATTGCAGGAGCTGCTAGCTCAGAGCTCACCCAGGGGCTGCAGAGCACTGATCCCAAAACCCAACTAGACACATGGCCCAGGACTAGGAATGAAATGGGAAAATGAATGAAATTGGATCTGGTTTTCCCCATGTGGAAAGGGTCCAAGAGCCCCTGATGGTTTGTGACTTCCATCCTCAGAAGTGCAGCACTTCTGGGAGCACTTCATAAACTGGGCCCAGCAAAGCAGCCCTGGCAACTGCTGGGACCAGTCAAAGCCCAAAGGAAAGCCCACACGGCCTGTTATTTTTTATGACACCAACATACAACATTAGTCCATGTCTAAAATTTACCAAACATGATCTCTGTGCCACACATATTCTCCTTTATCACCCAAAACTGTCAAACAGCAGCTTGATCAGACAGGATCCTATCAAGGTCAAGAGAAAGCCTTCAATTCCAGTGTTTCCACAGCCCCTGCCAGAAGTAAACCCAAACTCTGACAGCCTGAGGTCTGTCCCTAACTCAGGGAGCAGAGCAAGTCCAGAACAAGCACGGACCATGTCCCTCTGGATGTTTCACTGCAGCTCATCCCAGCCCTTCCCCAAAAGGCTCCACTGTGAAGCCAGCACTGGCACAGGTTCCTCCCACACCTTCTGGGCCTCCTGTCCACCACACCCATCCTTAGTGCTTGCTTCCTACCAGGTCAGGGAGAGCTCAGTCTCTCTGGGCTTGGGGAGATGTTTTCCTCATCCCCCTTGTCATTTTAAAAGGCTCCTGGTTTCCCCCTGCATCTCTCAGCTCACGTTGGGAAAGCAGCTTCTGTGTCCTGAAGTGGCACTTGCCATTACATGAGAAACAATTTTTTTATCATCACAGAGCAATCTGGACACCATGCAGAAAGTTGGGACAGATAATAATAAATACAATAAATCTATTCCAAATACAGGGGACATTTTCCTCACATGAAACTCATTTTTGCTTTCTGGCAATGGGCTGAAAACTCAGAAACTCCAGCAAGGACAGCAAGTGTACCCCACCACCAACCTGGGAGGGCTTGGCAGGACACAAGTGTTTTATAGCAGTTTCCCAATATATTTAAGGCTCATTAGTGGAATGTTCAAAAGGAATTTCTGGTCAGTCCTCTACAGGAATTAGCAACATCAAAATATTGCACACATATGACAACATTTTGCCCCATTTTGAAGCTAGTCTACACATAAGTCAAACCAGACAGTAGCAATTTCATACCTGCTCAGTATTCTGTTTATCTCTCCTCATGTAATGGTTTCCAAATGTCTCCATGCTATCAAAATAATGAGGTTACATGTAATTAGAATATACTGTTATTATTTTGTACACTTTTCAAACAGCATAATTGCATTAAAATTACTACTTTCTGCTTATTTCAGTTATAAACATCACTTTCCTTTTCTAATCTCAGAAGAAAATAAGCAAGGTCATCCAGAAGAGAGCTACAGCTTATTTTGCATCTTCTGTCTCAGGCTCAGTGCTGTTGTATTAGAGATCTCTAAATGCCCAGGTGTCTGCATCAGAGCTGATCTGGAGAGCAATATTAAAGTTCCTGTTAAACTGAGAAAGCAGAGCTATACTTACCCTTTCCAAAGAGGAGGTCTGCACAACAGGACTATCAGCACAGAGCTGTGGCCCTCTGCTAGCACCACTCACTGCAGATCCAGGTGAGCTCACTTGGAGTAGATGCACAGGTAATTTTCAGCCATTTATCAGCCTCTCGAGTTTAGCAGCAATTAGGGCTGAATAGCACCGAGAGTGAAAGTTACTCTAAGGTGCATAGGCTGTGATTATTCCTGAGGCTCTGCCATCTGCAGAGAAATCCTCCTCTCCCCTTCTGGGCTTCTCTCCTTTCCCTGCAGCTCAAGGGGAGCAGCCAAGGATTAAGGAGCTGACCTTGAGTCCTGCCCCCGTGAATTTCCCAGTATTTCCCACGGTAAATGAACACACAAACGTTTACCAACAACGCTAATTTCTCGTCTTCTCTGGAAGTGGAACAGTTTGGTGCATTCCAGAAGATTCTGCCTATTTCTAGACCCTCACCATCCATTTTCCTGTCACAGGCCTGCGTGGCTGCTGCAGAGGATTTGGCTGGGCACAGGCTGTTGGTGTCAGCAGCTGTCACGCACCAAAAGCTGCCTTTGCCTCTGCTGCCACAAGTCCTGTGCATGCCTGGAGACGGGCTGAGGGTTCAGGATCCCTGGTCTGCTCCTCACCAGCACGTAGTGAAATATATCTTATTATTCTGCACCACCAAGTGGCCAGATGGAGCAGAGATTGCAGAACACCTTTGGATCCAGGCTTGCCACATCACCTGCATGGGTTTGGTTGTGGTGTGGAAGTCGATATTGGCCTGAGCTGGCAAATAGGGAAGAATATAATAAGAATATAAAGCCTCATATCTTGAAAGAAGAAAGTTCCCCTTTTTTTTTCTGACATTCCCTAAGGTGTTCCTAAAGGCATGTTGTCAAAACTGCTTCAGTTCTTATTCAATCACATTTTACATATTTCAAATTTAGTGGTGGATGGTTCTGTAAATACGAGGCAAATATTTCTGAATATCAATGGAGTGCTTGTGTCAGAAATAGGAAGAAAGCACATATCTTTGTTCTTTAAAGATTAATCCCTCTATCTTTAAAAGCTGAAAAAAAAAAAGAAAATAAATATGGCATTTCATGCAGAAAGATGCATTACATGGTCTAAATAGGAGCTATTTCCCCATTCTTTTGTACCTTATGTTCCTTGTGCTCAGCTGGACTCTTATTTAGTCACTGT
Source organism: Irena cyanogastra (assembly GCA_013397155.1). Classification (NCBI taxonomy): domain Eukaryota; kingdom Metazoa; phylum Chordata; class Aves; order Passeriformes; family Irenidae; genus Irena; species Irena cyanogastra. The sequence goes on along the minus strand of VWZV01003266.1, from coordinate 674,170 downwards.
CAAGGTACAAAGAGTGAGGTCTGTTGCTGATCATCATTACTTTTCCAAAATCCCCATGTGACAGCAGCTGATCCCACTGTGCATAGCATTACACATCACATTTAATAGATGATATTGATTTCTAACAGGGCAGGGAGTGGTCCCTCATTCTGGTTTGGAAATATCAGTCCATGTATTGGGAGATTTCTTTTTTCAAAATGTTAGTGAGCTGGGTCACTGTTTGAGGATCTTAAATAATAATTTCATAAACAGTATTTCCTTAAGTAAATGTTTTACTTAAATCTGATTTCAGACTGTCTCACAGGCTCATCAGTCTGTTAGTGGAAATCTTTGCTGCCTGGATTTCCGTGGGCCATATGGAGGAAATCAGGAATCAAGACCCCAGCTCAGTGCTTTAAGCCTTCATGTGTTTCAGTGGGACAGGCTTTTAACTTTCCTCAACACCTCAATTGGTCCTTTGGGGTTTGAGTGTTTAGGTCCCTAAGTATTTTCAGTGCCTAGCCCTGTAATGACATTCAGACAGTGTAATTCCACCTGTGCCCCTGCCTCTGGGAATTCATAGCTCCCTATCTCACAGTTCACTTTGGTTCTGTGCATTGAGCCTTGGAGACCTTCAACAAGTCTCTTACTTGGGTGCATTTGGACACAGGCCATACACACAGAGCCTTAATCCTTGTGTTTCCTTTGAAAGTGGAATTTTCTTCAATTTTCCTTTCTAAGCCCTGAGGTCACAGTAGCAAGCATTGGTCCTGACCTGTGTGTGTTCCCTGTGACCAAGGAACTGAGAGGCACAAGTGGGAAGGAGGCACCAGAGGGCTCAGAGGGGTTTTTTGTGAGTGCCTCACCACCCCTGATGCCATGCAGGGCACTACAGGGGAACCTGCCAGGGATAGCAGCAGAGGTTGAAAAACTAAACACAAACACAGGAAATGCAACGTGGACAAATATAGAAGGACAAATTAAGACAAAATAAGGACAAATTAAGAAGGAAGAATAAAGAGAAAAGGCATTTGTCTGGAGTGCAGCAAAGCCTGGAGACTTCTGCCACAATCAGAGTGACATTGTGCTGTGCAGGCTGTGAAGGATTAGCAAAGGATTGAGCCAGGGGGACTCACACACCAAATCAGTAAATCAGTCAAATATGAGTGTCTGCATTTCACAGCTGATGCTGAGAAACAGCAAAAGATGAAACAACTTGCCCAAGGGTTGGTGCCAGGTTTGTCCAGAGCTCTGTGCACCTCTGGAAGCAGTGCCAGGCTGGGAGAAGCAAGCCTTGGCTGAGGGTTAAGAACCTGACAGTTTTAACCTTTGGAATGACAGCAGTCAAGGGGGCAATATAACTATGGGATCCTAGATTGTAAATGACCACTTACAAATGGCCTCTGACTGCAAAAAACCACAAGGTTTCAGTGCTTCAGACTGGCTCATATTCGGATTGGAAGTCCCTTATTTCTGTTGAGGTGGCTGCAGGAGCAACCACCACTCATAAACAGCTGTGGACCAGCCACTGCCACTGCCATGGGAGCTGGAAGCTTTGCAGTGGATCAAAGGCATGGAAAAACAGGACACATCCATTCAGTCTGCCCTCATATTGTGCTACAGGATTATTTCTTGTTTGCAGCCCAGGACACACTGAAGGTCTTTCCTCAAAACCCTCACCAGCTCAAGCAGGCAAAGCTGGGTGCTTTGGTCACCTCCTCTGCTTCATCCAGAGGGTCCATATGTCATTCCTGAGATTAAACCACTTGGAGCCCATGAGCTGTTTGCCAATTATTTCCAAGGCAGTGAGGATTTTATCCTTTGTTCATCCTGTGCCGGCTGGGCTGACGATGTTCAATTAGAAGCTGCTCTTTGTTCTAGCGCAGTCAGGAGGATTCTTGCCAATGATTTGAATGAGCATTGGATAAAGCTTATGGCTAAATCCAGTCCTTATGCAAAAATCCATGGATTCTACTGAATTGCTTTTCTCCCAGAGAAATTAATGGGAGCTGTATGAGAACATCTAAGGGAAGATTTAGTTCCTGTTTGTAACAATATGTTACCCCCTGATACTGGGCCCGTTTTGAAATGTTTATTGTTAAATCCATGTATTTTTGGTTATATCTCATTAAGAACATAATACACCCTTGGAAAGTACATTCTGAAAGGGTATTACAACTGGATTGGGATTACTGTTTGTGAGAGACTTTTAACCAGGGGGAAATTTCAAATTCAATTTACAGTAATGTCAAACCACAATTAATATATAGGAAATGATAAGGGGAACATGCAGAAGTACACTTCGATAGCACTACATCAACAAATAAACTTTTGGAGCTAGTAATTAGGTACACAAGATTATTATATGTTTAATTGACTAAAGCGACAATTTGGAATTACATCTAGTCACATTTAATTGGATTTGGAATCTCTAGAGGAAAGGAAAGAGAAGAGGAAACAGAGACCAGTGTAGAAAGGCAGCCATAAAAGCAAACTGATTTTCTAAAGTCTGTTAAGACTCTGCATTAATATCCTTTGCACAATACTTTTTTAATATCCCTCAGCCTAGGAAGAGCAGGGCAATGATTGTCACAGACAGTGGGAGTACTAAAGCATACTCAATTAGGTTATTACTTTTAGTTTGGGATGAGTTTCATGCTATAGTTTAATCAAAGGTGAACTATGTCTGAGTTTGCCATAGACAAGTGATATTCCAATGCTGCCAAGATACAGAGTATTGTACATGTTGATGCTGTCCTAGAAGGAATGTATTTAAATATAAGACATTTCTTCCCCACATACTTTAAAGGAAAAAAAAAGAAAAGCCAGGCTAAGATATTGTATAGCATCCATTAAATATTTGCTTAGAGCAAAATACTGAAAAGCTATTAAAATAAAACGTTGCTTTTTGGCAGATAGTTTAAAAAATTTACCAATGTTTGTCTTAAGGCTGGACAAAGACTGAGAGTTATGTGTAATCTTTCGGTAAAAAAAACCCTCATGTTGCACTCTTCTAATATCACCTGCATTAAATATTGCTATATGCATCCTTCCCTCCCTGTACACTCATTTATTCTGCTTTTGTCACGAGGAGGGCCATGATTGCTGACTACACATTCATCATGACGGGAGGCACCGTGTGTGCAACAAGCGACCCCATCCATCTGTATTGGCAGCTAAAAATTGATAGCCCAATGAGGAAGGAGGTGCTTATCTCACTATTAAGATCAAAATGAAGGATTGCTGCTTAAAAGACTGCCGACAAAGGTAGCTCCTGGGCATATCAATCAACAGGACACGACACAGTACCACTGTATTTATAACAAAGTAGATTTTCTTGGGCTAATTTTAAGGGCAAAATTCAAGGTTGTTAACCCTTGACTCATACTTCAATTTTATGGAGTGCCATAAAATTTAATTCTGGATACTGTATAGCCCCCTAAGCTATTTTCTTGTGAAGTCTTCCTGCCTTAGTGACACTTTCCTCTCACAATTTGCATGGTACTAATCCTCTGACACCTTTCCAAACTCCTCAACTGGAAGGGGAGCAAAAAATGGCTGTAACAAATGGTCTCAGAGGAACCTGCAGTGCTCTGTGAAGGATGAGCAGGCAAGACCCCACTCTACCAAAATTACTGATGTGAGGAGTAGACCATTGACTTTAATGTGACTCGTGTCTTGAGTGATACTTATTTAAGATGGCTGTTCAGCCCCATCAGCACAAATTCAAGTTGAAGGGTACTTCCTTCTACCTGAGTTTCTACTCCTTCCTGGGGAGCAAATTTTGTGGTGAATGGATCCTTTATTTGGAAAGGCTCATTTCTACAGGAGTTTGGCACCACCAGTGAAGACCCAGCCTTCATCCCCGGAGGGAGTGCAGCATTTGAGCCTCAGGTGGTGGAAAACTCTCCTGCCTCCCAAAACGGACCTGGTCCCCAGGCTCTCTTTTTCCATACAAAGAATATAAGGATTCTAGCAACAGTGTACGTCCCATGCAACAAAATTTCAGGGTTTGATTCTGATCCCATTTATTTCAGCTTACTCTGTGAGAACACCTGTTACATCTGTACTTCATGTGAAGTGCTGCAAAACATGTCTGACATAAGCCAGAGTAATAAAGATCAGAATGTGATTTTTTTAAATCTTCCCTCACATGGCAAATTCTTCCTTTTTTAAACTATTATTAGTTGCATTCTTATTGGTAAAAATGGAATAAATCTGAGTCCCAGGAGCTGCTGAATTTCAGTACTGCTGTGAGTGCAAAGTGCATCTTATTCAGAGAATTACCCACTGGGCTAGTGTTTGCAGTGCCTGTGAACTTTCCTGTGTACTTTCCAGCAGAGAATTTCTTCTGTACAGAGCAGTTTGATTTTTTTTTCCCACTGGGTCAGACTCATTTAAAATCTCGAGTTCACAAACACTTTTTATGAAGGGGTCATTTCTTCAAATGGAATGTCTTTTTTTGTCTCTTTACACTGGTATCCATTGACTTCCCTTCTTGGTGCCATGGATATGAAGCTTCAAAGAACAGCCCTTTAAAGGAGAAGCTGTCATAGCTGTCCTCTCCCCCAGGGGTTCAGGCCATCCTGCTATGCAATAGGGCTGGAAAAGTGGTGTGAAGGACAAGATTCATCCCAGTGCCTCCATGCAGACCCTAAACCAGGAGCTGTGGTTGGCCTAAGGTGGGAATGAACCAGAAGTGAAGGGGGAGCTGAACTGCTTCCAGACATCACCATCATCTGCTAAATAGCAAGGGCCAAAGGATGTTGGCAGTGGTAGGGCTCTGGTTCATCAATGCTTTACTCCAGAGCTCACAGCTCATTTCTGTTCCTGACAGAAAGCTCCTGTGTGGGCCTGGCTGCACCCCTGTGACACCGAGAGGCAGCACCTTGGTGTTTGTGCCCCACTCCCACTCCTTGCCTTTCTCCCAAGCCGCTGTCATCTCTGACTGCAGAAGCTTTGAAATGCCAGCAGAGATCAAACCATTTGTTTGATCCCTGCTGCACTGGGTTTTCACCAGGAGACAGAGATGGCTCTGAGATTTTGTGCCTTTTGTGCGAGTGCCTGAGCGTGGGCTACGCGAGGGATTCAGCGGCGCCGAGATGCTGACACACACAAGAGAGGCAGCTGGGTGCCCAGTGCTGCTCCCACTCAAGAGCTTGCACTCAAGAAACAGCCCCTGGAGATACATCCCCAGCACCAGGAGCAACCTTTCCCCTCCCAGAGCTGCTGAGTTCTGTGCACTCAGCAGCAGGGCTGGCTTCAGTGCCATCAGAGCAACAATTATCAGAATGATGCAGCATGTGACACTGCACTGGGATTTTCCACCCCAGAGAGACTGAGCAGAGGGAGCATAATCTTTTTTTTTTTCACTAATATTCTCTCTATTTCATGGTATAAAAGCTGAAAATAACTTGTCACAACTATACATGCTCATGTGCCTTTGTAACCAAAGCAACAGCTATTGATGCACACGCTTCGTGCTAACGACTCCTCTGCCCCAGCACTGGCTCACAACCATGAGCAACATTTTCCAAGGAAAAGGGAATAGATGGGGGACAGGATGGTTTGTTTTTTCCTTCTGTGAAGAAAGATTAGTAGATTAAATACATCACTCTCTGCTTTGATCAGTAAAACCTTCTGGCATGGCCTTGACTACTTTTGTTTCTTCATATCATGATTCTTTTAACTGCTGGAAAAGTCTTCTACTTCTGTCATGGCTTTAAAATATTGTACAGACCATTTGAATCCTTCAGTTGACATCTTTACTGCAAAAAATTCAAGCCCTTAATTCTCATCTGCAAAGCTCTTTAATATTTATCCCACTTCTAAATCACTGTATTTTCTCTCCTGATCTATTCCTCATGCTCAGAGCAGTCTTTATCTTGTATCTCCTCTGGTTTTCTTCTCCTGATATGGGGTTTATACTTTCCTTTGAACTTCTTCTATCCCTGACATCAACTGCCAGGAGTCCTCTTTCTTTAAAACATTCTTAAAACATTCAAATTGCTCCCATCATTATCAACTTCTATATGTTTCTTCTTCTTTGGCACTAACCTGTTCCATGTGACTGTGTAGTTCCTCTTAGGCATACTGCAAGGTTTGTTCTGCTAAGTTTTTAAGGCCACATGGACTCATACTAATGAATTATCTGACTTTCTGCATAAAAACACCACAGAATTCCACCTCTGCATTCCTGCATTGGAGCCACAAAAAGAAAGCAGAGACTGGTTTTGAGAAAATTACCCAATGCTCATTTAAACAGTTCAGGAACAGAATATTTACCACTGACCAACTAATAGATGATTTGTTGCAGGGTTTTTCCCCGTGTTTTGCTCCAATTTATGAACTAGGACCTTACTCATTCAATCCAAACTTCCATCAATTTATATTATGCATTAATTTCTGAAAGCTTAAAGATCCTTTAGCACATTTTACCTTCTCCCTGTATGTGTACCTATGGATCATGATGAAGGCAACTTTAAATGTTCTTTCTGATTAGCTTTTTGATTAGCTTTCTTTGATTGTCCCCTTTAAAGTAAATCATCTATTTCTGGATCTTCTGTACAGTGATACATAACACCTAATGCCCTGTGTTGGGTTTGAATATTAATACCCAACTTCCATTCTACTCTGAGACAAAGGTATAATGCTGATGAGTGGTGGAAAAGTAATTTGCAATAGATAATATTATTCAGTAAGTTGGGCCTTTTTCTCTGTTCAAATATTTTATTCTGTGGATTGAAAAATATACATTCCAAGTTGACATATCATCAAATGAATGGGTTTCTTTTCATAACCCACCAGAGATATGCACTGGATGATTTGTGTATTGGCTGTTATATTAAAAATAGATTAATTAAATAGAGTTCACCTCAATAAATAATAATGGAAAAATTAAATGTGTTATAGTAAATATCTTCAGATAGCAGCAAGACCAAGTTTAAACTTACTTATTACTATAGTCATGTAAGCTCCCCAGCATTTCTTATCTGCAATGCAATTTCTCAGCTGGTAATAGCAAAACAAACAGCAGGCTTGTGATATTTCATCCCACAGAAAGAATCCCTCTCCAAACTGTCCAGTTTTACTCACACCTTGACAAACAATTCCACTGGCTAAAAGCTGTGCAAGATAAGCTGGATGTTTCATTCTGTGAATGAAAATACCCCACACCCATACATTTACATTCTGACCCATACATTCGTATCAAAAAAGCCCAGTGTTGTCAAACAGGGTTGAAACCTTGAAAGTCACAGCCTGACCAACATCTGGCACTCCCATTTTAGTATAAATTATTACCTCATTTATAACTATCTCAGTCTTAACTCATTTGCACATTACAAATCTAATCGTTTTCATTATTCCATTCTGAAAACCATGTGGCCTATTTTATGCTAAAAGCTGAGCTCTAGCATCCACTGTGCACTTAGATCCAAAGTCAATCCTACCTAGCCAAAGTCTTACACTAAATGCCATTGCACCAGCCAGGCATATGTTGCAGAAACTAACAGAACCCCAGGAAGGCATTTCAAAGCTTGTATGTTCATATCTGCACACTTCCATAGCCATCTGTACTAAAAACCTTAATTCCAGAATGTAGCCAACAAGTATTTGCTGCAGCTCAAATGGAGGCCTTTAATTTGCATTGGAGTAAACTGGGCTTTTAGCTTTAATTCCTGTTCAACCCCAGCGTTCTGGGCAAGACTGCAGCCACCACAGAGCTGCTCTTAGCACACCGAAAACGCAACTTGTGTTTCTGAGAATATTTCTGTCAGCTAAACTCAGCGCCACAGAGAAAGCTTCCAGCAGCACGTGGAAGTACCTTCAGACCTTTGCTCTGCACTCTGGTACTGCTGCGAACACCAGGTGCTTCCACCCCCAAAAGCCTGGGCTGCTGCAGGCACGGGGCAGCACACACCTCACCCAGAAAAGCCAACAATAACTCAGCCCTGCGAGGCGGCCGCGCTCCTCCAGAGCTGTCAGCTCCTGTGGAGCTCAGCCTCATCTCACACCTTCAGGGGTGAAAATCCAAGGCAAGGGAGTTAAGAGGCAAAAGCTCCTGGTAGCCAAAGCCTCCTGTGCAGCCCCAGCTGGTGCCCAGGCCTGTCAGCAGTGCTGTGTGCTCACTCTTGACCCGTGCCCTGCTATGGAGCGTGAGGTTTTCCGAGCTGGCAGCAGCAGGGATGTTTTGCAATCCTCCTCGTGGAATGACTGATAGGAGCTGACAGGGAGCCTCTCTGGGCAGCCTGGCCATCATATCACTGAGAAAAGTTATTTCTCATTAATTCTTGAAGCTGTTCTAGCAGCTCATGCTGTGCCATACTTCACTGCAGGGAAGTCCCTTCTTTAATCAAATCTGGGGAAAATCTGCGTAAGGTCAATGGCTCTTGGGTGCACTGGCAGAAGTTGGTGTGTGGTGTGCCTGAGTCTGTATTGTCCCAGAGGTCTGTGGAGCTTGTTGCTGCTTTAAGGATTCATTTAAAATCTTCTCATGCCAGAAAAGGGATAACATTTCCCTTATAGCTCCTTATAAACACCAGGGTAATGCTCCCTCTTCTGTATCCATGGTCATATTGAAGGCCAACTCTTGCCTTGAAGCACTGAGATTTTAATTTCCTGGTGGAAAATTTGGGCACAATTATATTCCTTATCCTGGCCATTAGAACAAAAAGATTTCTTTCCCTTCAGCAGGGAGATCAGTTTATTCTTAAGACCTCTCACTGGTGTCCAGATGATCTCAGTGCAGCTTCTGACCAGTTTGTGGATTTCCTATGTCCCATGGCATCATGACTGAACCAACTTGTTAAAATTAAAATTAATAACGTTTTGTCAGGACAGATGGGCCCCTTCCAATGTGTGTCATTTCAGGGATTCAGACCACTCTGCCTTTGGAATACACTCTTTGTAAGACATAATTCTCAGCTGCAGAAAACCAGCATCGTTCTGCTCTCAGGTACGGTAGTAAAAATATGGAGTAATCAAAAACTGGATTGAGAAGGCAAATAAAGAGAGAGTTTCTATCATATTGATACTGATTTGGGAGGTTTTCACTGCTGTTGTTACTGCTGATATTTCCATTTCTGAAACAATTCTGCATGTACAAAACCAAGGAATTTAACAGTTTTCTTGCATCCTTTCTCCTTTAATAATATCTACTTCCACATATTTTCTTCCTACTTCTGTTTTTCTGGTACTAAATCATTCATGATAGAATAAATACTGCTTGAATCATAATGCTAAGACAAGGTATTAGTTTAAATGTCACAACTATTAAAGCAGATGGACTAATTGTCTCTGATTTGCAGAGAGATAGATTTATTTAACACTAGCTGAAAGAAATAGGCAACACATACCTTGCTGTAGTTGCTAGCTGTTGAAATCCCAATATTAAACAAATTATCAACCCAATTAGGGTTGTAACTGCTAACAGGGGCCCATAAATCATGCTCAACAGGAACAACCTGGTCAGCAAAACTCTAGACCATTTAAAAAACCCACAGGGCAGCTCAAAAGTCATGTACATATTTCAAAAGCAGAATTTTCCATTAATTCTGGATTTTGCTGGTTGCAAAGCAGAGCTTTAAGATTTACAAAGGAAACCTGAAAAAACAGTGCAAAACCCCACCCATTTTGTGCTGTTCTCAGCCCCTCGTTGTTCCCTGAATTGCAAAGGTCCTTAAGAAGTTGCTCATCCATTATCCTCTTCCCTTCCTTTGTGTACCTGCTCTTTCTTTGGGGAAGGAAGCTGCAGGCAGGAATGTGTGCTGCTCCTGGGATCATTACTGGTGATGTGGCTCTGTCTGCACCTGCTCTTGAAGAGCACACCATGCAAAAATAGACAGAGTCACTGCTCAGAAACATCTCTATACACAGTCAACTCGGCTTCTACTAAATTAACAGCCACTCAGGCACATAGAGTAGTTTGCAATTGCAATGACTCAGGCAGGATTTTCCACTGACCCTCTGAGCAGTGCTGTCCATTTGACAGGCTAACCACATCAGTCACCATCTCGGGCTGTCTGATTCATCTCTTCACATTTAAGTTCCCAAAAGACATTGAGCTCTGTGCCGAGAAGGACTGACATCTCCTTCAGTTAGTTTCTGTATTCTAGCTTCCTTTTCTTCTTTTCTCTCTTTTTTTTTCTCCTCCTCAGGCTGAAAGCCCTGAAAACCCCTTACAGCAAATATCCCATCTTTCTCCCAGGAGTGTTCCCTTGCCAGGCTCACTCCCTGTCTCTCAAGCACTTGCCTGAACCTCCTGATGGATGCAGCATCCAGATGTGGGCCAGGGGACTCTGACTACATCTCCCTAAATCACTCAGTGGTGCTCAACCTTTGGCTCTGCCTGTCTGAGTTCAGATGCCTGAGCTCAGGCTGCCAAAGCTGTTCAGCAGAGCACAGTTTATATATATAAATATATATATTTTTTTTTTCCCACAAAAACAACATGCTGTTTAAGCTGTGACCTGTTCCTGCCCTAGCAGGAGCCCTGCAGAGCTGTCCCAACACCTGCTGAGGACTTGGGATGGCAAAAGGTTTCTCCCAGCACTGGAGAGGAGCCCAGAGCAGCCACAGGTAATTGCCCCTCTGGAATTGGGGTATTCCTCACTACAAAAACATCTTTTAAAAGGGGACATTGTTAACAAAACTGGTTAAGAACTCTGGTTTTGGACACTGGCTTCATGCAGAGGATAATTGGCCTGTTCACAGACACCACAGGCAAGGAGCTCCCAGAGCAGCCTCCAGCCTTTCCGTACTCTGCGCATTCCGGGATTTTTCCTTAATGACTAGTGATCTCTTTGAAAGGATATAAAACATGGATTTCCTTTCTTCCCAAACATAAAGAGATACTTTATTAGAGTATCAAGCAGGCCTTGAAGCCTTAGGTTACCCATCTGCAGCACCTCTTCCTTTGGGAAGACACGGATCTGTCACCGTGGCGCTCCACAAATCCCCTTTCAAAACACGCTGCATCCAAACTAGCTCGCAGAGACTCAAATACCCTAATAACTTAAGACCCCAAATAAGCTGATATTTGATGTGACCTACATTAATAGGGAGGCATTACATAGCAGATAAGCAGAAAGTTCTCATCTATTGTGCAATACATGATTTATTCATACCATAAACATATTGAGAAAGGGATGTGCTCTGGCTTTCTGTCTGCTTATTTTTTTCCCCACAGAAAAAAATGTAAAATAAAAATTATGTAAGAGGATCATGCTGGTGAGAAGATATTCATATCACAACAGCCACAGACTTAGTGGCAACACTGCCAGAGACTTTTTTATGGTTGGAGAGATATAGAGAAAAACACATAGGTTGCACTGCAGTAATTCTAACTACCAGCCTAGGAGTGGAAGCAGTTCATAGAAGAGGCTAATGGCTTTACCCTGTCTGATACCATTGCATTAATAAAAATCATCAATAAAAGCATCAGTTCCTGCTGTACTGTAAATGAGACAGGGGCTGAGTGTGCACTGCAGCTGCAAGATAAGGCACTAGAAAGATATCTAAATTTTTGGCTAATTCTAGATGTCAAGATAATTGGATTTTCCAAATTAAACCTTTCTGTAGTTAAAGAGGATTAAGGTTAGGAACTGTGGCAGGGAAAGCTGCTCTCACTGTTATGAAGACTTTTTCACTCCAGTGCCATTTTTCTTCTTCTATGTCTGCTCTAACGCAAAATGGCAAGAGCTTCATAAAAATATCGAAGCAGTTACATCAGTTGCCATCAGAAGCTGGCATAGAGAAGTTCCTTCCTTGTGCATCTACCTATTAATTTTATGGGTTCTTAACAGAATTTTAGTGAGTGTTGAATCACAGAATTATAGACTGGTTTGGGTTGGAAAGGACCTTAAATCCAGTCTTGTTCCACCCCCTGCCATGGGCAGGGACACATCCACCATCCCAGGGTGCTCCAAGCCCTGTTCAACCTGGCCTTGGACACTTCCAGGGATGGGGCAGCCACAGCTGCTCTGGGCACCCTGTGCCAGGACCTCACAACCCTCACAGGGAATTAAACCTTGAAGATTGCATAGCCAAGAGGCTCAGAGAGGAGCATGAGACAGTTCTGGGTCAAATATGGGTTTGAAACCTCGATCAGAACAAAGTTTCTTGTTTAAGAATGTCTTTTGGCTTTTTATTTTTCACAAGAGCAACGTGCATGCCTCAAACCTGTAACTGAGGCATCCCTCAAGCTTGTGCTTTGTGAAGGAATTAATTGGTATTTTAATAGAAGTGCTGACAATATAAACACCCCTTGAGACACTTGGTCTCCATATGGTTTCTCTGCAGAATTTCTCTGATTCCCCACACTTCCAAAACAGGGATATAAACCTCCTGACACAGCAGAGCATGAGTCAGTCCCATAACTACAAAAAGAAATCTTCCATATCACCAGGTTACTCTGCAGACTCTTTTAAAGCAAATTCTTGCATTTTTGCTGTAGAAATAGATTCTGTCCACTGCTGAAGTAAACCACATTCAGTGGCCTCGTGTCAGTCCTAGCCCTTACACTCATTGTTGTGCCTTGCTAGAGGAGCTCTTTCTTTTATTTTGAGATCACCTCAAGGACTTCATGTTTTCTAACTCTTCTGGAATTAGGGCTGGAGTGTAGCTCCACGTGATGAGACTTGCTGCGGAGCTCAGTTGCAAGATATGCAAAAAAAAAAAAAATCATCTTTCTTTATCATTTTGTCAGCTTAGCAGCTGCCCCCACACTCACGAGAGCCTCACACTCCTTCCACTCTGAGGCCAGAAAAGCAACATCCTCCTTCTTGCACCTGACAGGACATTGTAGAAAGGCCTGATCTGATGCAAGGACATCAAGATATGTGCAAATGGGGAAAAAAGCAGCTTCCCAAGCCTCTCTGCAAGGAATTCCTGGAAGTCCATTGAGCCCTTCCAATTCTCTCCTCGGTGCGTCTGTATCTTGAGTGACATGTGCACAGCACAACAAATGTTCTGGAGGCATCTCTGCTTCCTGGACATGCTGCCAGATATTCATCCACAGTGACAGATTTCAGTACAGAAAGGCATGAGCAGAAAAATCCTCTGGGATTTCCTCATCTAAAGTTTTCTCCTCCAAAGTTTTTATGGGCAGAAGTTTTATATCTTTAAAGACTTTACCCCATAAAAATCCAAGAAGGTAATAAAACAAATAGTGTCTATGTCCAGAGTCAGTAGCCTGGGGGAAAAATGCTCTTGGGTAATAATAGGAATACCTTCAGTAACAGTATTGACCAATGAATCTGGTTTTCTCCTCATTGGCTGACATTTCACCATTATTGCACTCAGAGCTACTCACTATTTGCTGTGCAGAGTAGCAACAGGCAATGCAGACATCCCAAAGTGTGACTTTGAAGTGTTCTTGAAGATGATAAACCCAAACCTGAACTTTGCAGACAGCAGAGCTTGCCTGGTCCAGCCACTCGCTTTTTCACCTCGCTCCCTCACTCCACCTATTTTAAACCTGAAATGTGTGGATACACCCAAACCCACACTCACATGCTCATATCAATCCGGATTAGGAAAGGGCTGCCAACCTACAGAGAAAAAGCAGAATACCCAACATCTCACACAAAATTAGGCTGACCTAATTCCATGTCTATATTTACACGTGAAATTCAGAAAAACTTGGAAAAGTTTTTTTAAAAATGTATCTTAGAAAGTTAGATCGGTAGCATTGTTTGCTACATGATCCTCTAAAGGCCCTGAATGACAAGATCATTAAAGCCCACAGAAATAAGAAAACCTAAAATCACTTTCCTGTAAATCAGTGCAGACTGATAAGTTTACCACAGGAAGGAATGGGCAGAGCTCCCCTCGTGTGTCCCCCAAGCTCTTGGCTTGTTATTTTCTGGTCTGATACCTCCAGATCTGTGGCATTAACCATGGATAACGTGGTTCTGCCCATGGAAAGCTGGAACTTCTCCTCACCTGGGTGGAATGTCATTACTGCCCCAGGTGGCCATGATACTATTACACACATTTCAGGTTTGTTGATTCTCCAGGGCTAAACTGGCCACTCCAGACTGTTTCCATTCCAATAAATGCAGGGTAATGTGCTGGCTAAATATAGAAATCCAAAATATAAACAAATCCCCAGTGATCCCCTCGAGATCCAGGCAGAGTAATCAGTGTAAGAGCACTCAGGGTGCACGTGGCAGCCTATCCTAAAATCCACTCAAAACAACTGTAACAGTACTTCTGCACGCCCCGTATCAATCACCAGGATGGAAATAAACAGGCATAAAACCTTCTCAGAAGTCCTGTTGTCTAAAGCCATTAGAGAGAAGGACATGGATACTTAACTAATTGGCCCTCTCAGCTCCCATCCCGGGGTGGTGGGAGCAGTCATCAGCTGAAGGAATGACTCACGGAGCCACACTGTGCCTTGGATAACTTCACACAGGTCGGGGATAGACTGGAGAACAAAAACGAGGGCTTGTCAATAACACACAGAGCTGGTCCCACAGTGACACCCTCTGTGAATCCCCTCAGGGGAGCTGGGAGAGTCATACCCCTCACTGAAATGCAGATATCCTTTCCTCTCACGCCTTTCTGACCATCCCTGTTAGCTCTGGCACTATTAACCACGTTTATGCTTTTCCAGGTTACACCAACGAAGCCTTGCAGCTCCCCCAGCTTCCAGCAAGCAATGCCCACCTCAAGAAGACAAAGTTGTCATGGGCAGGAGATGCAGCCAAGGCAGAGCTGAACGTGGTCTGACCCAAACCCCAGCCCAGGAGGAGCTGCAGCTCAGCCTCCCTTGCTCTGGTGGGTAAAAATGCCAAGCAAGGCTGCTCCCAGGCTGGCAGCTCCTCCTGGCAGCTCCAGCACCTTTGGGCTGTGAAATCCACCTCTCTGCATCAGAGCAGCACAATGCATCATTGGAGTCACTTCTAAGGGATGAAAAGGGTCATAAGCTTCCTGTTGCCCTCTGCACAGGAGTGAATTTTGCTCTCAATGCAAACGGTGCTTAAATGCAATATTTTAAGACTAATATTCCGTACAGGCACAGTGTCTGATTCGTGCCAACCCAAGGGGTAAAATGAATGCTTAGTGTTTTTTAACCAGCTCCCAAGGACTGAATAAAACCTCCAGATGAAAGCTGTGACCTTCAAAGAGCATGGAATCACTCTTTCTTTTCATCTAGGAGATAATTTAGCTAATACTTTTCTCCTCATTGAAGACAGAGGCTCGCTGCACTGAAAACTGTTTACAAATGTTCTTTCCCCATTAAATTGATTTTCTGAGTATAGATAGGCAGTGTTTTCTGGAACTAATTTAAATTCCTCTCTAATTAATATTCAGGACCAAAATATGTTATCTTTGCATGACTGTGCAATTATTAAAGGGAAAATATCATCAGAGAAAGTAGGGGGTTTTTTTGGTGTTGTTTTTTATTCGCTAGCCATCACCCAACAAGAAATGTATAATTTCTTTGCCTTTTTTAGGCTGTAACTCAAGTAGCCTTCAGGAGAGAAGTATCTTTTTCGGTTATGTACACACCATTTGTGAAAGGAGACAAGGCTGACAAAATAAAGGAGGCAAATAAAAACTTTGCTAAAGAGCACTCTGATTACATGCAGCACATACTCACAGGTAACAGCAGATGTCTTGAGCACTGTGTACTCTTTGTGTGTGATTGTGTCTCAAAAGGAGGCTGGGAGAGTCTGGAGCTTGAGCTCCAGATATTTCTGCATTTCTGGGGGGGAAAACTGTCATCTGAGATTTGCTCTCTGATTGTCCATGATTTAGGTAATCAAATTCTGAAGCAAAGCACAGACTTCACACTGCAAGTCCCCATAAATATGATTTTTACCCATGAAGTGCTGTATTTGTGTCATTTGCAATTTCATTGTTGCAACCAATCTCCTGTTCAGAGGTAGGTTTGCAGGGTGCTGTGGTGGCAGGGAGACCCAAGCTCATGCCCAGCTCCATGGATTTCTGTGACCACTGATGGTCACCCCTGTCGGAATGTACCCTGTTCACAGAGTGACCGGGTTGTTCTTTGTCTGCTCAAAAAGGTAAAAATCCCAGAAGTTTCTCTCCCAAATTTGGGGCAGAGACACCTCATAGGACCTTTGGGACTTCACCTCAGACCTGAGGCTGGCTGATTAGACTGAGGCCAAGAAATCCCATCTAAACAATCCACTAGAAAAAGAAGAGAACAAAAGAACTAATTGCTTTTGTGAGGTGTTTTAACAAGAACAAAAACCTCTTACACCTAACTCAAGTTTCCTCTGTGAAAGTTTTGTTATTTTACCTTTCATTGAACATTTTTCTATTTCCAACACTACCTCAGAAACCATCCTACTATTTTTATACCATTCGAGCTAACTAAACTATCTCAAGTGTAAAAAGCCCCTTTAAAACTTGTGAGATCTAACTCAAAAAGTAACCCCATCACATCCCTGCAGCAGGGCCTTCACCTTTCCCTTCTGAGAGCTGCAGGGATGGGAACACAGAGCCAGGTTTCCTTTAGCCTGCTGAAGACAAGTAGGATCCAGAGTGAGCAAGGGCTTTGTCTTGTCTTGTCACCTCCTGGCACAGTGACCTCCAGCAGCCTCTCCTGGGGTAAACAGATGCCCAAATTCTGGTCACTGTGGGCTTGTTTCAAGAGGAGTGGGCATGACATTTTGGCAGGGGGATAAAAGACATTTCTTCCTGTCATTAACCTGCTGACCTGGAGCACAGCTGTCCCTGATAACGCTTGGCTCTGGCTTGGTGATTGAGAAACACAGAGGGAAAACATTTTCCATGTCAGACAGTGGAAAGCCTCTGCCTTTGCCAGACAAACTGAGGGTAGCTGACCTCGCACTGCCACCTCCAGCACAACCATCCAAAAGGCTGAGGGGCTGCCCACTTCCAGCATTTCCCAGGTCAGATGGCCCCAACCCTGCTCAGATTCCAAAAGGAGACAGGCTGTGCCTTTGGAGAACAGAAGAAAACAAAATCTCCTTCTAAAACACAAATAGGAATTAGGAAACCTAGTGTTCACCATAGAACTGTGCAAGTGGGTAACACAAGCAAATTTGTTTTGTTCATTCTTGTTAGCTTTAGAAAACCAGTACAAATCTAGATCATGTTTTGCAAGCTGCAGGCCACCCATGTTTTGGATTTCTGGCAGGAGCTTTGGGCTTGTTCAAAGAGAGAAAATGAGGACTTATCTATCATGAAAGTTGTAAAATCCCTGTCTTCCATTTACTTGTTGATGGGGCTGTGGAGAATTTCCTGGGACAAAAGTACTGGCATTTAAAGGAGCATAAAATAAAACTCACTCAATTTACAGCAAGGGTGAGACTTTCAGGAGCACATAAGCAGCAGAAGTGTGCAAGTGTTGCACTGAAACTCAGTTTGTGTTTATAAATCACTGAATGATTCTGAAAGTGTCACCAGTTACTTTCTTACTCCTCCTTTTCCAGTAACAAGAAGGAAGAAGGTAAAAAAAGGGGGGGATAAAAGATCCCAGACCTATAGAGCTTTAGTCAATTCTAGAGCAGACAGCCTAGAGCCAGTTCTGCTTTCAAATATTTTTTTTACAAAAATCTCTAGTTAAAAGAATTGCTTCAATTTCTTTCTTTTTGGAGTGCAGGTTCTGAGATCACTGAAATTTCTGGGATTTAAATGGTACCAAAGGCAAAGAAAAAAACATGTCAGGACTGTCCTGAGAACCCTCTCAGGCAGAGCAGATATGGCTCCTTCACTTGATGCTGAGATAACTCAGAACAGTATTAGGTGAAGTCAGCCAAGTCTGTAGTGTTTACTCAACTTATCTATTCAGATCTGACCTAAAATCATAGTGTCCACCAAAAAAAATAAACCATCACAAGCCACAAGTTTAGTTCTTTGTCAGTGTAGTACCACTGAGCATTCAAAGTGCAGGTCTGAATCTCTCATAGGTGAAATTAAAAATAGGAGTTAAATCCTATTCTATCAGTGGGTGTGAAATACCAGGCATCTCACGAACATGTTATTTTAAATACCCTTCCTATTCTGCAACAAATATCTGTCCAATTTTAGTCCAAGTTCTGCTGGAGTGTGAGGTCTGAATTGGTTTCAAAGTTTTCCTACTGCCAAGGAAAAGGAGCAGCTACACGCTGAAATCCAAGTGCACAATGCAGTTTGTCAGGAAATTGAGAATCCATCAGAGGCAGAATATGCTGCAAGGGAAATATCGGGTCCACTTGCTTTGATTTATGCCAGGGTGAGTCTGGAGAGCACTGAGTGGGGTTCTCCATTTGTCACTGTGACCACACAGCCTGGCATCTTAAAAGCAGAGCTCCCTGCAAACAGAGCACTCCTTTGTGAGAAGTGACACTGACATTCAATCTAGGTTTATTNAGGGAGAGCTGGCCCAGCTCCCTGCACAAAGGTGCTCTGTACACGCGCTCTGAGCATCTGTCCTTGCCGAGGTCGGGGCAGACCCAGCCAGTGACACACAGGGTGTGACAGCAGCAGTCACACGCCCTGGACACAGCTGACACGTGCCAGCTGGGCACATCAGACAGGACGTGCAGGAAACCTGGGATTGTGGTGGTGGTGCTGATGGCAAAAGCACAAATCTCTGGGAAATTAAACCTCGCGAATTCAGGGAAGGACCAAACAGCTCCTTTTGCAGATCCACATTATGTATTCTGAAGGGTGGAGTTCTTAATGCTTTGGATGATCAGCACTGAAAAGTGCATAGATGGGGAGAACATATTTTATCTTATGCATCAGCAAAACTTAAGCTGTTGATGCAAAAGGTTGCAAAGTCTGGATTTTCAAAACTCCGTTAGAGCTGGGTGGGCTGGTTTGGTCTCTTTAGTTCTGGCAAGATTTCTGGAACCCATTTCAGTCCCTTTTAGACTTTCCCCCACCCCCAAAACCAAGAAGTAGCTTCTCTTACAACTGGAAATGTGACAGTGGAAATTATCTTCGTTTTGCTATTCCAGAGCCTCACGGAACTTACACATGGCCAGACATGGCTGCATCTCTGCCTGCCTGCCCAGCAGTGCTTACTGACTGTGGGATTCAGAAACAAATACTTTGGAAAGAACTTGGAAAGGTCTGGAACTAGAAAACTGCCAATTTTTCAGGTGCACCGACTTGCTTAAAGGCTGGGCTAGCTGAAGGGGGATGCCCACAATCCTTGCTGGATGAGGAGGGCTGAGGAGTTTCTCAGGGCCCTTTTCTCTTTGCCCAGAGAAGTTTCCCCATCCTCCTCACTCCTCCAGTTCATCCTCACCCTGACAGATCCTCTACAGAAAA
Source organism: Irena cyanogastra (assembly GCA_013397155.1). NCBI lineage: Eukaryota > Metazoa > Chordata > Aves > Passeriformes > Irenidae > Irena > Irena cyanogastra. Next base: position 654,928 of record VWZV01003266.1, on the reverse strand, counting down.
TGAATATGAAAAAGCACAGTCTATGGTATTTTTATTTCATTTCCTAGACCAGAAGGCACCTTTCAGTCCTACCATAGAAGAAGAAACAAAACAATCTGGGGACAGAACTGGGGGAAAATATTGTCATGGATTTTATAAGAAGCAGCAGAATAAATGTGAGTATAAAAACTTCTTTTTGGTGTATGATGTGTGGTGGCAGAATCCTCTGTGTGGGAATGATGGTGTGCTTTTCAGTGGGTAATTCGTGCTGCAGATGCTCCTCCCATGTCCAGAAACACCCTGTGAACTGCGCCAGGAGCTGAGATCAAATGGGGTTTAGACACTTCTTTAAAAATAGCCCTAATTATTTAACAGCACCCAGTTTATTTTAAATCATTTAACATGCAATTTTCTCAAATTTTTATGGCCTAATGTATCATATCCCTTGTCCACATAACCACCAAAACCACTCACTATATTTAACACCCACACATTCCACCAGGATCTCCATCAAGAGTTAATAATTGCTCCTTGAAGCATTTCTGATGATTCAGATCCTGATCCCTGTGTAGGGAAGTATGTGAAATAACCTTCAAAGCTGCTACAGCCATATTCAATGTATATTAGTTAATTCTACTCCATACTTTGTGCAATAATGTACACAGCTTTTTAGCAGCATGGCTGTTGATTAGCACAAAAGGTCAAAAATCAAATTTGCATGTAGACTAGACTGTTTTAATGCAATTCTTAAATTATTCTCCTGAAAATATGAGGAAGAAGCCTGCCTCTCCTCCTCCCCAGATTGTGAATGCTAATGTTAATGCTTTTTCCCCAGCAATAACCGGGTTGGAGCTCTCTGTGTGCTCAGGGAATCGGAGCCATTTTCTCGTCAGGAGTGTCTTAGCAAATCACAGGATTTATATTCTTAGATAGGAGGTTGACAAAAACTGCTACTTAGCAACCCCTAGCAAGGAAGAAACATTAGCTGGATATTTGAGGAAGCTCCATCTCCCTCAGTTCCAGAGAGCAGCTGCTGAAGCAACACTAAGTGCCTGAACTCACAGGGCTGGTGGGAGGTAAAGGTGCTCAGTGCTTTTCTAAAATGGGTGCTCAAAAAGTGTCTGCACGGCTGGGAGGCAGGAGAAGGGTCAGACATCCCCAAGGAAACACAGCTGCTTCTCTCCAGCTCTCTCCTGAAGCCTTGTGCTGTTGGCTTTGGGTGACCAAAAGCCCGGGTTATTGATGTGTGGGCTGATGGAAGTGGCATCTTTGGGAGAGTGAAATATCTGTTACTGCTGTGGGCACTGCACTTCAGGGCACTTCAGGAAGCTACAAGTGCAAACAGACAGTGGGTTGAGTACTGGCTGCAGAATAAACCCCTGGCCTTTCTAAAAGCCCCAGTAAAACTGCAATTGGAAAAGAATAATTGAGTTCCACAATTCTCTCTTTGGGTGTGACAAAGAGCTTTTAGAGGTAAGATTCCTCTGTCACAGTTGTACAGTCTCTACAGAGTATCAGGAAGAGAAGGAACTTTGAAATAGGGTATCTTTTGTATTTTCCAAAATTATCCTGTTCTGTAGATGAATTTGGAGGAATGGGACCACGTGGTTCAAGCAGAGCCAAAGAGAAAAACACAATGGCAATTATACAGACACAGAGCCAGAGCTGCTCTGCTGCTGGGGATAGCATCTCTTTATGGTGCTGACAGTCTTGGCCAATTTTGCTTCTTTAAAACTATTCCAAAATTTTCTTTAGGCTAGAAATATGGCTCCATCTTACTTCTGTCACTGCACACTAAATTAAAAACTTCTGCAAGACAAACTTCAGCTACAGACTTAAGCTTTACAACTTACTTTAAGAAGATAAAATATTTGGTTTTCTTAATAGAACCAACATTCCTTTCTGTCTTCTTTTTCATTTGAAGATGCAAACGTGCAATACAAATTCTTGTCTTGATCAGTTTCTTTTTTGACAGAAACACCTCAGGGCTAAAGTAGGTCTTACTAAGCCATGGCAGTACTTAATATTCAAGGCAATTCTGCCACCTCACTTGTGCAGCCACACAACCTGGAGTTACTTATGTGCTTTGTACACACACACCAGTGTTGGTATGATGTGAAGTTGGAAGTTTAAAAAGCAGAGATTTTTCCCTTGCCCCCCTTCCTCATAAAGAACAGCCAGTCCCATTTAAATCAAGGGGACATTTGGGTACTGTAAAGCAATTTGAGACAGAATGTCACAGCCTGCCCCTCATCTGCAGCTGGTGGGGAAATGCCATAAACCTCACCCAGCCAGAAATACCCTGGCACAAGGGTTATTCCATTTGCCTTAAAAGATGTCTGCTGGTCTGACTTGCAGCTGCTCACAGCCCAGCCAAGACTGCCAGCACTGACAGGCAGTTCCTCTATAAGTGATTTCACTGGGGTAATTTCTGCTGCTTTACACACACCGAGGTCGCCTTTCTCCAGCTGTAGTCCCATGCTGATGGCACATGATGCTACTTAAGAGGAGAAAGAGTGGCCAGAGGGGTTTATTAGACTGCTCCCACTATAAAGGTGAGCAAAACTCACCACATGATTCACAGCATGATGCTCACATTTACAGACCTCACTCTTTTGTTGTCTATGTTTTAAGTGGAGGGAAAGTATTTACTATTTACGACAGACAGGTTTCAGCACACACACACTTCTGAAGGATACCAGGGGCATTAAAGAAACCTTAGGATGGATTTTTCCTGCTTGTTATTGCAATCTGCTACAGAGCTGCTTGCAAGGCATAACTACATTCAGATTTTTGAGCTGAAAAACAGTTTAAAGGACTTCACAATAGACAAGAACTACTGGGGGGCATTCCAGACTTTTGCAAAGTGGTGCTCTTTAAGCTGATACTTAAACATGCCCTGGGTGCTGGGTATGGCACATCCCGCTTAAAATCCAGGCTGACCAAACACTTTGCTTCCTTTTTTTTTTTTCCTCTTTTGTTTAGCACTCAGAAATTTAACTTTATTTATAGATACAAGTGGCAGAAGGGATGACTCCTTTCTTGCATACAGAGAAAAGGAAAAGGTGGGGGTATCACGCCGAGGTTCTCAGTAGATGAAAGGACACATGATTCACTCCTCTCACATGCTCTGCAGCTCCTTTCTGCAAGGAGAGCTTTGTTCTGGCTGTTAGTGCTGGGTGTTTAGCGAGAGCTAAGGTAAGAGGCTGATCTGCTTTGTGTGGGTGCTTTTTCATCCCAAGGTCAGAGGAAGGAGGGTGTCACAGGGCTGATCCCCGGGCAGCAGGACCTTCTTCCTCTCCTTTCTTCCCAGAGAGGAAGGTCTTCAAAGATGCCTCCAGGAATAAACACCTTTTTTGCTTTTAGTTTAAAGGGAATTTGTGCAGCAAAATTTTTCTAGGGAATGCTCCCTCTTGCAAGACTGCCCATTAGGAATCAAGTCCTCAACAGAAAATCCATCAATTGCTTATTTTCACTTTCTCTTTTAAATTCTCCTTGAAATACTAGTCAATAGGGGTGAGATACATCCAGAAAGTAACAGCATCATCATTTACCTGTTTCTTACCCAAGTATGCTACTGAATTTCTAACCAGAATACAACTCTTACTCCACACACTGCATTTTTGGTTCCTTTGTTACCTGATTCCTCTTTTCCACTGAGTCTCCATTTAAGTTTGCTGCTTGCTTAACCTTCACTGTGGCTACCTGGGCTGGTTTCGCTTTCATCTGATTGCCAGGTCACTTTATTATGTTTTTTTACTGCAGCTGAGTAGCCCCTTGAATTCTGCTACAGTTCATGTAATTCTCATCATGCGGATCAGCTCCCTGTGGAAATTTTCTTCCTGCCAGCAGCAGTTATTTACTTTCTCTTTCTGCATTTCTCATTGTCACAGAAACAGCACCTCTGACAATGTTCAACCTCCTCTAATCCCTTAAAAAAAACCAAAAACCCAACCTTGTCAGTCACTTATTTATTTATTTCCAACCTACTCTAAATTTAAATAGCACTGCTGTGTCCACAGAGTCAGTCCTGGCCCTGATGCCAAATTTGTTTCCTGGAGCTACGTGGCCTGCCCTTATATTTTTCTGAAGAGTCAAGCAGAGAAAAAATTGTTTTCCTTTAGCCTTTACTTTCTTAATCACTGGAGAAGCCCCCAGCAGACACAGCATGATGAGAGAGGATTGTTCCCTGCTTTCTGAGCTGATGACTCAACGCACTCATTTCTTAGGCTCCGCAAAAAGGGTTTGGGCGGATTTCAAGAATAGCAGAGGAAAACCATTTGCTGCATCTCAAATGTTGTGAGACTATTTGGTGTTGATAAGAGCTCTCTTTCTTTCTCATTATCTGATTGCTTCTCCTCCTTTTAATGCACAAAGCTCTGCCTGGGGCTTTCAGAGACCAAGGTAGAGACCCAGCTCCATTTTCCTCCTTGCTTCAGCACCACGTTAGCTAGATAGGGTCAGAGTTACAATTTCACATATCAGAGAGCACTGAAAGCTGTTTCCTTGCTGGTATCTCCTAGTAATACTAGGTCAGGTTCTCAGAAAATGACTCTTCAAGTGATAACTGCAGTTTGTAAGGAGGTTGTACCAGTCTCCCCTCTTAGAGATGGGTTAACAGCTCATGGGTTCGGAAGGGCTCTCCAGGATCCTCAAGTCATGTGCTGTTGTACACCTTTGTTTCACCAAATACCTCACTGATACATTCAGTAAAATCTATATCTTAGAACTAGTCTGGCTTTCTGTCTTTTTGGCTCTGAGTGAAACAGCCTGCAGACCTTCCACCTGAATTATCACAAGCTTAACTATATTTTTGTACCTATTTTTACACAATGGTCCTTCTGCTATCACTGTCTTTTATCTCTCCTTTCCTTTTCAGTTGTTTGCTGTCTTTGGGATTCAGCCCTGCATTATGTTTATTGAGAAGAATAATAAGCTCTTGGCATTTTTATTAATAGACTAATCAAAGCACACTTCTCTCAAAAGAGGTGTCTCCTACCGTGCTGGCTTCTCTGCTCTGTGGTGCTTGGGTTTCAATTAACCTCTCCAAGCACAGCTGATGGGAGCTATCTGCAATCCTCCAGAGAACTGCTGACCAGAGCTCCTTCTCCCTGTGCACTGCCTGATTCTCTCCTCCAGCTGATGGAAATACCAGCCCACTGCCTCAGCTCTTTCTTTTCCAGTTGCTCTCACACCTGGAGCTCCCAGATTACAGCTCCATCACTGTGCTGCTCTCCAGCACAGTCTTTATTTCATACTGTTTCACAATTATCATAGCTATTAGGTTAAAAGGTGTAAAATTAACTGTACTAGGATTATGTGTGGTTTTTTAAGTTAAAAAAAACTGAGGTTTTTTTTTCCATTACTGTTCCTGTAAGAGGTACAGAAAGCAAGATCAGAGTTCTTATTAAATTCTTAGACTTGATAAAAGAACCACGTTCACACATGACGGCAACACTTGATGGTTGCCCAGCGCAAATTTCTGCAAAACCAAGATCAAGACTAAACCAAATGATGAGGATTCTTTGTGAAGAGAAGTTCAATTTAAAAACAGGACAGAGTTGAAAAAATAAATGTCATTCCAAACTTTCCTTTCACTGTGTTCAATTCATGATTGGACCTAGAATCACCTACCTGAAGTGCATGGAAATGGCAGCATCAGGGTGCCACCATATGGAGCTGCCAGAACAAAGGTCTGCTAAAAATACTGCAAGTGGTTTTGAAAATTGATGCCAATTCTTGGAATTTCAGGCACTTAAGTGCATTCAAAACCCTGATTAGATGAATGGAAATTTCACTCTGAAGGGCTGAGCATTCAGATATGCAATGGCTCCATCTCGTCGGGAATCTAGGCCAAATTGCTTTTGAAAATCTCAGTAGGGTGCTTATTTGCATTTTTGGCATCAGAATACTTCTGAAAATATGGTGGCAAGGCTGCCATCCATCAAACACTTCAGCAGGTGCTGAGATTTTATGCAAGCACTTGGCTGAGTTTCTGTATTCACACACTTAAAATTTACCATGTGCCTGGCTGCCTGGAGGATCAGAGACCACCTCTGCAGGTTTTAGGCCCTCAAGGTTATATATTTGAAAACTCTGGATTTGCCTAGTCTGCAAACAAACCATAAGCTGACACACTGCACGCTTTCCTCAACCTCTCCACTGAAACTTTCAAAGCAACCCACATAAGTTAGGTAATATTTAATAGAGGGGATTATGGAAAAGCCATTTCCAAATGAGAAAATTGCATTCAAGATTGCTATCTGCTGTCCTCCCTTCACATATGTTATGACTACATATTTATTTTTCTACTACTACCAGTAGAGAGGGTGTGGAAAGGAAAAAAAAAAAACCCTCTTCAGAGACTGTCAGCAGCATTATCTTTAAGGTGCTGGATATCATATTGCTTACAGCATTACCAGCACAAAGAGAGAGGCTGATAAGCCTCCAGGTGCAGGACTTCAAGGAGAAGATTTTTTTCCTGTGACTGTCCTCTAACCTGCCTGCTTTTGCTGGGAAAACCGGGCCAGCACTGCTCATGTCCAGTGTGATGGAGAGGTTCCATTACACCAACCTCCTTGGCCTCTGGCAGAGGGAGGAGGAGCAGCCCCAAGTGATGAATCAAGAGATGGCTGAGCTGGCAACCATCCCTGCCTGCAGGAAGGCACCTGAGAGCGTGCAGAACTGGTCAGGTTTTATTTCCAACACCTATCTTGGCCTTCAGAAGAAGAGAGCCAGGGAAGGAAGGGCTGGGCCAGAGCTCTGCAGTGCAATGTGCTCCCTGACTCATTTTTCCAATGTGCAGCCCTGAAGTAGTTTTTAAATCGTCCTTCAGTGCTTTATCAGAGGAGGTGCTGATCACCTGCAAGGATGACTTTTATAGAACCAGCATGACTCATCTGTGGGCATATTTTAAAAACCTCTTCTTTTCCCCCAGACCTCCCCAAATCAGTCTGGGAAAATGATTGCAATTATTCAGATTGTGCTACTTTTAGTTATCTAACCTCAGAAGCCACCTGCTGCAAAAGAGGCCCAATCCAGCTACAGCTGGGCAGAGGAGGAAAGGAAAGGTTTCCTTTCCTGCTTCCATCCATGACTTGCTCCGTCTCTGGATAATCCTGTGTGTCTGCCATGCTTTGTTTTTCCTTCGTGAGCAGAGGGCAGTGATGCCAGCAGGGCTGGGACTGGAGTCATTAAAGCCCTGATAGCACATCAATTAGCTGCCATCAGAAAGTACCATATGATTATTCTTCTTCGAGGCTGTCAGGTTTTATGAAGGGGGAAAGAGGGAGCTCAGGTACATGTAAATTTAAAGCATTTCATTGCAGGGCAAAAAAGAAAAAGTCCCTCCACAGCCCTTGAATTTAAATAACAGTCCGGTTTTGATGATCCAACTAAAAACTCCTGGTTTTCCCAAAGCCAGTCCCTTGCCATTTGTTTGCAGTCCTGCAAAGCTCCTAAGCTCTGCAGAATTAAAGCTTCACAGCAGCTTGCTTTAGGGGAGAGAAGCAGCAGCCTGCAACTGCAGGAGGTGGTTGCCAGACTTTGAAGTCTGGGCTCGAGATAAGGGAAAACGACATTGCAAAGAAACTGTGTTATTAAAAGACATTCTCCTTTTGGTTCAAGTTCTCTGGTATTAAACTTCAGCAGGCCCACATTTCAAGGCTGACTAAAGGGTCTTGAGTTATTGGTACATATTTCAGTGATAGGTTTTTCTCCAGGGCACAATATTTTCAGTACATCGCGCGTTCGGCACAGGCTCTCACTCTCTTGTCTGTGTCTTGTCATGCAGTAATCATAAACCTGACCCCCCTGGAAAGCTTTTTGGAGAGGCTTTAGGGCACCCAAGACAGGTTTTTGGTCTCTTAAGGGTAGGACTGGGCAGGACAAAGGTCCGTGCTGGGACATTTAAGTGACAAGCTTTAAATCTTTCAATGAAACACATATTTTTTGTTTACTGAGCACAAGGTAAAAATGTTTTGTTACAAGCATAAAGACAGAAAATCTCTACCAGCTACACTGCATTAATTCAGAATTCACTTATTTTTCTTTGTTCTGCCACCCAGCTGTAAAATATATCTTTATTCTCTGTGTGCAATTGGAGGCTCGGTTGCCTTATAACTGGAATATTTCAGTAAAGTTAAGGCACCACAGTGTGAAGGCACAAGACTGCAGGCAAGAACTTGCAGAATAACTTCACCAGGGAGTGATTAATGGGCTTTATCTTCCCTGGTGACACCAGCCCACATGGCACAGCCTTCTCCTATGCCAGTAGGGACCGGTTCCCCAGCACATCCCAGCTGCACTGAGCATCACTGCCCACGGCTGGGTCTGTGCTCCTGAGCCATCCAGGGAAAGGGACAGAGAGGGATCCTCACTTGCCCGTCCCCCTGTCCCCTCCTCACCTCACTGGGGCCCACAGAGGATGAACATCTGCAGGACTGGGCTGTCCTGGTGTGGTGCAGCATCCCTCACTGACCCCTCCAGAGGCAGCCCCATGTCCCTGGGTCAGAGCCACAGCAGCCACGCTGAGCCCACGGGATCCTCACTCCTGGCCAGCATTCCTAAGAGAGAGCTCATTTCCTTTCCTTGGAGGAAACTGAGCTGGCCAAGTTCTGATCGCGCTTGGACTAATAAAAATTTAAAATAATTCCTCTGAGGTCATCCTGACTCTGCACTGGTAAAACTGAGATAAGACTTCGTGGCCAAGGGAGGCAGTTAAATTATGTGAGTTAGAAAGGGGTAAAGATGCCAAATGTTTATTATCACATGCTGAATAAGTTGTATAAAGTTTAAAAGACACTGAATTTCTAATAGTACAACTCACAAGGGTCCCAAAGGCATTTCAGTTATAAACTCTTTTGTGTGAATGTCTTCCTGGAACTAAAAGTCCTAAGATATGGCACAGGGAACCTCAACTGAGGCCTTTTTAAGTCAGTATTTTTTCACAGACCCTGGGAAAACAAAGACGCTGTGATTTCAGTTCGCCTGAACAATTAATATAAGTGGAGAAAAAACCCTGAAGAAAATACTTCCAAGGTTTATGACTTCAATGTCACCATATTTGTACATCATAAATCAAGAAGAAAGGCTGTTAAAAAAGAAAAAATCTATTTTCATTTACAATCAAATTAGAACCTTTTTTTTTTTTAAAGCCACATTTTTCTTTGGAGGGGGATTTTCCAAAAAAGATCAGCTTTGGGAGAATTACTATGGTTTGCCAGCTGCTCACTTTCATTGCTGCACATTTTATCTGCCAGTAGAGCTGGTGAAACACTTTGGGTAATAAAAATTAAAACCACAGCACACACTGGGCACTTTCCACTGGCATGTACCAATATCAGTGAAACTAATTGGAAAGATTTCTTGTTTTAACTTGTTGCCCAAAGCAGTGAAATTTCCAGCCTGGCTGGGCTGCCAGAGCAGCCCCTTAGGGGTGGCAGACCCATGTCCCAGTGGGTGCTGCCCAGCCAGTTCTTCAGGAGAATTACTCAAGGAAAGCCCTGGGAACATCCTCCCCTTCCCTGACCAGTTCCTCTGCTGCCTGGCTTGAAGCAGGATCTGTGCTTTGCACATTCTGCCCTTAATTCCCTTAATCTCTGGGCTGGGTCTATTCTGGATTCATAGAAGGAGATTATATGTCATAAAAGTATGGTTATAGAAAATTTCTGACAGGTTAACTCCTGAAGTCAGAGGCAGAAATTTATAGGGCTTTTTTTTTTTTTTTCATCAATGCTGGTGCACAATTTAGAAAAAACACAGAAGATTTCATACAATGTTAGGACCAACAATATCCAACTTAATGGCTGCACAAGCACAGGGAAAACAGGCTGGGATTGAGCATAACACATTTCTTCAGGGATTCAAAAGAAGATTCCTGCATCCTTTATCTAGTGCTAGGATACAGACAAAGAATTTTAACTTCAAATATCTGAATGTGTAGGGAGACTTGAGGAAATGCAGATCTGCTTCTTGAATCTCAGGGCAGCATTTTTTTATCTTGTACAGATGAGCCTAAATGCTGATGTTTTAAGTTTTAGCACCTGTGTTCTCACATTAGACTGCTGCCTGTCTAGGTACAGATGGAAGACACAATTCCTTGAGGGAAAAGGCAATTTCTCCATAAATTCCAATGCTTATATTGTCCAATTTGTTGTAATGAGCAATGGATTTGGGAAGATATTCCAAAAAACTATTGTTTGCATTGGAATAAACCTACTAGAGCACAGCAACATAACAAGTATTAAATATCAGTTTCTCCCCGTTTGTCCCTAAATCTGATGCTGATGGCTGCTCAAGGATCTGAGCCTTGTGTCCCTCTTACTGAGCTAAGAACTGCTGAAACATTTCCAGGTGTTTGGGAAAGGTGCAGGGAGGGGCAATGCTGTGACTAACCTGGAAGGGGTCTGGGGTGAGGCAGTGCTGCAGCTAACTGGAATTTTAGCCTCCCTTCTAACACTAAGGACAGATTACCAAGTATTTTCCCTCAGCTTCTTTTTATAGTTTACACTAGAAATTGTCAGCCTCGGTTTTATGCTCTGTTATGCTGAATGATGGGGAGAAGGAAGGGTTTGCCAAAGGAAAAGGATAGTAAAAGCAGGGAAAATGAGCTAGATACTTCCAGCTACAGTAAAAGCATCTCAGCTTTATTGTTGTCCTCTTGTAAGGTTTTACATGCTGCTTTAAATGATGATACATTAGCCTTGGGAGAAAATACTAAAAAGCATTCATGTATGACACAGAATATCTCAGACAGCTAAAGAATAAAATATGGAGCCTTTATTCTTTACAACCCAAGTCTTCCTTTACTAAATATAAACATTTACTGCATTAAAATGTATAGGCTTAAGTACAAATTTTCCAGAGGATTTTTTCCCATTGTGAAGTATTTTGTATCCACAATAATACAGTGTAATGGCTGAAGCAAAGATGAGGTGGCAGTGCTCATTGTGGGAAAGATGAGTAATAAAATCATCAGCGTACAAATGATTTTTTAATTAGGTTTTAATCTGTGTATTTAGAGAAGTTATTTCTGTGTGAATTCCACACTGATAATTTTTATCTCATTGCCACAGCTGCAGTCACTAATGGCTGATGCCATGGACATCCTTGAAGGAAGAAGTGAAGAACTAGTCGTGTGTGGACTAAAACTGAGAAGGTAAAAAGCAGCAGCAAAGGGCAGGAGAGTATATTGCTCCTTGGGGAGTAAAACTCCACCTGAGTCATATCTATTTGAAAGGTAAAAAATATATAAGTGCTATTTGAAAGCTGGCTGCACCCCTTGAATTCTGTTAGTACCCAGGCACTGACCACAAATACATGTTTATCACTTGATTTAGCCCCTAGGGTTGAACTTTGTCCATGCTAACAGTCTCATGGGGCTGTCTAACACATTAAAACAAAAAGACAAAAAACCCAACTTGAATAGCTTCTTTTTGGCTGATAATTAGAATTCTCTTCTATCTTTGTCCCATGTGGTACTGGCTAATTGGATGGGGTGGGGGGAAGTTGTTAGGGAATGAAATCAGCCCGACAAATTAGGTCTCTTAGTGAAGCTCAAATGAGGCTGTGGTGCTGTGAGAGGTAAAAGACATGTAAATGCTTTTCTGGAGTCTCTGCACAGCAACTGGTCAATTTAATTCTGAAAGGATTTGTGAAATGTAGGGAGCCTTGTGCTGCTTCTCAGCAGAGATGAGCCTGACCCAGCAGAATGAATAACAGCTCGGGCTGGGGTGTCAGAGGAGGATCTTACATTTTCACAAAGTCTCTCAAACCAGAGCAAATCACAGCTCTGGGCATTCAGCACCACAGACATTCAGCCCCTTGTGAGGAAAAGGACAGCAACAGGTCACTGGGGAGGGAAAATGTTGTGAATGGTTCTTGCAGCTCCCTCAGATCCCAGAGGGAAGCACTCTCACTCTGGGCTGTGGATGCAGGGACAGGCTGGTGAAGAGAGGATTTGGATTTCTGCACTGGCAGGGCTGGAAATTGCCCTTCTTTGGGGCCTGGGGTTTGCAGCCAGATCTCAGGTCAGACACTGAAAACCCCAAACCCTGCCTGCACAGAGTCAGGGTACCCAGCACAAGCCAAGGAGACAGAGATGTCTCAAAGACACCACAGGGGTGGAGGGTCAAGGTGTTTTCAAAGTTATTAGATTCATTATATCCCTAAGTTATTTGAATTACAATTTCAGAAAGCATTTATCTCTCCTCAGAGAAAGTCTGAGTCGGTGTGTATTGCCTCAGTTAGCTGTCAGATCAGTGGCTTTTAATAAAGTTTTCCAAGAACAGAATGTTTTCAGAAACTAATCAAATCTTAAATGCCCCAAATTATAGACAGGGTTTCATCTCTTTCAAAAGCTTGTGAGGCAAAACAAAGGACAAATATTCCTACTTTTTTGACATTGCACCAGGATAGTCTCTAAATTTCTCACACCTGCCAACAGATCATGAGAATCTTTTGCAATACGAATGCTGCATATGATATAAATTATATGTACTTAAAAAATTACATATATTTTCCTGCCTTATATAAAAAACATTGTTAGCCAGACGAGTGTAAATGACATAGCTACAAATAGCCCATTCCCTGTACTTCTCTAATACTCAACCTTCCCACTTTACACAGTAGACTTAAATAGCAAAGACAGATTTCTAAAGTTTTTCCAAAAGTCAGCATTTTAACCTACAGTCAGGTGTTTGAATAACCAGCCTGATTTTCACAATTCTGAATGACCACATGTCAGAGGCTGTTGGGAATGGATTGAACAGAGATAGCTAAATATTTATTAAAGGTTCCGTAAAATTCTGTTTATTCCTATATTTTTAACACAGAGTGACTAATATCTCATTGGAAATTCAATAAAACAGAGTATTTGCTTTGATGTATTTGTCTGTATGTATGTACATCCTTTATGTATCTCTGGATACTTTTGCTTTCAGTACAATTTTAACAAAAATCAAGCTAAAATCTAAAAACACCCTGGTATCCCATATTATGCCATATGAATCTGTGCATAACTCAATATTTGGGATTGAAATTTACTGAATGCATTAAAACCTGCTCCCTGCCATTACAAAATTTGGTGCTTCAAAATTCGTTTGCATTCTGAGCATATGTTTGCATTTAATTTCTGACAACTCACATAACTATTTGATTTGAGGCATCTTGTTCCAGGCAGAACTCACTGTTTGTTTCATAATATTAAAATATTTTTCTGCATTATGTCAGAACAAAGAAATGAAAAGCATCATCAACTTTACTTTTTTCAAAAAAAAATGCATTTCAGCATATTCAGCATGTTCTTAGGAAAAAATTCTGTTTAAACAGAAGAGACAGGAGAACACTCAGGGAGCTCAGGGGAGAGGGGTTGGCTGGATTTTTTGGTGCTCTGTGGTCGTTGTTTTTTAAAATCAGCACTAATTAAGAATGTTACATTAGGTTAAAGATCACCAAGGAGGAGGATTAAGTCTGGTGATTAAAAATTGCTGTGGTGTGGATTACCACATCACTTGAGCTGGAACCATTTCCAAAAGTTCAGAATTTCTCAGCTCACTCACCACATGACACTGATTGTGGGAGCCTACAAAGAACCTTCACACACACCTAGTTTCAAGGTAGTTATTTGTATTTTTGCTATTGAATTAATTTACATACATTGGAAAGCAAAAATCAGAACATAAAGGAGTTTATACAAGCAGCTATAAATGCAAAGCTCTGGAAAGCTGACAGCCATGCTCCCACCAGTGAAGTTTGGCTTTTGCAATAGAAACAGCTGTTGCACCTAATGAAAGCACTCAAGAGTTTTCTCTAATGCAGCAGGGTTATAGCAGTGCCTGTTTTCCAAATGGTTAAAGGGTCTGTCAGAATTGCCATTACAAACCTCTGTTTTCAGGGGTTTATATTCCAGAGTCAGCCATAAAAAAATTCATCCAGGCTGAAATCTGACATCAAAGGGCACAAAGCCTGACACGCAAACACTTTTCCTCTTGTCATAGTGGAGGGTTCATGAAATTAGCTTGGAATTAATCTGAACTATTTTGAATTTACAGGACTGACAAAGTAGCAATAGATATGTAGCTTCAAGTGTTTTGGGTGCTGCACTGCTCACCCAATTCACTGACAGATTTACGTTTTTAAGCCAACTAATTTATCAAATGGGCTAATTATTTTGTGAGCTTAAACACAAAGAAATGCAGAATTACTTCATAATTAGCTGGGAAAAAAGAGAACATCAGTGCATGGAAGATGCTGCTCTCAGTATTACCAGGCTGTGACTGCAGCCATGAGGAGAGCTGACCCAGGAAAGCCCAGACTACCTTGGGAGAGTAAGAAACATCCTCCCACAGAGCCTTCACCCATGTCCTAGGTATCCCTGAGGGATGCCTCAGAGTCAGGGAAAATGGGTCTGGTCAGGCTCCCAACATCCCTATCCTGCAGAATTTTACTGACACTTCTGCTTACAGTCCCCTGGATAAAATTTGACCAGCAGCTGGGGGAAACAGACACCCTCAAACCTTTCCAGCAATGAATGGAGGGACTGAGTCACAGGCTACTTCAGGAATATGGACATTCCCCAGAAAAATGTACCAACTTCCTTCATTTTATAGCTGTCAGAAATTCCCAAACTCAACTTGCTTGTGGCCAGGCCACTGGGCTCACAGAGGATTTGAGGCAACATACTAAGGCTGAGGAGTACTTTATTAGCTACTGTCTCTGTCCAAAATGTGTAATAGATTGAGCCTTGAAGGTATTTAAATATCACAACTTCAGCATTGCATGAGAATTAACCTCTCTGAAGCCCCCCTTACACATGGGAATCCCACCTGAAGTTGTCAATAGGAAATATTAAGGAAAAGATAATCAAGTCCTCTTTCTAAAAGGGGCTTAAGTCTTCACCAGTCAAGAAAAGAAGAAATGTATTTTTGCTTACTAGACTTTAAAGTGTAAATTCTCTTTTTAATTCAAATGATATTTGAATTTATTATTTTAGCAAGATTTATTTATCCCAGCAGTTCAAGCAATGATCTTTGATGCAGTAATGAACAGGAAGCTCCAAGAGATATTGAGGGAAATTAGGATGATAACTCAGATCTGTCCCACAGAACTCCAGGCCCTGAGAATTAATTCTCCAGGCCCTGAGAATTAATTATTTGGAGATGCTCCCCAAATAGCCAGATTTGGTGGTTATTGATGAGCTGCTCTGGGGACAGAGTTACACACAATGTGACATCTGACGTGCAGATCAGTGCTGGGACTGGCAGCAAAGCCTGGCCCTGAATAACTCAAGGAATCAGGACTGTGAATGAAGGACCTCACAGCAGCCACAGACAGGCAGAGGGGGTTAGAGTATCTCAGACACATAAAACACCTCCCTTTCCTCTGCAGAGCCTTTGCCCCTCTGCAGTACTGTAAGAGGAAAAACAAAGAAAGAAAAAAGAGATTACTTTCCTATCTCATAACCATAAATTCATTAATAAAGCCTCACAATATGGTTACAGTGAGAGGCATTTCATTAAATAAATAGATACTTTAGAGCCTGCCAAGCAGAAACTTTTGACATCCAAAGAGGGAAGAGCCCTGTAAGTGCAAGTGCCAGGATGGCTCTGCTTTCTCTACCAAGATAATAATACAGCTCTACTTCTCTCCTCCATTTAGCCCCCAGGCTTTTGTAGCAGTTTCACAGGATCCTCTTAACATCATTTGAGCAGCCAAAGGAGAGACAGGAGTTGGCAAATAAACACTTTCCTCCACTTCCACATGTGAGACACTTCATAAAACCTTCACAACTGAGTTTACCTCAAGGGCATCACATACTTTGCAATTTAGATAAGTTATTATGCCCATCATTTGCTGAGCTCAGTGGAATGCCTGTTTCATAAATCTGAAAGCAGAGCAAACATGGATGAGTGAATAAAAGAACAGATGCAACTTACATAAGGATAAGAATATAACAAAAGCTGCACTAATATATGTGAATATAAAATGAAGCAAAATTAGCCTAACACATTACATAATATTTGAGCCAGGCACGTAGATTTCCAGCAGCTGACCTCTGCTCACCACACCTCTGCCTTCTGCAGCAGCAGGGGGACCCTGTCTGATGAGCTGCTCTTCCACTGACATTATCTCTTAATTGAAAATCAAGCCATGGAAAAGGGCCACAGGCTTGCTGGGCTCTCAGTCAGCCAAAGGAGCAAGGAGGGAGATTCATGGGATGTGATGGGCAGTGGACACGTTCCTGAATAGGGTTTGCTGGCTACTCCAAGCAGCTTTTGATGGATATGACTTTGTAACACCTGATAAAGTCGTCCCAGCCCACGCCACAGCCCCTGGGAGCTGCACACAGGCTGCAAAAGTCACTGAGTCCCAGTGCACTTTCTTGGCTCACACTTGGCTGCTCCTAAATTAATAGAAGGAAAACAGTTCCTGGTTTATTCCCTTCTTGTGGTGCAGCCAAGTGTTCTGTGAACGTGCACACTCACTGTGAGAAGGGAAAGCAAAGGGTGGGAAAGGGTAGGAAAAGGACATTTTCTGAAACTGGACTAGAAGTCTAATGTGCAACGAAGTCAGAAAAGTGCAAATGCAAAAGAAAAACAATGTTTTTGTTTTGTTTTGGCACCAATTCAGGTAGACTAGGAGTGAAGGAAACCAAGAGCAGAGCAACCAGGCAAAAATGAAAGAATTTTCCTTGGAGTTGACCGAAGAGTGGCTTCATATCAAGATTACAGAAAACATTGGGACATTCTGGAAAGGATTAAGTCTGAATCAGCAAGAGCCTCAAGAAAGACAAACAAGTAACTGTGGCAGAGGTTCTAACCTCATGCTGAGTGAAGTTTTTAGATCAAGCAGAGGGAGTGGGGATGCTGTTCTCATGAGCAGAAAATGAGATTTGCCCCACAGAATCTCAGGTGATATAAAAGAATTGTAGGCAACCAAAGAATCCCACTAACAAATTCAACCCCAGCACAGGGACAATTAAAGCACAACAGCATTTACAGAACTTTTTGAATAAAAGAGAGGTGACAGTGGGATTTCAGCTGTTATCAATCCTCCTGTCCCCCAAAATCAATTCCTGTCCCAGTGAGTCTCTGGCTCTTTATGCCTTGCATACAAGAGAAGAAAAGAGCCCCCAGCAAGAAGCCTACATGGTCCTTGGCTACTCTGGAAGGAGAAATTGCACCCTGCCCATTTCCCAGCCTCCAGACAGCAGTGTCCCACATAAAGCTGGGCTGTGGAGTGGTCAGACAGCAAACAGCTCTGCCCCATGAGAGACCAGCCCTGCCGTGGACAAACTGCAGCTGTGGCTGCTCACAGGGAACACAGGAGCACACGAGGTTTTACTCAGCTCTGAAGGAGACATGGTGTGGCTGCTACAGCTTGGTCAGAGAGTGAGAAAACTAGTTTTCCCAGAATCAGTTTGTGAGGCTCTTAAGTAGTTTTAATATAAATAATTATAGTTATTATAAACAACCTGCAGGTGTTGTTTTTCCTACTTTCCGCTCTCCTGTTTCTCAAAGATTGTTTATAGGAAGGGCATTGTGCTAATTAGCCAACCAGGTGAAATGAATTGATTAATTGACCAATCTGGTCCAGCTAGATCAGAACAGTGTATAAAAGGAGAAAATTTGAAATAAAGAGAGAAATTGTGCAAACCAGCCTTTTTAGAGTCGTTTCTTGCAATAACAGTGACAACATGGGAAGTTTTAAGTTTTCTGCTCCACACCAGAAGGAAATTAAATTTCTGTACATAAAAGCATAGGAATTTTTCCAGCTAAATCAATCAATCAGTCTAATAACACATATCATCTATATCCATAATGCTTGGGCCATGAGAGCTCCAACAAAACACTGCTAATGCCACCAGGAAGGAGTGCTGTGCTGAGAAAGCCTTTGGCCCATTCTACCAAGCTACAAAGTGTGATAAGTCACTGGAATAATTTTAAATAGCAGCAAATCTGGCAACTAAGCAGTAAGTGTCCTAAAATTGGAATAATGTAGGTGCTTGTAGCTGTCTGGCAGTTAAATCACAGGCAGTTCTGGGCATTGCCAGTCCCAACAAAAGGATTTAGGTAAACATTTCCCCAGCCCTTGCTAATGGTGCTGTCAGTTATAAATGGGCAGCGTGCTCACCTGCTGCCCTCCACCACAGAAGGTCTCCAGCCCTACCAACACTTGTTACCTGGAATTGCTGCTGCTCTGAAAAACAGTGTGAGTCAACAGGACTGCTGATAGTAAACACTGTGCTGGACAGGAGTTTCAGAAGAGCTTGTGAAGTACTAAAGGATTGTCTGAGTTCTAAGGTGGTTATTGAGTGTAATTCATCAGCAGCATCAAGGTTTTTTTTTTTTCCTTTCCTCACCAACAAAGACTCTTCCCACCATCTGCTTTCAGCCCTGGGGCTTTGCTGCTGTGCCAAGGACCTCCAGGCAAGCACTGGTTTTCCATGTTTCACTGAGCTCAGCCCTACACCAGAGCTGTCTGTCAGAATTCCCTCTTTAAGGCAGGGCTGTGATGCAAAGGAGGCATGAGAAGCACAGGAATGGAGCACGAGGGACCACAGATTTGTCTGTGGGACCTGCACCTGAGCTAGGAACACTTCCAGCAGCAGGCCCAAGGTGAGAGCTGGGTGCTCAAACAAATGCTGGGAAGAGGCTTTGCCCTGCCCAGGGCAGCTCAGACCCTGGGCAAAACTCCTCCCTGGCAAAAGCAACCAGGACAGAACAAATGTGCTCCACTTAGCACACAAACAGTAAAATCAGGGGTTTATTTCCCCCCCAGTACATAGCAACTTCTGTTCTAATTGACTTTAATGGAAGGTATAGATTGGAATTTAATCTTCTTTAAAACAGCAGTAGCTTTTCTCAGGCTGTTCCTCCACACCCTGTATAGTCCATCCCTACGTGCTCACAGACCCTTCAAGTGCTGCTCCTTGGGTTAGAGGCACTCCAAGGAGTGCTTCAGCAGAAGCTGTGGGAGACAAAGGAAAACACTGAGGGGTGTTTCATGTTTGGAGGCAGCTCATTTGCCTTCTATTACTTAAAGTAACAAAAATAGAGTCTGTATAGAGCCAGAAGATCCTTTTTGCCATTTGTTATTTATAGCTCCTGCTATAAACATCTTCCAAAACACCTGTCTCTTCCTTGAGTGTGACTCCCCAGGGCTGTGCTGGGATTTGGGAAGTTGGGATGTTTAGGCACCTCACCACAGAGGATGCACACACGTGCACCCATGCGAGACACACTTTAATGATGTAACAATTTACAGGGTCTGCTCGCTGCTTATCCAAGGAAATTTTGTTCTAAACGAAGTTATTTCCCTAGAGGAGCTTTTCCTTATTGGATTCTGCCTCTTTCTCATTTTATTCTAAACTCTTTAGCAGAGTCTATAACTGATATTACGCATTTGTACTCAAATAAATTCACGTTAAAAGTTGTATGTTCTTTCAAGCCAGCTTGTGATAAGAACAACTGCCCCATTTTTGGATGAAAGCTTCCTTTGGACAGTCAGTAAGTCACTGAACACAGACATCTGTTCCTTGGAAGGGCCTCTTGTGGCAAAGGTTGACAAGTTCCACGACATCTGTGGCCCATCAGGACTTGGACAAAAGCAGTGGGATGATGGATGGTCTCACAGCATTCCCCTGTGGCAGTCAGGGCCTGCCACAGGGTTAGGAACCATCTGTGGGATGTCTTATCCTCCCCAGGAGTGCCCAGGAACAGTGAAGGATGTGCTGGCATCGGGGTGTTCCAGGGCACAACCACCAGCACCCAGGAAATCTCAGAAGGGGCTGACAGGGGCCCCACCAGAAATGCTGCAAGTTTTCCAGAAAGGGAGAATAAAGTCCCCACAAAGCCCTGCTTTGAGGAGGAGGTTGGTCCAGGTGACCTCCAGAGTCCCTCACAGTGAAATCCTGCCATGACTGTAATTCAGCTGCAGCCAGCAAGTGCTGCCCAGCAAATCAATCAGGATGGCATCCAGAGAGCACTCACAGAGCCAGGCACTCCCCTTTGTCCATCACTGGCCAGCAGGTACAAAAGGGCGGGATCAGAAATATTTTTATATGCTCCAAACAAGGCCTGTGTGATCCTTTTCTGTGTGTGGAGCTGTAGGATGTCATTTTCAAGAACTCCTGTAGGTTCGAATCAAGCCCTAAGCCAAAGGGACACCACATTTTGTCTCTCCTGATAAAACCCTCTGCAGTTCATCCCTCCAGCTAATCCTGTTGCAGTGCCTGTTACCCAAAGAGCCCTGTGTTTCCACTGCAGACAGAAACTGCATTAGACACCTACCAACACCAGAATATTTACAGACTCTGCCCAGCCTTGGAGACTGATGGAAAACCATTGCAGTAAAGAACGAACTTCAGCTTGGTATTCACACAGAACAGAGATCATTTCCTTCTCCCAGCAAACTCAGAACTGAGATTCAGGGCAGGCTAATTGACTTACAGTCCATCCAGCCACTTCTGGTGCACTAATTATGCCTTTCACCTTCTCACTCCATGTCGGAACAGAAACGCCTTGATGTGTGGCACTGAGGAAAGGCAGACACAACCCTGCTCTTTCAGCTGATTTTCCCCCAGAATAAAAGAGCAGAAACACCTTTGAGACATGACTTGTCAGTGCTGCAGGTCTGTGCTGATGCCTCAGCAGCACAGCAAAGGCTGTGCCATCATCCAGCAGCTTCTGGCTCCAAGGGCACACACAGAGACCTTGTCCTTCCCATGCTTTCCTCTGGCATAAAAAATAGTGTAATTTCCTTCAAGTGGGCCAGACAAGTTTGCTTTTCTCGTCCTGTTTCACGTTTTCACTCAGCCACCAGCCTGGAGACCTGTCTCTGTCCTAATTCCCCTAAGCCTTAGGCCCCCGGATAACTCGTGGGTGTAAACTGAAGGCAGAGAGCTGAAAACACCAGCACTGCCTCTCTGTGCTCTTGCAGAGGCCCAGGTGCTTTAATTTTTAATTCCCTTGCTTTTTGTTCTGCCTCTCCCAAATCAACTATTTCCAACGCTGATGTCTTCCATGACATACAATTGGTGTGAGAATTTGAAACACAAATAATTTGGGGGCAAAGTAAAATAAATACAATATTAACATAAAGAGCACAAAATAAACCCTGAGGACCTGGTTCATTTTCAGATTTCTGTCCCCAGAACCCTGCAGTTCTCTGCTTGGCTTGATCCCATAGCACCTACAGGCACCACAAGGATGTGCTGTGGACCAAGCATACAATTAGCTCTAAAGGCATATTTTATTTTTATTTCTTCCCTCTTTCCATTTGATCTTCATTCTGTTCATTTCCCTTTCCTGCTCCCTCCAGCTGATTACAGAGGCCAGACTAAAGACAGAGAGAAAAATCCAGTGAGAGAAATAGGGTCGCTAAATCCCTGAAATCAGGAGCTAATGAGGAGCAGTTGTGCACTGAGGAGCCTCCAGATGGACCACAGCTGCAGACACTGACCCAAAGCAGAAATGCTGTGAGTAACTGGGGTGGAGGCAATACTCAGAATATCTTGAAAGAAAGATGTTGTAGCAGCAGAGGATTAAAAATGGGTGAAGCCCAGTTTGTCTTCAGAAGTTCTCAGGGGCTCGAGGAAAAGACCAAAAAGCCACAGAAGAGCAGATGGGAAAAGTGAGGTTTGTACATTCAGGAGAGGATTGAAGGGACTTCACTCTGAGGATGCCAGGCAGCAGTTCAGCTACAGAGAGCTGAGCAGAGCCCCTGCAGATAGGCTGTGCTGCCTCTGCCCAGCTGCAAGCCCTGCCTGTGGCACACCTGGGTCCTCGTGGGGATCAAGGCACGACAGGTAAGCACCATAATCCAAATCCAAACCATGTAAAGGACTGACCTGGTGGTACTGATCTCTGTGTGGGCTGGGATCATGCCCAAAATGAGCCTCACATGACTCACTAGAACATCAGCAGTGACTGCTGTGCTGTGAGCCAAGCCCAAGAGAGCCCTTCACCTGGGGTTCAGTGCTGCTTTGGCCCCAAGGCAGCTGCAGAAGTCAGCCATGGATCCCTGGGATTCCATCTCAGCATCAGTCTGTAGCCAGTTATTGCTGTGCTTGGGAATAAATCTTTCCCAAAATCCATTTTCCTTCAGCTGTTGTTCTAACACTCATCGTGTTTGGGCTGGCTACAAACTGTGTCCTACCTACTCCCACCCACATCTATTCTTATTTAAACGTCTACCAGGAAGGGGGAAGGAAAAAAAAAAAAAAGAGAAGAAAAGAAAAAAGTGAAGCTATTGATTCAAGAAATTTGCATTTCCCAGGGAGAGCCCCAAAGGTGCCTCACCACAGCCAGGCAGCAGAGGAGCAGGCACAGTTTTAAATCAAGGCAAAAAGGCAGAACATAATGCTTCCAATTTGCTTCCTCAAAATGAAATGTGCAAGGTAAAAAGCCATGAATTAGCACTTGTGAACGCCACAGCCACCAAAAAGAGATTTTTAAGCCATTCTGCACTGCTCCCCCCCTTTATCTTGTCAAGAGAGTGTATTTTCATTGTGCTCTCCTGGCAATTTAAATCCTGCTCGGGCTCGGCGTGCACGGTGTAATTGTGAGTCGGCAAGGGTTTGGATGTCATCACTGCTGTGCAAATAACATCATCAGCTCATCAGCTGTGTCAGTAACATCGCAATTATGTAAGCCACTATTATTTCCACCCCTGATATGGCATATTAGAACTTATTTTGGGGGCTGGAGCTGACAGGTATTCTATCAATATGAAAAGCACACAACAGCAGCCAAGCTATGGCTCCAGGCAGGAGCAGCATTCCCCTGGGACTTTCTGGTGACATCACCAGCAGTGCCAGAGCTCCTGGATGGTCCCAAAGGAGCTGCTGTAAAGCCTGTTGCTGTTCTGGTGCCACCATTGCCCTGCCCATCACTGAGGGCCTGTTCTGTTTTCTCTCACCTTTTGTGCTCGCCCAAATGCAGAAACTACCCCCAAAATAGAAACAGGGACATTCAACTGCAGAAGAAAGTTAGGTAGACATTTTTCATTAGGTCTGCTGGAGAAGAGTCTTGGGGGCTTAGTGGTTGTTTATAATGTGGCTAAGCCCCTGGACTGCAGCTCAGCACTAAGTGGTTTGTCCTTCTGAGGATCCCATGGGCTTTTGGCCAGATCAGTGATTTCCTAAGCTTTTATTTTCAGCTTCTTAAAAATGAGGCTGGCATAATGATTCCTTTCTCTAATCCTCCACATGATTATACAGCAAGCATACCCCAGCAGAGCCAGCCCCTGAGGCTCCTCAGAGAGCCCCAACCTCTCTGTGCTCCTGTTCCAAGGATCTGTTGGCAACAAGGGAGCAGAAGCCCAGGTATGGGAATCTTTTTTGGGGGGTCTTTTCTGTGGGAGATTCTTAATAAGAGTTTTGTGTTAGGATTGAGAGTCAAATGGGATCTTTTTTAGTCTTCAGGTTGTTGTTCATTTTTTATTTTATCAAAAGTTTTGTGTGTTGTCTATACTAGACTTAGCACACAAGAAGAAGACAGTAAAAAGGTCACAAGATGTTCAGTCTTAAGGTCTTTTAAAGTTGTTTTGTCTAATTAATTCTAAAAACGTACTTTATTTCTATTTTTCTATTAATAACTAACTACTTGTTTAACGCACAACATCTGTACTGTGATTTTCTCCAGTTAATCACTTTGTGTTATTAACACTGCAGAAAATGGAGCAGATAAAGAAGGAGACTGGACAACGCCTAAAATCTTCTATTTTGTCCTCTAGCCATCTCCATGCTAAAAACTTAAAAGTCTAAGTTTTCCACTCTGTGACAAACCACACCACTATCTACTGGACACACTCACAGATTCCACTTCATCACAAAGGCTTGGAAGCCCTCTCCATGGACAAGTGTTTTCCAGAGGATCAGGGCTTGTCAGGACGGGCAGGGAAATACTCCCTGTGCCCTGGGTGCCAACAGCCAGGCACCAGTGCCCAGCAAGGCTCACCAGCACACCAGAAGCTCTTTTCCTGTTTCCTCATTTCCTGCTCAGTGCTGGAAATGCTCCCTGGAGCAGGCAGAGCTCCTGTCCCAAAGCCATCCCTTGTGCCCGCAGCAGCCCAGGGAGCAGGTAGAACAGCCCACAAACATTCCAGCCTGCCTTGACTCCCCTCTCTCACACTCACAGCAGCACAAAGCAGGGCCAGAGCACGGGCACAGCCTTTGGAAACAGCTCAACACGTGAATAACCACAGTGGGAAAGCACACTCGGGTTGATTCCCAGCCAGCTGCTCTGTGTTGTGCCTAAAGAAACAATGCCCCACTGAACGTGTGTCAGGATGATCAATTCAGACTTTTTTATTTTTTTCCCCGAGATTATTTCAGCTTAAAATGCAATTGGAAGATTGATTCTTTAGATCCTCACATTATATAGGGTCCGGGTCTAGAGTATAACTCAGTGTGAAGGGAGATGAGTCTCATCTTCACCTTCCAGAAATACTGCATGTTGCCAAAGCTGGAAAAGGGAATGAATAAAGGGAAGGGAGAGGGAGAGAGACAGACAGAAAATTATGAATGCTTGATATTTACAGAACATCTGTACACAGTACTGTTATTCCTCTTTTTTTTTTTTAAATCACCCCTGCAAGGAAGATGAATACCTGAATGTGCTCTTTATTAGGTTAATTACTGTTTCATTTGGGGGGGGATACTGAGGTCATTATTCTTTTACTGTGTTCTCTAGTGTATTACATTCATGGGAAAACATATTTATTCAGAACTTCATTTTGATTTAATAGAAAAATGGCTCTTGCCACAGCAATGTGGAATACTCATTTTTCTCCATGTGTTGATTTTTGGCATATAAATGCCAGAAGCCTCTGTTCTCTTTCCTTATCAAGAAAAACTTGCCTGAGATTAATTTCCTCATCATCCTTTCCTTTTAAAGTGGCTGTTTTTCAATGCCATTTAAAGGCAGAGTTGTGATAAATTCCTGGTTTCAATGAACAGATTTCAATGAAAGAGTCTATTCTGCAGCAGTAAAGTCGTTGAATCCAAATAGAAAGAGAGAAAAAAAATAAAATTATGAAGTTTTGTACTGCTACAAGCAGCCAATTGTATGAGAGGTGCCCTCATGTGTTTTGCTTTCTAATGACAATTAGTTTTGAAATAAACTGATCACAAATGTTTTAAAGATTGTTAAAGAGGGAAAGGGTCATTCTTCTGACACAACTTCTTTATAATTGAATATTGGGCTCATCAAAAACTACCTAAACACAGCAGAAGATAATTTCATAAGGAACAAAAGGACGAGAGCAGCTGAGATGAAAAACATGAATTTGACTCCAAACCTGTCCATTTCTGACCCTAACATTTAGCCATAGAGCCAAAGAGAAGATTTATAGATTTTACAGGTATTGGGTAGGTAGGCCAACAAAAGTCATCTTTCTACTTAATGATCCTTCCCCTTTCTATAGATTATCTTTAGCAAGACTTTATCCTGTACTTCATTAGTCTGAGCTGTGAAAGGCTTATTTTAAACTGAATTAACTTTAAGTTATTAATTAAAATTTAAATCGCATTAATTTTTATTAAATTTCAATTGTATTGCATTTTAAATTGTAAGTAACACCCAGCCAAAAATTTCCTGCTGTCAGAATATCCTGCATCCAAACTATAAACCCCTGCTAGCTTCTCACCCAAGCAGCATGGAAAACAGGGATCCTCAGTGACACCAGAGCTCACCTGAGCAGGTGATGCCTGCCCAGGTGAAGTTCACAGGCTTTGCTAAGGCTGGCAGTGCACTGTGTTTACTCTGCAAGAAAATAGCCTCATCCCTATAAAACCACATTCAGTTCACTGTTTTTTCTTGTTCAAGGGAGATTTTAAAACAAAAGACAGAAAGAAAGCAAAAATCCAGCCCTAGGATTTCATTAAAAATCCAGGACCTCAAAAGGTATTTAGCCACTTAATTCCCATTATCTGTTTATCACAGACAGCAGTCTAAGGTCTACAAGTCTTTAGCTGCTAGAGACCTTCCTAGGCCCTCAAAGAGGATTTCTGAAAAATAAGAAAAACTGGCAAAAGCTTTGATGGTGCTTTGTTCATTGTTAACAGAATAAAGAAATCTTTTTGAGAAAAATCAGAGCTCCTTAAATATGTAGGGCAGAGAAAGGAAGAGTTATTGCCCTTTGGAGACAGCATTATTTTGCCATGGAGTTGGTCTTGTCAGATGAAGTTTTATGACACACAGTGGCAATCATCCATCTTTGATGAGCAGACATGCACTAAATCAGAGACTGCTCTCCATGGATCACCGAGTCACAGCACACGCTTTGGTAAATCATGAGGCCCTTAAATAAATACTCTTAATGTGTTTCAAGCTGGCTTAGGAGTCTGCAATATTTAATGAAAATCAGGTATTTTTACCTGGAATGTTGAAAAATAATAAAGTGCACTGAGAGCAGGTGATCCTTGGGAAGAAAAAAGCAGCATTGCCAACGAAAAACAGTTTTGTGTGCAACACGACCAAGCAGACCCGAGCACACTGAGAGAAATGTTCCAGCCTCATGGCAGAGCTTTGTGAGAGACCCAGATCCGAGGCAAGATGTGACATTTCACTTTTCACTCGTCAAGTAGGGTGGAAAGCCTGTCTTACACAGCAGATCAATACATCACTTAGAGAGGGAGAGAGAGGCCATAGCCCAAATCAATCTGCAAGGTGTCAGAAACATCTAGGCCAACACCTGGCTGCTGTGCCCTTTAGCCCCCAGAGAGCCTCAGACCAAAGCAGTTGTCAGGAGATGAAGTCAGCCAGGAAACAACACAGAGCAAACATGAAAGAAGCCTCTTGTCATGGAGAAGGGCATTGCTGTTTTCCAAAAATACCCATCTGTAATGCACAGATCCCCAAGCCCCAATGTGCATAGGATTTTACTCAGGACTATTCAAGTTGTAAAAAAAAAAAATTTAAAAAGGCAATTATTTATTCCATGGACATACTACATTTTGGCTGGACAATGAGGAAGTTGAAGGAGGGGAAAGTAGATAAACTTCATTTTTAATAAACTGCAGACTGGGTTATAGCAATCTTCTGGTCACTTAGCTGGCAATTTCTACAGGGTGAAGACTTAAACCACAGTTTCTTTCATTCAGGAAATATTATTACAAGCCAGACTTGATTCCTCATCCTCATTTTTTTTTGCTAAGGGCACATTAAAAAGCCTGGCTATTTTAGTGCCATGCACAAGGACACATCTGAGACCACTCCCCACGAGTTCCACTTTCAGGTCACTTCTCTTTCAAAGACCTGTTCTCACATGAATGATGGGGGCTTGTTTCCCTCCATCACAGAATTTTTTTTGTCACAGAAATGATTTATCTGTTGACAGCCAGGTTCACTGCCCCCAGGCAACTGATGGCAGTTGAAACCACTCAATGAAAAGCAAGGAACACTATTACCAATTTTAAGAAAGGGAAGGAAAAGAAAAGGTATAAGCAGTCCTTTCCTCTAAGACTGCCTTGTAACTCTTCCCTGCAAGAGACACAAGCAAAGTCAACCCCTCCAGGTGCTAGGTATGGTATACTCTTGGGTTACAACACTAATTACAACTTGGAGAAGGTAGACCAGGCAGCGGTTGCCCTTAAAAAAGATATTCCACTATTTGTGAGGTCTCTCCTGTCAAAGGGGTGTGGTAAAAACACTTGAAAAATACAAGGTTATGGTTCAAAGTGGGTCTAAAGTACCTAAAGTACTGCACAAAACACACCACCAGAGGAACAAGATGAGGTGAACTCGTGACATCCAATTGTGGGGACTAAACAAGGACATGCAGTAATGAGATCCACTGAGCTCTGCTTGTGGCTGAGCTCTGTGGGGTCACAGTGAGAGGGACTGCATTCAATTTGAAGCACCTCAGACACAGTCCAAGTATCTCCATCTGTTTCACATCCAAGATGAAGGAAAATATAATGGCTACATCAAGCTTTCCTTCAAATTTGACTCTACAGATTGCAAATTCTTGAGAATAAGGACTGTCTTATGGCCCACTCCTGAGGGCCTCTTGGGAGTTAGCATATTAATACTTCAAAACAAAACACCACATAACAGAAAAATTCTGATATTAAGATATCCATAAGCTAGTCATGAATTTATATACACAGAAGATATAGGAGGGATCTTAGGCACCACACAGTACTTCTAAAACAAAGCCCATGGCTGAAATGAGAAGAGTCAGGACACGTGGTATTAAACTTACAACCCAGCTGAGAGGCCATACAAATGTAACCTGCTGCTCACTCTGTGGCTAGATGTGATCACACCCCCTCAATCTCAAAAAGCAGAACAGCAGCAGGCCACAGTTTTACATTTCTCCATTTGAACTACAATTATTGTCACAAGAGCCAATTTCACGTTGGGCCGTTTCTCGCTCTCGTTGTAATTCATCATGAGAAGACGTGAGATCTGAGATACCTCAGCAAGGCATAGTCCATGAATAATACAGCACATGGCTTTGACCTTTTCAGTTTGCTTTGTGGTGTGATTGGCCAGCTGTTCCTGTCCTCCCCTGTTAACCACCCCATTAACCTGGGATGAAAAGGTGGAAGGGACAGACAATTAGCCAGCAGAATGCTTAAAAAGGTTAATGCAGGAAGCCTCGGCTTTCTTGAGCTTCAATGGGTACTAAGATTCTGCAATCTCTTTCCTCCTTCAAAGTCTGCAGGGGAGAAACAAGAATTTTCACAAGATGAACTTTGTTCTTGTTTCAGATCATGATTGTGTAGCTCCTCTCAGACATCACACTTGGATGATTCCAGCGTATGTGTGAATAAACCGAGAATAATGTTTATTTTTACTCCTCTCAATAAGGAGAATATTCAATTAAAGTGGTGAACCTTTTTTCTGAAGCTGGCCATTCTTGAGTAAAGGAAAATTGGAGAGAGCAGTGGCACAGCAGCTCTATATGACAGCCTTCTTCCAAAGGTCACTCTGGCTACGCTAACTACTCAGCTGAGTCATTCCAGTGATTTCCTACTCAAAGAGAGCAAATGCTCTCTACATCCTGAATTTCTACATCCTGGGGGCTGTCAACTGCAGAAAACTTCATCTCACTACTCACCAAGACTACGAGGACAGGCTGAGCTCACATGTTCAAGCACATGGAGAACATGAGGCACAGTGAGTCTCAGTGAAAACGCCTGTTGAAAGCAACTGCCCCAGTCTCTGGGATATCTAGACATTTTAAAATCCCCCAATATCTTTTTTTCTTGAAATAGAAAACCATTATGAATGACACAGAGTTAGAGGTAGGTATCAGAAACTGTTTTCTGAAGCCTTGTAGCTAAAAGTCCTAATTTCACAATTTCACATGGGCTTCTTTTGCTCGTAAAGATTTTCTAACCAGCACTCCAGTGTTCATTTATGATGGCCTGGGACAGTTTGTTTTTCAGACACTGCCATATTCTTGTCTTTGTAGAAATGTGTTGCTCTGAGTTACTATTACTAACAATGCTACGAAATATTTTAGATGGAAGCAAAGAGAAAAGGACCTTTTTGGCACCCTTTGGAACACCAAATTTTACATTTATTACGGGAATTGACCGCGATAACACAGAGTCCTTTTTATTACCTTCCACTAATAATATATTCTCTATTTTGCTTAAGGTGAACAATGATATTCAGACAGGAAGAATTACTAACAAGGAAAAGATAAAGCTTTAAATTATAAAAATGACTTGATAGTTTCTCTCTGTAATACATTTTAAGTCCAGAAGGGACCATTAAGATCACCTATATGCCAAGAATTTTTACACTCTGCTTTTTGATATATGGGATCTCAAGTATCATACAATTTCTTTTGACCCTTGCTCTTGAGCACTATCTCTGATGGATTTCTACAAACTGCATATTGAAATATTCACATGCTTAGGGGCCTGCTCACAAACTGAAAGATATTAGAGAAGCATAACTTCTTTTTAGAAGAGCAGTCTTTTTAGTTTTTTAGTTTTTCTATTTTTAGGATAGAAGTTTTGCTGTGTTTCTGTAACAGGTGAACCCAGCATAAAGAAAAGTTTATCAGGCTGCCATGTCTTTGATTTGAAAAGATTTTAATGAGTTCTAATTCTATGTCTGGGATAAAACTGAATATTTCTGAGCATTCAGCAAGAGTTATAGCAACTATGCCATTCACAGGCTCTCCATTCTACCACTGTCATTCAGCAGCAGACAGACACCAACATGAGAAGAACTGCCAACCCCAACAGCTGATCTCTATAGATCACTATCACAAATTAAAACATATCACAAATTAGGAGAGTACTGATCTTGTCAAGAATCAGATTAAATTCTGGGTATGTTAAACAGAAAAAGCAAATAAAGAGAAAGGAAATCAATCCATTCCTGCATCTGTTCAACTGTCCCGGTGACCTGGGGAGTCCCTGTGGCAGTGAATGAATTGTCCCCTCCTGCAGATAAAGGATTGAAGCTCTGTTCTGTGTGCTCATTTGAGGAGGGCTGAGGTGACCCATAAGGGAATGGGAGTGGCAGGGACCGTGGGGTCCTTGTGCTGCTGTCCTGGTTGAGCTCAGCCCCACGCAGCCGCTCCTCGCTCTCCCGGGTGGGAGGGAGAGAGAACCAGAAGAGCAAAAGGGAGAAAAACTCATGGGCTGAGATGAGTTTAGTAAGGGAAGGAAAAGCCATACACACAAGCAAAGCCAAACAAGGAATTCATTCCCCATTCCCAAGGGTGGGCAGGTGTTCAGCCAGCCCCAGGAAAGCCACAACAGTGCTTTCCATCACTCACAACAGTGACTGGGGAAGACAAAAGCCATCGCTCTGAACATTCCCACTTCCTTCTTCTCCCTCAGTTTTATGCTGAGCACAACACCATACAGTCTGGAATATCCCTTGGGTCATTGGGGTAAGCTGTCCTGGCTCTGTCCCCTCTCAAATCCCTGTGCATTCCCCTTGCTATGGGGCTGAGGTGAGGAGCAGAAAAGGCCTCAGCTCTGTGTAAGCTCTGCTCAGCCATAACCAAAACATCCCCGAGTTATCCCCACTGCTCCCAGCACAAATCCAAAGTGTTGGGTACTTCTAACACTAATCACCTATATTTTTTCCCCACATAGTCTTACTACAATACATCTTTCACAGTTCTAATTCTCTAAAATATCTAATCTTTCTACAAAACTATATTTTAAAACTTATTTCTAATTCAATCTCTCTTTCAACAATATCATCTCTATTCCATAAACTTTCTAAATCAACACACCTTATCTCAGTGTTTACATGCAAATATACAACTGTGTAAACTTTCTATCAAGTTTTAAAAATTCTTTACAAATCTATTTCCCACACCAAAGCACAGCTTCACATCAGCTACTGTAAAAAGAATTAACCCAACTCCAGCCAAAACCAGCACAGCTGCCTTGAACACCTTCTCCCAAAAGCCTCATTTATAGCAGTGTAGCAGCAACTTTACTTTTGAAATATATTTATCAACTGCTGCTGTTAACTGTGCCCAAAGAACTTTTATTTTCCAAAGAGACGATAACATCAGCTTTTACACAGCAACAAACAAGCAGAGAAAAAGATTTTTTTGTTAACATGTGGAACGTCACTTTTTGTGGGGGTAATAGCTGGAGGTGCATAAAACCAAATTCTGCCATTTAATTAGTAATCAGCAGTGATCTGTTAGCTAGAGTTACTGTAATTCATGAACTGTTAAGTCAAAGCAAAAATGGCAAATAATTAGACTGTATCCATTAGAGCTTCCCTAGCACACACTCATACAGCCAGGGTTTCAATTGGAGGCAGAAGTGGAAGTGTGAAACTCCTTAATATATTCCACTTTTTAATTAGCAATCAGTGCTGATTTGTCAGCCATACCAACTCTAATGCATGAGCCATTGAAACACAGAAAAAAGGCACACTTTCAAAACCATTTATGCTTATATTTACATTCCCTCCAGGCTGAAACATTGGAGAAAACACTGAAATGCTCTCAGAGAGCAGCAGAAAGCATGCAGGAGTTCACGATCCAACACAACCACTGCATCACTGATGGTTTGGCTGAAGACACAAGTTGAGTATTTACAAGAGGCAGTTGGCATGTCCAGACACTGACAAGTAAACATTAATAAACATTACCTTTGTTAACTGTACCCAACTCAAAATCTCCAAGAGCTCAGGCAGTGCTGTTTATATTCCACTCAACTCCATTTTAAAGAATCCATTAACAAATCAATAACGTACTCACCAGGTTGTTGCATTTTGGATGGAGAAGGAGGTGAGAGAAGTGTGAAAATCCTCCTTTACCTGATCTTCAGAGCTACCAGAGAAACCTGAGCAGGAGCAGCAGAACACAAGCTGCTTCTGGGCTTTGGCAGGTGCAAGGTTTCACTTCCCCCAAGCCAGGACGGGCTCTACAGCACACCTGAGACTGAGCAGCAAAACTGGGCACTCCAGCACGAGGCCCAGAGCCGCCTCTTCTTTAGCCCTTAAAGAAATTGAGGAGCTGAGGGAAGAGGGGGAATGAGGTGCAGACATTCTCCTCTTCTTACCCATGTTAATATAAATATCAGAACTTTCATTCCTTAATTGCACTCATATAAAGTACACACGCTAGGCCTCCCTACAGGAGGTAAAAATAAAAGGCTGCTTCATATATCTTTGTAAGAATCTTTTGTTTATCTAGATACACAAACACATATATATTTTTTATATAATAACTTACTTCAAAAACAGAAGGCAGCTCCTACGATAGTCAGGCTCTGTTCTGAAGTCAGTGTCAGTGTATGGATCAGCTGATAAAGGCATCAACACAGCTTAAACTAATTACAGTTTGCAGGTAGGGTGGTAATTGCACTTCTAACTGCCTAAATTAAGTATACAAAGGCCTGGCTGCATTTGTATGGAGGCTGACAGGATACTCCGTGCCAGCTGAAAATTCTGCGCTCAGTAGTGGCAATGTTCTTAACAAAAAATTGCTGTTGTTTGCTTAACATCTGACAGAGTGACATCTATTTCACTACATGTTTAATTAGTTTGTTTTCATGGCGTTCCCGTGTCCATTTCAGCTTTCCTTAGTGCTGGGAGCAGGCAGGTTTCTGGCTCTGCGCTTAAAACCGGTCCCAAGGCAAAGAACGCGGTTTGCCTTCACCCTCAGCCAGCATTTTCAGCTTTCAACAGCTTTAGTGCTTTTAAAGCCCAGTCTAGCTGCCCCTCTTTGCCTCTGATGGCTGTAAACATCCATCTCGCAGAGGGGTTTGCAGCTCCTGCGTTTGAAACAGCAACTACTTCTCTGCAAAGCACAGGTCAAGCTGTCCTGCTGAATCTACCGCAAATTTGCAAACAGGTGCTCTCGAGCAGCTCTGAGATCTCCACCTTTCCCCTTTGAATAAGAACCTATAAAAGATTAACCATGTTAGGCCATTAATGCTTTAATAGTTTGTGAGGGTACATTCATGAATTCTAGGCATGTGAATGGCTCCAACCTCTATTTCCAGACTCCCTCCAGTCTCTTCTTGGGGGTCTTCTAATATTTTTAAGCAAGCAAACAAGCTCTTGCTTCCTTAAACACCACGCCACCAAACACCCACCCAAAAAAACCTTTTCCTTTGACAGCTGTCCTTAATTACCAATTTAGGGCAATGGTTAAGAGGATTCTTGCAGCATTGAGAGCAGCTCATTAAACTGTTTTTGTACAGCCCATGAGAAAAGGTTGTGTTTTAGACAAAGACCATCTTTTGACCTCCTCTTCAGAACTCCAGTTTTTCTGGATGACAGAATTCTGTATGTTGAACATGTGTTGGCTGATGCTGTCGAACAGAGATGTTAGAAATGAATGTCCTTTTTAATCTTTTTTTTTTTTGCTTGAAAGAGTTGCAGAACAGAGCTTATAGTTTTAAAATTCAGAAATCTCAACAAAAATACTTAGGAAATTATAGTGAATTCTACCAAACTGTCCAAATTGAAATTTAAATTATTCAGGGGATGTGCATTGTCTGTATCATGACTGAAGCTAGGTGTTGTACAAAACCAGATGCTTACTGCTACTCAGTAAGACACATCCCATGGGGTGAGATGGTAGAAGTATTATTGTTTAAAATTCTGGTTTGGGGAAAGCAGTCTCACCTCAGATTTCAAAGAGCACCAGCCAAAACACCCTCCAAAATTATGTACTTATTCCAATGCTACAAGACGGGTAATATTGGAAATGGAAATATTCCTTCTTTTGGCTTGTTTGTTACTCTGGATCACCTTTTTAACTCAGAAAGTTCATTTCCACCTTGCAGCCCGTTCTGTCATCTTACTCAAGCTTTTGCTGCTGTGTGACAGCTGTAAAACACTCTCCCAGTCAAGAGAAATACTGAGCAGACCCTTCTAAATCCTAACATTTGTTAACAGTACACTTATTTTTTTCATAAAAGTAGCAGCTCTTGCTGAAACTTGACATAACAGGCTAAGATAATGCTTGCACAATGTAGGAGTGGATCAAGTCACACCAAAAGCTGGTATAGCCTTCCTCCAAGAGTCAGCAAGCCTGGGCAGAACTGGTTCCTCCATTACAAAGTGCAACACCTGAAGGGCAAGAAGACTCAGCACTGTAAGTGTTAGCGCTCTAACTTTGCACAGAAGTTACCAGATTGAAGATGCCCTTCCAAAAATAACAAAAGAAACCCAGAAACTGAGAACTGTTGTTGGATTTTTAGCATAGTATTTATTGAATAGTTTATTTTCTAGAGCCACTTTATCATAGAAGTGTCAGTGCACATTCAGCTCAGATGCTTATTCTGAATGGACAAGGACAAAAAAAAAAAAAAAAAAGTCAAACAACAAACCATGGACTGGACATGTAGATCCAGGGGAGATTCATGAATATATTAAGGAAAAAAAAAAGATTCAGGCCTATCAAGTGATATACTTTATTATGAATAACTACATAGATAATCAGAGTACAGTTGTAGGCTGGAGCCCAACAATGCTTTTTTTTCTTTTCCCCCCCCACATAAAAAAGTAAACTTTCATAAAAGCTCGTTTAGCAAAGCCAGAAGCAGTGTTATTTTAAACAGTTTATTTACATTGCTCAGATTGGCAAAAAGATATAAAAAACAGTGCAGTCTGACACATTGAAAAGCATCACTAGTTACATATAGATACAAGACAAAACACAGGTGGTTAAAAAGAAACCAAAAGTTGTGAACTCCTGCTAATACCAACAGTTGAACTGTTAATGAAATGCAGAAATTTACATATTCAGATAGTTTGTGAGAGTGCATTGCAGGGTACAAACTGTTCAGAGATGACAGAAGTGAACATAGTTTTAAAGGAAGACATAAATACATGAGAAAGCCTAAAAGCCTTAGGAGTGGTACACTGAAATTTGACGTGCCAAAATTGGACCCTGAAGTTACAATGTCACACCAATAATCCCATGCATTAAATAATGATTTGTTAACCAAGTATGGGGAATGTGTGAGGGTTTGGTTTTCTAATAACCCTACTAAAAAGGAGTGTAATTCTTTTCCTCAGATTTTCACTTCAAAGCAAGACAAAGAATTCAATTGATTATTTTTGGTGGTCAAAGCTCCTCATACCACTGTGTTTACAGTGAGGCTGCAGGAGATCATAATCACAAAACTCAATTCTATTTAATTATAAACAACTACATTTATAAAATATCTGGAATAAGCAGCTGTACAACAGGTTAACTGTCATACTTGAAAGGTCAGGTACTTCATCATGTATCTCCATCTAAGAAATCCACAATTCAAACATTAGCGTGCTCTGCCAGTAGATGAAGTTAGGCAAGCATAAGAGTCATCCAAACTAGCAGTAAATTATGTGATCATCATCTTCATTTCAAGATCTGACAAACCAGTTTATTGCCTGGAGGGGACAATTTCCATAGGAGAAAATGTTTCAGTTATGCTGGCAAGGAAATAAATCTGTGCAAGGGAATGCTGTGTTTAAATGAAGGCCAAGTTACTTATTCCACTGATTGGTCTGCTTCAACACAACTAAACCCCCCTTGTGATTAACTTAGTGTCACCTAACATTTTGCTAATCATTGCTAAGTGCTAATGACTAAGGTACCATTAATGTCAGTCACAGGTCACTGCCCAGCCTGCTGCCTGTCAGTCACTCCCACAGAGCAGAGTCGTTCCCACCTGCCTCATATCAAGTGGGTTGTTGATCGGCTTAATGTGTGACTCCTCCTTTCAAAGATCGACGGAAGGCTGACCAAGGAAGGAGAAGGAACACCCTGTTGGACAAAAAAAAAAAAGTTACTGATCATTTTTGAGCCAATCTCAATAGCACAGCAGTCATTTCTCAACCTTGACACATCATACAAGGAACGTGTGAGTACAGAAGATCTCAAAGATTGGCAGCTTTTGAAATTAATGATTCGGCATTTCTAGAGTTTGAACAGAAAACCTAACACATTTTAAAAATTGCAGAAGAAAGATTTTTTTCCTTGTTGAGAGATTTGGGATGCAATAACATGTTTTTGAAGAGTAGCTGTTAACAAGTATTAGTATACATCTCGTGTCACTTTTTGCAGTAATAATCTCCCTCCAAAATGAAGGCAAGATTCTCTAAGAGATTATCATAGTGTAACAGAGCTCCCCTCCAATCCTACAACTTTCTGTATTATCACCAGCTCTGAGCCCCAAATGAGATGCTGAACACATGTCTCCTTGGCTGCAGGAAGCAACAGACATCCCAATGATTTGTCAGAGCTTGCTTTAGCTGTGCCTGGATGGGCACACACTAGGCAAGAAGCTGACTTTTCTGATGCTTGGAGAATAAGCTGCTTCTGAGACTTAATTACTGTGAAACCAACACATCAATATGTAGCACTAAAAGTAAACCCCTTTGGATTAGCTGAGATTTTATATTCTTTTCACATTAGACCTCAAGATACTTTCACAAGCAATCCTCTGTTGCTCTTAAACAGCCAGCCAAGCTTCTCAGCACACCAACAGGTCACGGTAGTCAGGCAGCTTGTGCACCTGCATGCTTCAAGAATCTTTTAAATAGGGATATTTTGGGCTAGTAAGAGTATACAATCTTCACTATGAACAAGCCCTATGCCTGTTTATGGCATGTCCTCCATTTGCAGTCATTGGCAATATCTGAAAATTTAACGCTTAACTCCTCTTTATAGAGCAGCTCTTATTAGACTTGAGTATTTTATACCAGATTTTTTTTTGTTTACAGATAGAGAACAAAATAACTAAAACCACAGGTAAAATGAGCTGCTCAAGACTCCCTTGCAACCAAGTTATTAAAGTTCTCAGAACCCTGGCCAGTGAGTTACATGGCCATTTGGACAACTAAACTGAAACAGTGAGGAATTCAACTGTATAGCAATTAAAAAAAAAACCTCCTAAAAATACATTTAAAAGTTCATGAAAAAATACATTTGCACCCAGAACCATAAAGAGAACCACATGTGAGTGCTGACTCCAACCCTGTGCATTAGAGGACGTTAACGAAGAACCCAACACCATTTGAAGCCCTTTGTGCGTTACAGCTGTGCTGGGCTCTCTTAGCTTACAGAACTCAGGATTTCTTGCTCACTTCAGTCAGGATCTGACGCACAGAATTTCCCAGCACCATGCTGGTTATCATCTCCAGCATCAGCACAAGTGGCAGTAATAACAGGGAAAGCACACTGTCTGTCCAAGGCATGACCATTTAAGCTTTCCAAGTCGGAAGAGGCTTTTGCTTCTACAGCATTTGAAAGGTGAGTATTTGGAGAGCCAGGACACAGCACAGGTCGAGGCTTGGAACTTTGAGAGCTCCAACCAACAGAACTGGAGCGATGGACATGAACAGCACATTTGGCAGATCCACTTAGGCTGCATGTGGAAGAGGAACGAGCAATCTACAATTAGGAAGGGTTTAAGAGTTAGTTCAAACAAGGAAAAAAACCAAGCATCCAAGCTTTACTGATATTTTTACTCTGGTTTTTTTCTGCACCAAAAAATTCATACATAAGCATAGCCCAAGGTTTAATTTAAATAAAACAAATGTGTCTGAATAACAGCTCTGACTCCTAATGGACTCAGGTTTCCTATCAACAACTGCACTGGTATTCCAACTAGAGGGGCTGGAATCCAAACCTCTTTTCCACCCTCAACCTCACCAGTGAACCAAAAGGCTTTATGCAAGTTCAGTGGTGTGTGGCATTGGTTAGAAAAACCACAACACATGATCTGCTGCTGAGCTGCAGCTTATTACCACAGGTGCAAGAGCTCTGGGAAGAATTTGAAACAGGAACATGGTTTTGCAAGTTTCTAAGATTCTGTGGAAAACAACTATTTTTGTCTGGGG
This sequence comes from Irena cyanogastra, assembly GCA_013397155.1. Classification (NCBI taxonomy): domain Eukaryota; kingdom Metazoa; phylum Chordata; class Aves; order Passeriformes; family Irenidae; genus Irena; species Irena cyanogastra. Next base: position 616,655 of record VWZV01003266.1, on the reverse strand, counting down.
TAAATATGCACAAAAAGAAAAGTACATGACTTGCAAGTTCATGAGAAATGAGATACAGTGCCGTATCAAAACAAAGACAATTAGAATGCAAAAACAATTGCTGCCATAATCAAATAGAAGGAAGAAAATCTCTCTACAGAAAACTAGGCTATAGCCCCGTTGGTAGATCTTTTTTTCATTTCCCCTAAAGCAAGGGAGTCTGCTGTGATACTTGCTCCCTTACTGCTTCACATTTTCTCATGTGGGAGAGCAGGGCTATATCTTTATGTTGTACAATTTAATGGCCACTCAAACATACTGAATTACCTCAATACTGAAGTATTGACACATCAGTCAGTAACAGAAAGATGAACAGGATTCTCTTTTCTTGACCTTCTGTCCCACATGCTACAGACTAGAAAGTAGGTGTTTACTCATCAAATTTACTCAAACACTATGATAAAAAGTAAAGATGATTAAAAGATCCCTCCAAATCTAGTCTGCATTAGGAAATTGAGTTTGGCCTAATGTAGCAGGAGGAAGCTGTAACAGGCAGCCAGGCATAGCAGAAGAGTTGCAATATGTAGAACAACATTTTATTTTACCAAGTTTTCTTAAACATTTACGAGGAGATATTTCCCCTGTTGTTTAAAAACTTGCAGGCTGCAGCATCAATGTTTCTCTACCCTTCCTTCCCAGTTTGTTTCACAGAATGTCTGTCATCTCACTACTTTGACTGAAACATTCACCATAATATTCAGGGTTGTACACTACATTTCTATTTGGTGTTCAAAATCAAAAGCATGAACCAATATAAGACTTATGTTGAAACACTCACTCTCAGAAGAGGAAACTTCTATCCCAAGCAAAAGAGAATGGTGTTTTTTTTCAATTTAAATGTGTAAGACAACTCCCAGTTTCTAGTGCATCAAGATTTTTGGCATTTTCAGCAAATAAGGCTTCTCATTAAACAGCTGTTGAAAATAATATCCCTATGAATGCAGTTAAAAATAATTTTTCCCCACTGTGGATGTTGGAATTGCTAAAGTGAGAGCAGCAGCAGACACAAAAGGAGTGTGACGTGCAGGGGGGGCCTTCCTGGGCTGCAGAGCAGCTCACTCACCGCCAGGGACGAGGTGCTGGTCAGGCGGCTGCCGATGTAACTCTCGTTAGAGCTGGGGCTCCGCCCTTCGGTGGCGCTGTGAGACAGCAGAGCCCTGCGCAGAGCTCGCTTGGGTGTTTTGGAGAAAGAAAAGGCTCTTGTGACCTGAGGAGTTTGACAAGTGGTTAAACACTGACTAAAACCAGGCTGTAATAACTACTATTATACAGGCTACCATTCTGAAAATCTCTAGGATGCGTATCAAGTGTTGGTGGTTGGATCACAACCAGCCAAACACCCACACCTAAAGTGATCTGACTCTTAATCATCCCTGCTCTTCTCATTCTCTCCAAATATGAGGACAACAAACCAGGGAGAGAGGAGGGCAGAGATTCAGGGAGAAGTGAAATCAAGGTCACCAAGGCTTCCCCACATCCCTCAGTCCTGCAGAGTCAGGCCCCCCCTCCTTTAAGTTGCTCTCAATTTTGCATTATACTTAAAAGACTCAAAGTATTAAACAGTATAAGTTCCATAACAGACTCAAAAATGACTACATAATACTTATGACTGTAATTCTTAAGACTATATATACAGATATTCCAAAACCTTAAACACGCCTTACCTTCTTTCTTTAAGGAGATTATATTTAAGAGTTTTAGTTCAGATTAAGTTTTTCCTGTCACTACTGTAAATACTACAAACCACCTGAAAGAGGAATCCCAGCACAATTCTCTGAATAAAAAGCAGACTTACCTTTTTTGATGTTTTCTTTATTGCCCTGGATGCTCTGCTTAAAGTACTGTCCATATCTTTCGTATTTACTTCAACTGAATCAGGATCAGCAACATAAATGAGATTTTCCTGTAGAGAAAAATAGTCTTAATAATGGTCAAATATCAGTACTTGCCAAAATATAGTTTTCTAGTCCATTAGATCAGATTTAGAGGGTTTAATTGCTATATTCCATATTTAACTCTTTATACACTCCAGCAGCTATTTGTTTTGCAGCCACTTCATGAGATCAACAGCTGGTGCAGTCAGTCTGTGAAACAACTTCATCAGTAGTTTCACATTCAGTTTGTCTGATTCAGTTTCAAGTCCAGGGCTGACCAAATTAAAGGCAGTAGTTCTGAGGCATCCCCAGGGAGCTTCCAAGATAAACATTGCTTTATTCCACTGACACATCTAACACATTTCTGAAGTGAAATCTTGAGAGCTCCAGCTGTCAAACATTAAGACTAAAGACTTTCAGCTTAAGTACAATACATGTTGCAGAACAGCCACGAGTATTGGGGTTTCTTCATGCCTCATTCTTAAACTCCAGCATGTGCAAAGCAATCTCTGGCTACCTACTTAAAAAACCTGGGGGCAAAGGGGGCACACATGGGAGTGGGAAGTTGCTGGGATGATTTTTTTTTTTGCTGTTTGTTCTCTGCATCTTGAGACAAGACATTTTACACTTAAAAAGAAAATCTCAGAAGGACCCCAGTCAGCAGCTTTATGGCCATTCCTAGGGCCTAAGGAAGAGTAGCCAAAGCCTTTGCTGCCACCAGGTGGCAAAGTCAATGTTATCTCATTCACATGATGCTCTAAAAGTCTAAAACCAGGCAAAAGTGCTTAAAATTGAAGCTCAATTTGACATTTACATCAGCAAGAAAGAAGTATTATATACTTGGTACAGAAATTATAACTAATGGGATTCAGCAAAGTAGGTTACAATTTGTCAGCATATGATTGAGTGTCTTGGGGCAAGAGGGAAATACATTCATTACACAAAGGTTTAATTTCTATTAGAACTCCAAGTCACATGTTACACAAAACACTGAAGATAGGCAACACACAGACTAAAGGAAATTAACACTTCCACATAAGCACTGTTCACACTCAGCACCTAAAAGGGAAGGGAAACCACAAAGACCAAGTCTCTTATTCCTAAGTGCCTAGACCACAAGATAGACAAAATAAAACTAAGATGCTGTTTTCATTACTTAATTACCTCTCCTGTAACAAGCATGCCTTTAAAAATCACAACCAAATTTTGTACTGTAAGAATACACTGCAGAACATAAAGCATTTCTAGTTTACATCAAGTAGCTTCAGCTATATGTATTGCACGTATTTTCAGCAAATGGAGATGACTGATATGCATAGACTTTTACATAATTAAAGCGTCAGCTGAAAGCCTCTTGCTGTAATTGGAGAGGACCTACTTCTCAAATTAGTGGTTTTCTGACTATAGAAAGCCCACACGCTGAATTTCTAGAAATGTGACAAGGCCAGTGCCTCCTTTATTTCACTGCTTTTCTTATTTCCTTGTTTTAAGGTTGTAGATTCCTGTCTATGGGAGAAAGATAATTCATGTCTCTTGCATTATGGTGCAGACAAGGTGTAGAGCAAAGAACTCTAACACAGAGTTAATCCAACACAAATGATCAACAACGCTGGGATTGTAATTCAAAGACAGCTGTGAAAGAAGCAAGCTGAACACAATTCTTGTTAGAACTACAGTGCAGAGTTGAAACGTACCTTTTCACCATCACAAATTAATTATAAATAATTTTTGATTTTTAAGCACTACTTAGCTTCTGCACAAACTAACTTCCAGGCTGTTTCCTTTTCTACCTTTTAACACGCACTTGCATGTTAGTACAAATGTTTTCTGCTCTACTTTACCTCAGGCACGTCCACTATTAACTTCTTTAGCTTCAGGTGCTTAAAGCCAAAAAGAGGGAAATGTCTCAATCAGCAGCATGGTTCCAGAGTACTTACTGCATCTGCTTTACAAATAGTGTTGGCCACATGCCGACACAACGTCTTCAGCCAGTCCTCCTTGCAAGGGTCTTCAGCTGTCATCTGGAAACTGAGCAGCTTGTTGTTGAGTTCTGTAGGTGGCCTCACAACTAAGGCAAAAGCTTTCTGGCAATCTACATTTTGTTTTAAGAAAAAAAGCAAGGAATTAATAAAAATAATTATTATTTTTTTTTCATATAGTTCAGGGGGAAACTTCAGGAGGATCAACCCTCTGTCTGCCAGGAGCTGGAGCTACAGACAACATGATTTGGTGCAATAATTTTGTCTTTATTTACACACTAGCTCTTGTATCACTTGCAAGAGCAGAGTTCTGTCCACAGCCATCATCAAGAGGCTGCAATCAGCTGTTCAAGCAATATCTGATTATTCACCAAATAATCTGTAGAGCAGTCAGCCTCACCTACCCTATTTGCCATTTCTCTTCTTAGTTTGGTTTCTATGTTCAGGTGCTTCAGAGTACATAAAGCAGAACACATGATATGCACAGCATCACTTACAGTGAAACACCAAATATTGCCAGGATAGAAATCTAGAAACTGGTATGACTAGATTCTTTATAAGTCACTATCAAGGCTGGAGCAGTATGGCAAAGCAGACAGAGAAATTAAACTGTCTTTTACGATGCCAAGCACAGCTCCTCCTGAGCATTATCATCACCGGTTACAAGAAAATTTGGTTTCACACCAACAGCACTTATCTCTGGCCAGTCTAATGCTCTGGGCTGAAGTTTGAGGTTTGGTTTTTATTTTGTAAATCCAGAGCTGTCAAGTGTTTAGCTCTGTTTATTTCACACTGCCAGTTGGTTGGCTTATGCTAATGCCATCTAGTAGTTCTGCCAAATTCAGCATCCTGCAGCAATTCTCAGAAAGCCAAAAGGGCATCAGTACAAGGAATTCACAAGCTCATACAGAGATTCAAACCAAAGCTTTTACTAAAATCACATAGCTAACATACCATACAATAAACACATCTAAGCATTCCATCCTACAACAGCAGAGCTTCCTCCTCCACGCTCTGAAACACACTTTAATTAGCTACCACAGCATTTCAAAACACACAGACCTTCTGTCTCCCTGATGTCCAAGACTTTCTTGATCTGGGAGAGAGGCATGAGAACAACATGCTTGAGAGATGCAGGAGGCCTCGTGTGGCCATGGGGACTCTTGAAAGCTCCAATAACTTTATGCCGTTTCCTCGCAATCTGTGGTTAAATAGAATACAAAGGGTCAGTTGGAAGATCTCTTGCCATTGTTTCCTTCCTATATTTTTTACCTTTTACTGTCATGGAAGGCACAGAAAATCTTGCTACTCTACCACATAAATCTTAAATGAATTCACTTATCTCACTATTCACTGCCTACAGCCCAAGTGGCCCAGCAATATTTGTTACTTGGCATCAAAACACTCAGCTGAGAAATAAAATAAATTTTTTAAAACGACCTAGAGAGGAAGTAATTTTGTATTACAGACCTCAATTCTACCCTGCATAACAAACAAGGGTCCTTTGAAATCTACCACAAGGTAGTATAGATTTAAACAGAAAAGAAAACATCTATATGCATGAACCAACTTAAGGTGTGGTGTGTTATGTCCTAGAAATATCACTTGCTGTTGCTTATGCATGCAGCCTTTGAGCAGGCTTTGCATAAAAACATGTAAGGTACTTGTGTGCTAAAGTAATGCATCTTGTTGTTTGTCTCTTGTCCAAGAGACAAACCAAGAAGCTTTATTAAAAGTGGTTTTATTTTCCTTTCCTTCCTTTACAAAAAGTGATGAAATTGAGTCAACTCAACAGGGAGAGTTCATCACTAGTCACAAGAACAGGCTTCTGTCTCTAAGTCTTGCTTAGGACAGCACTAGTTTTGAATTATTTTAGAGCTGGTCTTCTATGAAGACAATGTTCTTCACTGCTGCAGACAGCAACAAGTACTTCGTGAAAGTGTCCTTTATAAATTCAGTTTTTCCACATTAGTCTCTAAAACCCTGTTAGATTATTCTTCCCCTCTAGTTCTTCCTAACATATTTTCAGTTTAAGGCATTTATTACTATTTTGGTTTTTTTGGTAGCCTAAGAACAGACAGATCTACCAAGGCCCACTATTCACTCCCATTATATACAACTAAACTTTAAAAGGACAAACAACTTGATGAGCCAGACTCCAGCACTTTTTCGTCCATTAGTGCTACTCAAAGTGCTATTCATATAAACTTTTTTTTAACATATTAAGCTGCTTTTATGTTTTTACTCTGGCTACAAGACATTAAAGGCTACATTAAACCTCTCAGCCATGCAGATATGACTATGTTGGCTTGTACAGTAGTTAATGGAAAAGCATCATCAGCATGTGTTGACCTATCAGCAATCTGTGACTTAGAATTCTGCCTCAAAAGTTCTTAAATTTTACTTATTTATATTCATGTGTAGGTTCAAGCCTTGTCCAATTCAGTTGCACTGGTATAGTCACCTTACCTCTAGGCAATCATTGAACAGAAAGAGCGTGACCTGCTCTCCCCTGTCACAGAGGTCATCACCAAGTGCTACAGTTTCCAGACGCTGAACCAAGCTGCGGTGGGAGGACAGGAGATTGGCCTGAATGACAAAAGCAGAAAGCTCATGAAGCATTTAGTTCAAGGGCTGGATTACTGCTTGCTTACAGCTTAACACTGGCAATCTGTTTAAACCAGCACCATTGCATTGTAGCCTCACACATTTTTGCAAAGGGAACAAAGTACTGCAGTCATTTAACAGATCTGCAGCTTTGGAGAAATTACTTACTGGACATCCATCCACTTCATAGACAACGTCAAAGAACTGCCTTTGTGCCTCTGTTTTCCTTTTGTCTTCATTAATGTGTCTAAGGAAAGCGTATTGATCTTCAATACCAAGCAACAGTAAATGGATGCAACATATTTAAGACATACAAAAGTAATACAGCTAAACATTCAGGGATAGAATTTACACAGCAGCATTTGCCACATTTGCCTGAAGAAATAACCAAATACCACATGAAATCACATAGGAAACTTCAGCTCTAGAACACTATTCATGGCATGTTACCAGCACTTGACACACCAATCAGTTAAAATAGAATTCCCCTCCCCTGCCCTGAAAGGTTTTGAACCAGAGACAACTCAGTTCTTTACACTCTGCATTTTGTCTCCCCCAAATCAGGACTGCAGCTCACCAAGGACAGATCCAAGAATAATTACAATTTAGAAGTTGTTAAAACTAGACAAACATTTACCCAATTAATGCAGGAGTTCTTGTTGCTGGAGACATACGCTACACTTCAAAAGAGGTGACACTTACAATCTAAACAACTTCAGCTTTCAGCTAATTAGCTCATGGAACAGTGCCAAGAAGAGCTAATACAGGACCAGAAGAAAAACTAATCTCCCACCAAAAGTCTGTCCTTTCAGTAGATATAACACAGAAAAGTAAGATTTAAAGACAAAACCCATCTCTTCCATTCCAGAGGGAAGAGATAGAAATGAGTGCTGGAACAGAACAGAGGGCTGGGGGCAGCCCCTGCTGAGACAGGTAAGTCAGCAGAGGTTCAGGTACAAGTGCTGGGCAAGCTCCTTCAGAGCTCTGACACACAACACCAAAGTGACAACAGCAGCTAAAAGGAGGCTTAAGGACACCTACAGTTATGTTTATTTACTGTTCCTTGTGGCAACATAACACTGACAATTTAGGAGGAACAGAGGGATCTAAGTGCAGTATGTTTAACAGTATGTTCCATAGAATCAACTTGACTTACGTCATCACTTCCTTTAATGATTCAATAGCTCTCTCTAGAGTTATTTTATCTGGGTTCTCTTCCGCTGTATGTTTCTTAATATCTACAATTAAAAAAAATAAAGAAATAAAAACTCCATATCTATTACAAGTGCCTGAAAAGAAACATGAAAAACTCAAATTTAAACTGAGTTAAGATAAGATGACTGAAGAAATCAGACCTGCCCTGGAGTCCAAGTAGCACTGATTAAGTGGAGAACTAGGCTGAACAGAAGCTGTCCAGACATCTCATTAAGAAAAAAACCCCACATACAATACAGAAAACAAACCCTTAAACTATTAAAAAAAATAAATTGAAGTGCAGAGACAAGCACAGAAGTCTTTTTCTACCTGAAGCAAAGGATGATGTGGATTTTTCATGACCTTCATTAACAAAAGCATTATTATACCAAGTGGTTGATACCAGGTGGAACACATGGAACTGTGAGGCTTGTCAATATGATTTGCTCTCTAGTTTATGTTAGTTTCATTTGAATCTCAATTATATTCTTGTTTGAAGAGACAGAATTGTCAGTGCAAACTGTTCCTCTATCTGTATCCCGCATACAAATGTATGAACAAGTGGAATTTAGTCAGAATTTATGCTTTCTTCAGTAGTGGGTTTGACTGCAGGAATCACGGTTAACGCACACACTCAGGCTTGTTTTAGATGAGAAAAGCTGTTGCTAATGATGACAAAAAGTAGCCATCATCTTGTGGCTTTAACACCTTCACAGACAAACGAATAAAAATTACATGACTAAGTTACCATTTAGTAGTAGGGCAACACTGGGCAGTCTTTGAACAGGACGGATAAGGAGCTCAGCGAGGCTTTGGCGGCCACATTCAGGTTTAGCTTGATTTATCTGGGGAAAGGGAAAAACACAAGATCAGAGAAAAATTGCCTTCCTTGAAATTAGCATTGCTATACAAGTGTGAGAATTGTCTACCACAGTCATTAACTGAGCATGTTAAAAACCACATTATATTCAAAAATACATGGTGATTTATGTTCTCAGAATGTCTAGTTTTAAAGGTTCATATCAACCCCTCAGCTCTTGTTCCAGCTGCTAATGTGGAGTGGGACTGGGGACAGCCTGTTCTCTTATTTGTTCCCCATCTTTTAGCTATCAATACTTGGATGTAATTCCTAGTCCCTCAGAAAACACAAACTGGAACTGTCAGTGTTTGACACTTGACCATTTAGATACAGGAGTTAAAGCTACACTGCACTATTTACAGTATACACATATCTGAAGAGATTGAGAGCCTTAAGCCTCATCTTCAGATAACTTTCTTTGAAGATCATCCTGTTAGATCTCCACTGTTAGGCTCCTGTTCATTAGTCACAAGAATGCTGAGAAATTCTACCTCCCTGGAGCTTCACAGCTTCCCAAGGAAAGTTAAAAGCTGTTTCAGAAATACAAGTCTCACAGGAAGGGGACCAGTCAAAGCAGAAGCTCCAGTTATTTTTACAGAAAAGAGAAGACTTGTATTTGGGAGGAACTTTTTTCCAGCAATAAATGCATATAATCAAACCACCTTGAAAGCTGTTTAACAGAGAAGGAACTCAGACTTTCTCTGAAAAGAGTCTTACAAGGAGCTTGAGGGATTGAAGTTCAAATCCTTCCTATTTCTGTCTCACCAAGAGATGTTCGCATTCCTTCAAGCTTTCAAAATTTCACATTCTACATTCAGTAGGACATGGTAACAGTTCCCATGTTCTACTCATTCTAGTGTTCTGCAGACATTTACCTTTAGGAAGGCATGAAACCTTGGTTTCTGCTTTTCACATCTTGTAATCGTCTCCTTGCTCATTTCAAAGAAATTCACGAATGGAGGGTATGTTTTCAACAAGTCTTTTGACTGAAAGAAACAACTGTTAGGGCTCTGCTTTACATATTATGTATCCTTGTACATATGTTCATATGCCCTGAGCCATACAAAGCTGCTCAAAGGCACATTGCAATAAAGAATAATAAAAAATATGTTGTAAACCCATACGTGTTCTCAGAACAAGTTAAGACATTTTTGCATGCCAGATGCCCCAGACTGATGCTGCTAATTAAACGCAGGCTGCTCTCACCAGCATCAAGCAAACCTGTGACAATCTTAGAAGCTGCTGAGCAGCTCAAGTGGGAGGCAGGTTCTAATCTAGCAAGAGGCTTTTGGTGAGAATTTTGGAAATGTTAGACAGTATTTTTTCCAATTACTACAATCGCCTTTTAAACCACCAGAAACAATACCTTAGACTGAAAACTTTTGAGCGACAAGAACTATTTGTCTCAAAATCATCAGATCAGCAGAATCACAAGATATCCAGCAGCCTATTTATGTTAAAATACTTTGCAGTCCCAGACTTAGCTTTCCTGTTCTGCACAGGACTCCTTATTCACTTACAGGTTTCAAGTCTTGAAGAAAGAAAATAATATATTTTTGTGAAAAGTTATTTTCCTAGTTCTTTACTATTGATCAGAGGCAGCAGATGGCTAAGGAAGTGGCTTTTAATGTCCGAGTACAAAGAGTGTCTGTAGCATTGCAGATTACAGTTCTCAAACTGTAGCTATTTGTAGTTTTAATTGTTCACACCTGTGAACAGACACACACACTAAAACTTGATATGGATTGTACCACCTAACTCACCTGAAAAGTCTAAATAAAACAGACAATGATACATGTTGGAGCTCTTTCTCAGCAGTGCTTTGCCTGTGTTTGCTAACTCCTAGAAGTGGATTGCTCATAAGGCAAGATAATAGTTGTAAGCATCAAGAAACAGGAACTTACGTATTTGAGAATGATATCACCAATACTTTTGCTTTCAGTCCAGTTTATCATAAGATCTTCCAGGTCTTCCTAGAATACATGCAGGGATGAGGGGAGAAAACAAGCTGAGCATAAAGTACATAAAGCCATTAAATGAGATCAGTATTTTGCCAAACACACATCATTAGATGCGTTTTTGTGCTGACAAAACAGTCAATCCTAAAAGCTGTACAATTTCACATTCAGCCCCTCCAGTCTACTGAGGGCTGAAAACAAGAGCTCTCTGGCTTACTGAATACGTATATATAGCTGTAAATCAATGCAAGTACAGCCTGGCAGCACGTCAGGACTAGCCAACTCTGCAGCAAGATGACACTGCTGCATCCAGCACAATACACAACACGTCCCAAAGGAATATTGAGAAAGGACACACAGAAGACAGTTGAACCAATTCTAATTAAGACTGCACGACTAGGACTTAAGTCTCTAAGATAGGACTGAAATAGAACTAGGATAGATTCCACTTACTTGCTACACCAGGGTGTCAAGGAAAGTGACACCAAGCCTGTTAAGTCTATATGAGCTTAATAAGGATCAAGCTCAATCACCATCAGATAATAAGAGGGACACAAGGGCACAGCTGAAGGTTCAGGATTCACTTCAAATGAAAAGGATTTATCACTAATATTGGTTTTTTGCTGCCACTGCTTATATCTTTAGAACACCAAAGATGAAGGAAAACACAACTACAACAAAGCAGCTCTCTGCTGCAGGTGATTCCAATTTGACACACAGACACACAGCTCTACTTTCATCTCTGTCTCAGTGGGCACACATCAATAGCTGGTGTGATTAACCAGACTGGACCCCACTGGTTGGAAAAAAACCAACAAAACTTGTACAAACAAATCAAGTTGCTGGTAGCCTGCAAGTCTCTCTATTTTAAAGGCCTACAGTGAAATGCTGCCAGGAATAGGCAGATGCCACTATTAGAAAGAGTATGTATCAGCACCAGGAAGAGTTTACACTCATTCAGCAGATGCAACTGAAAACATGCAGAAAAGATTCGAAGTGTCTATGGAAGCATCCCCTGCAGGGGAGAAGGTGAAGCTTGCCTTGATTTTAGTGTGCACATCAAGAATATCTGGAATGCTGCCAAATATAGTCTTGATCTCTTCCTGTGCAAGGATTGGGCCCCCAAGTTGTCCTTCCTTCTCCAATGGAACTTGAAACAACTGATGAATTAAGAGAAAAAAAAAGTTCATACCCTCCCAACTGCCAACATTGTGTTAGAAATAGTTACGAAAGCAATAGTGTTTTCCTTCTAGATCATAACTTCCTGCAGTCACAATCTTGAGGTCTCTATTCAGCAAGAGTGGGTTTTGGAGAGTGGTTTGAAGATACAAACACTTGGTTCGATACATCTCTACAGCATAACTCTTTCATCTCTTTCTACTCACACACATCTTGGCTCATTCTTTAAGTAGATAATCAGCTGCAATAGAAATAAGCTTTCAAGAAACTAAGCTCTTCCTATAAGTAGTTTGCTATTCTCCTCTTCTTGGAATAATTAAAAAAAAAGTTTCCCTTTGCTGTCTTTCTTTATTCACTAATTTCTAAAATATTAGTCAAGAAGATCCTATTTTCCTGACACTTCCAATTTCCATATATATTGCAATACCACTGCAGAAGCCAGATTAAAAATTGTGTTTTCCAACCTGAAACTGAGTATTTTTATATGTCAGTAAAATTACATAAGACTGTTTGTATTGGCATCTTCCTATTAAGCTTTGATGCACCCAAGCCCTCAAAAGCCTGCAGATCACAGATTGAAAATATTAATTGATGGAAACATTTGGTATCTTATTACAATTGACCTGGACCAGCTTTAAAACCATCTTACCTGAATAATTGTTGTCAGAATATCAACATAGTTACTTTCTGTCTGATACAATTCCTTTGCAACCTGCCATCTTGCAGACTGCTTGAGAGGAAGAGGAGTTGAGTTTTTGGAAGGTCTTGCACAGGATTTTGGTGTTTCTGATGAAGAGATATTCCCAAAAGAAAATAGAGTTTTATTACAATAGAGTCCCGAAGAAAGCTCACCCTCAAAGACAAAAGAAAAAACTTCAGAATTTTTAAGTGAAGATAAGTTTGGAGTTTTTTTTAAAGGCTATACTCTAGAGTTATCAGGGCTCTTTCAAGAAAATGGCTCTATTACAGCCATACTTCTAGAACAACAGTAATATATTATTCCTCAAAATTAGACTGAAACTAATAAGCCATTTACAGGCAGGTCAATGACTTGACCCTATTATTAGTTCCTTATTAGCAGGAAGCAAGGATTAGGTGCTGAACATTACTTATTTATATACTAGTACAAAAGTGCTTTTCTACTTCCACTTTGCCATGTAAACAATTACCTCTCAGCTGCCTATCATCCTTGCATCCTTGAGTGTGTAGCTCAAAACTATTTACTAAAATCAGCCCTTGCACACACCAGTAACATTTCATCCCATAGGGGGAAGGGAAAAGGCTCAAGAAAGTAATTTCTCTTAAAGCTAGGCCAAGGTGGACCTGGAACAGTTCATGAGTTTTAAATATTTGCTCACGTATTGGATCTCAGAGACTTATACTGACTTTTTTTTGATATCAAAGCTCATTACTGCCATAGTTAGCAATTAAATAAGTAATAACCTGTTGTTTCCAAAATAGCACATTTTGAGACTGACTGCTGCTGTTGGATTAGACAAAAATTCCCTACCAGGGGTAATGAGAGCACTAGCTTCACCTAAGAAGGCTGATCTTCCCTGAATTCCTTCTGAATTATCACTTACAGGTTGTGCCTCATTGAGAGCTCTGATTTGAGTTTCCCTTTTTAAAGCAGTAGCAGCTCCAGATACCTCCCCTATATGATGGAACCAGACCTTTTAAAAACACTGGGGTATTTTTATCTTATATATATAATATTATATATATATTATTATATTATATATATTTAGCTTTCAACTAACCCAAAATTTTGCAGTTCCTCTCTTCACAAGAGCTATGTGCACAGATACTTAAAACTCTGTCCATTCACTCAAAACCAATTGCTGATTTATATTCTTGTGAAATTTTAGACATGACAGCTTGCTGGCACAAACAGTGTTGCCTCAACAGAACATTTCAAAGACCTAAGAGTGGGCCCTGCAGGAATTTTCCCTTTAACTCCCCTAGAAAAGAAGCTTTGTCCTCTTTCTTCCAAGTACCCTATGGAGAGTATTTTAGATGATTTACTGTTGACTAGGGTGCTAATTTGAAACTACATACTTCCAGCAGAGTATTTGAAGCATTTTGGAGTAACATTCAACTGTGCTCCCTATTTATCACCTCTGTATCTATTTCTTCAGATATGAACACGCTTACTGTGATAACAAGAGGCAGCTCGGCCTGTGTCTGAACTCTTCACTCCTATTTTTTCCTCCACACTTTGAAAAGGGAAAAGCCTGGAATTACGTTGCAAATCTGTAGCAGAACCTGTGGGATGTCCCTACCACCACCATTTCCACTTGCATGCAAGAGCTGTTAAACACCATAATAGTGGCTGAATGGTTTTAGCTACCTCCATTGGCAGTGCTTGACTCGGGAGTGTTGGAGATATCCAGCAAGGAGCCAATAGAGAGGGAATGCTCAGCTGAGGGGCGTTTCCGAGGAGGGAATGGGGACATGTCTGTTTCCCTGGTCAGCTGGGCCAGAGTCTCTTTCAAGCGGCGCCGTTTGCGGTTGCTGTTGGGAGTGCTCAGGGAAAGCAGCGACACCGACTTCTTGAAGTCGGGACTCTCCGACTGCAGGCAAAGAAAACTTCATTCAGTGGGGTTATCCTCTGTGTCTAGTTCAGCTCAGTGCAGAGATTAGTTAATTACAGAGATCAACACACAACACAGAAGGAAACTTCTTAGGGAAGCTGAGGCAAAATGGCTGAAGCTATTTTTTCCCTTTTTAAAATTGAAACCATACTGCTGTTTTGCTTGACCTTTGGGAAGCAAAAAAAAAAGTTTCTCTTCCAAATTAGTACTCTACATATAAAATCTACAACAGATTATCTGGAACTTAAATGCTGCTTTAAGACATCTCATCTCTGGCCCCACACACACTATGCTGCATGCTAATTTTACCACCAAAATATGCTGTGCATTGTTCAACATACCTTCTCAAATAAATACATGGACTCCCCAGCTCTGGCATCCATTTGAATGCTTCCCCAAAACCACTAAAGGAAAAAGGAAAACACACATTATAAACACATTACAGAGATTCACCCAAAGTTAAAAATATTCAAAATAATCTATAACAGATACACAGTTGGCATGGAAGATTTTTTTCAGAATAAGCCACATGCTTGCACACAGCACACACAGTTCTACATAGCAGCATTCTCTAAAGAATTTTCAGTACTAACCTCTTGCTTTACAACATAAAGTTTTTTTAAAGGTTCAAATGGAAGATCTTTAACTGTACTTTCTTCAACCACCAAGTGCGTACACCTTTCATCACCAACTGGTAAATAATGTCCTCCTAGATTAAAAAAAAAAAAAGGCAAATTAGCAGGAAAGAATATTCTTGTCAGAAATTAGTATCTCAACAGTTCTGTAGCACCTATCATTATGAACTCCACCCCATTCTTCCCACAGGGTTTCATAAACAATCACCTTGCATTTCTGTCATTTCTTCCATGTTAGCTTTCTCATCATCAGAGAATCCCAGGAAACTTAACATGCAATCCTGAAAGGGAGGAACCTTAAACTGGTTTCTAAAGTCATCATCAGCTGCACAGAAATCACTGAAAGAAAGAACATGCACAAAAAGGTCACTTAATAAGTGACTTATGTCAATATTTAAGCAGAAGCTCACAACACTTCAGGGTGAACAGGATACAAAGTGAAGGCTGAAGGAAAATAAACACCTACATTTCATTCCTTTTCTCCCATGCCTTATAAATCCACTCAGCTTTCACGATAGGAATACCAAGACTTACAGCAATCTACAAAACAGAAAAAGCATAAGTTGTACCAAGTATTTCCATTTAAATCATTCCCACATCAAGAAAAATTTGTAACCTTCCTTTTACTTTTCAAGACAGATAGTGAAAAAAGTGAATATATTCTTCAAAAGTCATATCCAACTGCAGCTCCCCAGAATTAGAACATAAGAATTCAGTGACTAGGAGATGAGATCAATAGCTATTTTGACATTTCCTCAAAAGTGCACCATTTTGTTAGTCTGATATCCTTCATCAGTCACAAAGACACAAAATCAAATCTCTGTTCCAGGGGAATATAGGATCTTTTTTCTGCTTTTGATACTTTGTATGAAGAAAAATACCCCATTCGGCTTTTATCAAAGAGAAAGTGACTATTTGAAAGGTAACTGCCATGACTGCTTGAGAGATTGTACAGTTTTCCTACATTTTCTCCTTTGACTCAACAGAAAGGAGTGTTTGAACAGAAAGTAGGACTTCTCTTCCAACTGCAAGATTATAAAGACAAACAAGGAAAAAAAAAAGCAACATCCTAGCAACAATTCAAACAAGGGAGAGTTAAGGGGCATAGACATTGCTACCTCATATTAAACAGTTCAAAAACCTGTAATCTCTTATTTAATTCTAGACTGAACATACATGTCCCAAATTATTCCCTTTTACAATCAGAAGAGAAAAAGCACACTCATGTCTATTTATGCATAAAGGAATATTTGAATCCTCACCCATAACAAGTTAAAAATAATTTTTTAAAATATATTGACTAATTAAGGACTAAAGTTTTTTACAAGCTACCTCAAAGTTTATTATTTGGACAGACAAAAGCAGGCATATGTTCATCATTGTCTTTACTACTAGTAGCATCAATACTTAACCATTTTGAATCTTGTTATTTACTATGCTTGTCTGTTTCAAATATATGTTATTTAGATCTCCCACAGAGACAAAAATGTGCCAAAGCTGAACACCAGACGGAGGTGAATTCACCATTACAAGTTATAGCTGTTACTACAGGAAAAAACAGCAGCTTCTGAGCTGAAGTATAATGAAAAAAAGTCTACAAAAGCCAAATTCCAAAGGTTTCTATGAAATACCAACTCAAGCTTACATACTCTGAATTTGTCTCCATGTGTTGAGTTTGCCACCAGATGAGTAACTTTTGAGCTAAAGTCCCTTCGAGTAATTCCACCCATATGATGAACCAAGGTCACAAGCTTAACCTGAAAAATGAAGATTAAAAGTTGTCAATATCTTTTGAAGAGCAAGTCCAGTACAAAAGTGGTTTACAAAGCAAGTTACAGAAGGTTACATTAAATGCCTAAAACCAGAAATACTTTGATCTGTTCCTAAAACAACTTGTTCACAGCGACATATATCGAAGATATAGCTTATACATCAAAAGAACTATTAAGATTTATTTTTATTTCAATTAATATAGCCTTGCTGTGTAGCCTGAAGACTATCCTTGCCTGAAGACTTTCTTGTTGATTGAGTCAACTCTAGATCAAACCTAACCAACTCCAACACCAGGCAAAGGCTTTTGGTTTGGATTTGGTTTTTTTCAGATGAAGATGTGGAGCCAAATTGATTCCCAGGTGTCAGTAGGGAAATTAGACGGCAATTGTCTACTGAAATGGAAAAGCAAAGTGCTAGAGTATCAGACAAAGAGTAAAGTCCTGATAGCACAATATCATAATAAGATAATATGCCTGCAAATGCTCTAAACAGAGCTACAAAGATTTACTTGCCCATTCTATCATCTGCACAAAAAAAGATAACACTACTGGGTAAACATCTGTAGCCTCAACTTGCAAATCTTTAAGCCCTATTGAATTAGAGCAGTTTAATGTCACTCAAAAAAAAAGTGACCAAGAATTACATAGCTAAAATGACTTGAACAAAGTTTTGTTCCCATCCTCAAACATCACTGCCTCTGGACTTGCAAAAAGACAAAAGAACAAACGATTCATTCTCCCCATACAAGCCTGAGCCATGGTTAAACCCTATGGGTGATGGAACAGAAGAGTATCTTGAAAATATACTTAACATGGTTTTACCATTCCAAAGAAGAATAAATTACTTACTAATTCATCTTTCTTTCTGAATCCTGTAAAGCACAGTACTAAGTTCAACATACTTGCACAGTACAGTGGACGGCAGGAGAAAGGTAAAGGCTGAAAACAAGAAGAAAGTTCCTGAGTCAACAGCATACTGCACCCATTAAAGTTCTCCCATTACCTTTAATACATGACTGTTATTTCTAGCATTAAAAATGCATCAGACACTAGTCCAAGTCTGTGTATTCAGTTATACCTTAGCTCCAGGCCTGCTGAAAAAGTAATCAGAGCATCCACAAGTTCTACAGGTAGCATTCCATCCTTTTATTTCCTCCCCAGTCCATCTGCTCTACATTACAACTTTTGGAAATATAAACTGATTAACTGGAGAATCATTTGTATGCTGCCTTTCCTAATGGCACAATTCCAGCTGGTGATCAACAGCTCCCACGACTACACCAGCAGTTGTAGCCTTACCACTGTCTGCTTGTGCTCTCTCACTATGTGCGATCTTCTAACACAGCATTAGAAACTTGCTTTACTTAAGATTCTCTTGCTAGGAAGGTTTACAACTGATTGGAAGAGCTTTGGAAGAGATGTGAACTCTTAGAAGTCACTGCAGCAGGGAACCACTCCTCTGAGTTCAGCAGGAAGCACACACCTCTCCTTTCTGGGCACAGTGCAGCACGACCGGTGGCCCGATGACTCGGCAATCTGCCTTGCAGAGGTTGCTAAAGACGGGAGCCTGGAAGTCTGACACAACGAAGATGTTCTCAAATTCTGGGGAATCAGAATCTCCAAGCTCTTCTATTGTGTCTGTCTTTATGTAGGGCATTTTAATTTCCTTGATGCACAGGGGTGAAAGGGAAAGCATTACATTACTCAGGCAACATACTTGCACAAGTGTAAAATTCAACTGATGTTGATTTTGGACCATTAGAAAAATGTGTGATTCATATTTCAGAGACAGAGTTAGAATTTGTGGAAGCTGAATGCAATGCACTGTTCTCTAGCATAAGAATAGCTATGAACTGCTACATGCTTTAAGACAGAATGTCAAAGTAATTCCTGCTTTTGAAGAATCAGAATTCTGGTTGCCTAAGTAGTTTTTGTATCAGTTCACACTGATAATGTAGCACTGGAAGGAGCTAGATAGAAAAAACACCCTAAGCTCAAAAGATAAATGAAATTTCAGACTGTCAGAACAACTTAGGGTATTTTGAAATGCTACTAAAAAGTAGCATCCAGTTTGCAACAGCAAGCTCCAAGCTGCCGAATGTCTACAGAACAGAAATAGGTTTTGTTCATTGCTTGATATTTTTAAGGGATTAAAAAATTTTGTCCATTCCAATTTCAAACATTAGCTCTAAACTTCGTCTCTTATGTCTTTCACATCAAGAAATGGAAAAGCATTTCTTGCACTTCAGTTTAAATGCAGCTTTCAAATGAAAGAGAAGTCCATTGACAAACACAAAGCCAGTTCATAGCAAAACTTATGTGTGACTGAACACAAGCATGCAGTTGGATGTCCCCATGGATATTTTGATGCCCTTGTTAGAAAACACCACTAGGTAAGAGCTGCAAGAATTACTCCATATTTTAAAAAAGTGCTAATTTTGATGAGCTGTGACACCATCAGAACCATTAGCATATATTATGACCATTATGCCCAATTAATCCAAATTAAAGTGTGCACATTTCCGTCCCAGTAAAGTGTAACATGCTGCATGCAATTACATGTGCTGAATTGCATGACATACCATATGAATAATACTTTTTATTAGTTTTTCTTCTGATTTATCAGGGCTACTTTCCTTTATCTTTATAACAGGTACTTCCATTATCTTAATGGTCTGTGGAAGAGGAGAACTTTAGTACAGAAGCAAATTGGTTACTACAAGTCTGAAGGCATAACATGTCTTTCCAGTGACTGTTTTATCTCAGGCCCACATACCTCCAAGGCTTTCAGAAGCTCCTCACGTTTCCCTGCTTCCTGAACCAAAACCACTCTTGTTTCTATTTGAGGCATTTCTTCTGCTTAGAGAGAAGCAAGGATAATATTTGTATTTCAGCAGAAAAATCTATGTTATGTCTAAATCAAGCAACAATGTATAGAAGAATACAGGCAGACAGTAGCCTTTCAAGATTCCTTATCAGGAACAAGCCTGAAAATAAGTGTTACTTCAAGAAGCGTGTCCTTTAAGGCATACCCAATTGACTTAGAGCCCCAATTTTCTAGTATGAGGTGAAACAAGAATCTGCAATTCACAACCAGTAAAAGCAAGAACATAAATCAAGGCGTGGGGAGGAGGAAAGACAACCACCAAATGAAAACCTCAAAAAATTATCGGCATAATGCTTCTAGCAGAATTAGATACCAAGATTTGCTGGAAAGCAGACAGATGGTATCTTTTCTAGTTTCTGTGTTCCTGGCTGGCAAGGTTCATTACTTTCTTGGTAACTGAGCAGTTACCAGGAATATCAGAACTGAAATTAGATGCCTTGTTCTTTTTTCCATGTATTAATAAGCCTTCAAAACATTGAAAGGACGAACAAGTGTTGCCTCCACATCATTTGCATCAACAGGCCACCAGCAGATTTTGGCTACTACCTTGGAGGAAAACATTGGTGGATGTTTTTTATTTTCAAGACTTGTTCTTGAATTAATTTTGGGTTTAAGACTATTAATCTCTCCACCTCTCTACCTTATACCTATTAATCTCTCCACGTGTACACAACAGAGCAGCTGCAGTTTGCAAATACTGGTGTCAAAATGTCACTTGGGAGTGACTTATTCCACAGAAGAGGCATCAAATGGAACTGACAGCTTTCTGTACAAGGGCCAGAAAATTCATTCAATTTGGGCTGTAACCCCAAATTTTATTAATGAAAGGATTCTAGATCAACACCCTTTTCCCTACTCTATGTACATTCTGGAGTTCAAAGTACTTTTGGTTCTTCAAAACCACTAAATACCGACAAAGTCATCAGTCATTGCAAACACCAAGTAATCTTATAATAAACTTCCCCCGTTACCTTCAACATCCAGAACAGTTGCACGGAATACATTCTCTTTGGAGGTTTCTATAATTTTTGAATCAAGAACAGAAGAATCAGCCAAGAGGCTCCTCCCAGTTTCAGACACCAGAGTACTGCTGTCAGCCATGATTATGCTTTGTTTTGTTCTTCAACAGCTGCAAGGTGGAGAGGCCAAGCTCAGTTACAGGTGCAAAAAAGCTCATTTATAAGAGTCCTATGTCCAAGGCTGTCAGAAGTGACTTCAGAAAACAAAACATGCAGGCTCTCATAGAACTCCCACTCACACTGATAGAGCATCAAGAGTAACACAACTGATAGAAAAGACTGACAACAAAGCTGTTACAGAAATAGTTCTGTAATCCATCTGCACAGGGGGAACTTGAGTTCATGCTTGCCTGTGCTCAGAGCTGAAGTGCTCATTTAAAAAACCTTAACCACAAAGCACCAAACTAAAAGCACTCGTTTCTTTCAGTGACAAACTACTGTAAGATACAGTTGAAACTAAACTTAGCATTGTTGATTTGAAACATAGTAGAAGAATTAGGGTAAGCATGACATCTTGCTTAAAATCTGATGAGGTGAACTGGCTAGAGATAATGTGGTTAGAAATGAGCACCCAGAGAGTAGAGCCAGGACTACTTACTCTTAGAAAAATTTTAAAAGCTTGAGAGTGTCTGCAAAGATGATATGCATATATATGTGTAGTTGTATGGTCTGGTCTGCTGTCCTGCATTAACTGTAAGAGAGTAGAAGTAGCCTTTCATCACCAGATAAAGAGGCCTTCTCTCCTCTCAAACAGAATGGATCTGGGCTCTCCCTGCCCATCAGACTTGTCACCTACTGGAAAGGCAGAGTCCTTAACCCTCTCATTTTCTGGGAGCTGCCTACCCAAACCCTGCAGCACAGACTGTTCTCAGACACCTGCCCAACAGGCAGCATCTTCTCTGTCACACACCAGGCAGGCAGGGTGCAGCTCCTGTGATTCACCACACACCCAGATTTCAATGTTTGCACAGTGAGATTAGGAGTTACCCAGAGCAGCAACCCAACCACAGCTGAACTGCTGCTGGATAATAACCCTTTGTAGCACTTGAACTGAAATTGTTCTTGAGACTGTAAATGCCCTTTGAAAACAGCAGCTACTCAGATACTGCACTAGAGCATTGTCTGAAAGAGGCAGCAAAACCCCTAGAGAACAGCACACAGTATTTTTCAAATTGTGTAATGACCATCCCATTACACAGCAAAGTCAGTCAGAAGACAAAAAGCAATGGGCACTTGGGCATACCAGCAGTACAGAAATGACTTTATCTCCCAGAGATCACACCTGGGACTCATGGAAAGCATTCAAGTCTTCATGATACACAAGTTCTTATTACAGTGATGAGCAATAACCAACACTACAAATCTATCATCACTGTAGACACATTCAGACACCAGACTTGCCACCTTTGTTTCCATTTCCAGGCCACACACAGCTGTGCAATCCATGGAGTTGAGTTTCCTAGACCTCAGTCCCAGTCACCCACCTCATTTTTCTCAGAGCAAGAGGAGAGAGTAACCTCAATCATAAAGAGTCTGTGGGCAATCCCCAGGCCAGAATGTTACAATGTCACCACCAGGAATTGTTCTACAGTTACCAATTTTTTTGGCAGTGGTGCAGGGAAGTATAATCTTGGCAGATTCAAACCATGTTGTTAATAATGATTATCACAAGGACAACTCCATGTAAATCCAGAAGAAAACAAGCCCTCAGTTAAAGGCACTACTAAACTTAAATCCTAGAGATTATTTCTTAGAAGTCTGAGACATCAGTATGGTTATTATTATACCAAATAAAATGTACATGAACTTAAAGAGAACTTCATTGCATATTTGAAGAAGCCCAGACCTTGGTCTGGGCATTCATTTTCTTTATGAATTTTTCCAATTTATTTATTTCTGAGGTTCCATCCTAGGTGTGTTTAAAAATATTCCTTGTTTTAATAATAACAATATTTGTCACTAAACTTATGGACTGAAAGTGCCAGGATACAGAGGAGAACAACCAGCACCCACAGACATGAACACAACAGTTTTCCCTCACATAAGGAGGAAAAGTCAGAAGAGCATCACTACAGGCTGCAGGCAGAGCTAATACCCCCACAGCCTCACACTCAGAAATGACCTCCTAGTCATTTGTGGAAAGCCTGAAGGACACAAAACACGCACAAACCAAAATATGTTTGTTAAAGCAAGGAAAAGACAGTAAACACCTCCCACGCTTCCCATGTCCCTCCCGAGGAACCACCCAGGAAGGTTCCCGAGTCCTCTGCAGTGAGGCGGCCGGGGGCAGAACAGGACAGGACAGGACAGGACAGGACAGGATGAGGGACCGCCGCAGCCTCACAAGCCAGCAGGTGCCGCCGGGCCCGGGGCTCCGCCTTGCCCAAGGAGCACGGCCGGCGTCCTGAGGAGCCCGGGGGCAGCGCTGGAGCCCGGAGGCCCCAGAGGTGCCCGACACACCGACCCCACTCCGGGTCGCCCGCACCCCCCCAGCCCCAGTGCCCCCTCCCCGCCGGTGCCCCCCGCCGCCATCCGCCATCAGCGGCCGCCGCCAATTCAAAAAGCGAGCCGCCGCACTCACACCGCCGCCCATTGGCTGCCGGCCCCACCGCCCCTCTGTAAGCCGCCCCCTCATTCGCCACGGCCGTGAGGTGTCCCGCCCACTTGCCCTTCCTTTTCGGCCTGCCCTGCGCCCTTGTCCCTCTCGGATTGGTCGCTGCACCTGCCACTCCAGCGAAGCGAGCTCCCATTGGATGTAAGAGGTTTCCTTGGTAGACGCACAGCGTTTGTTGCCGTACCGAACGCAGGTTGCTGAGCGGGCGGGGGGACGAGCTCTGCGTTGATTGGCTGCTGGGAGGGGCACTCTCTGCGCTGATTGGCTGCCGCGGGGTTTGAACGCTCGCAACGGCCGCGCGTAGAGACCCGGATGGAGCGAGAGGGGCGGGAGCGGCGCTGCCCTCAGCGTCCTCCTCGTCCCCCTCATCGTGTCCAGCCCGTCTCCACACCAACCCAGGGGCCAGGAGAACGTCGCTGTGGTCACCGCAAAAACATTAATGCTGCTAATAAGTAAAAAAAGGATATCGGTGTGCATCTCTTTTATTGAGTTTTATCAGTTCGTAGGAAGCAGGAGCTGCCGGGAAAACACGACTGGTCAAGGTGAAAATCAACCAGCTGACTCCACGGCACCAGCCCCGAAATAAATAAATTATGCTAAATGCTTACACCGTCCTTTTATTTTTAATTTTCCCGAATACTAGAGCTTACTGGTGGGTAAAGGAATTCTGTCTTAGGGGCTCAGCATCCTGGAACCTGATTTAGCACAATGTTTCACTGCAAATGGAAACTCCCAATGTAAAAACAATGAGATGCAGAGTTTATACTTGTGTAATGTTCTGTTATCTGCCAAACTGAGTTTTTAGATAGTCCAAATTGTTTTTATACAACAATTTTTTTTTCAGTTCAGGCTTTTTTGTGACTGATCCAGCAGCTGTAAAAGCCCATTGACCTTTTATGATTTGGAAAAAAAATAGGAAAAAGCATAAGAAAATGACAGCGAGTGTTGTTTATGTGGATATAGATTTGCTGATAAGGTACACAGAAATTAGGACTATTCCTGAGGAAAAGATTTCAGAATAACAGCCTGGAAAACAAGGAAGTCACTTCAGTGTTGATGCTTGTGTCAAGTGATTACACAATTACACAAGCCCTACAATTACTTTATTTCACATTGACTAATTTCAGTGATAACTTTCAGTCAAAATCCACCCTTACCTGAGATCCTTTTGTCACCTTCAGGTACCCACTTGGGCCATCATTTTGCAGTTCCAGGCCAAGACAACTTCCAGCTTTTCACTGGATCTTCCATTGCTCTCTCCTTTCTCTGCACTCTTAAAAAGTCCTTTTAAAACCTTAAAAAGCCAGGTTTCCCCCACATGTGGAACCAGGGGCCAGATTTCTCCTAGGTTTGCAATAAGTTCTGCAGTACAGGAGTCATTATTACTTGTTTCTGGAAAAGATGTTGGTGATTGCACATTAATTTTCACTTAACATCAAGATCTAAAAAAAAAAAGTCTGTACAAAATGTTGTGGCTGCAAGGAGAACCATATTTATTTGGACAGGGGATTAAGACGTGATAAGATGCATCACTTCTTGGTTAAAGGTTTAAAAACTAATATAATCAATACCCAAATGTTCAGTACATAAATAGAGGGTCCTTGTGCATTTGGGAGTGACTTGTATTAGCCACTTTTACAATATACTTGAAAATCCAGAATTACAAACTGATAAAGCAATTTGGTTATTCTGGTGGACCTGGAGTCCCAGGAACAGAACATAGACAAATTTTAGGTAGTAATCACTTAAAAAACATGGCTAAGTTGTTGGTTTTTTTTTTTAAACAAGTGCATTTATCCTCACTAAAGATTAGTACAGGACTGATGACAAAATAATTGCTATTCTTCATATGTCTGACATTTAAACATCCAAGTGCTTTTCTTATAAAAGGCTCTGAAACAGAAACACCCATTATTTTGTGTTCTGTGAAATGTAACATGCAGCTGAAACCTGCCCTCCCTTCCAGTTAAGCAGGCATCAGTAACCCAGGAGCATAACGTTTATTTTGTCGTTAAATACCTTCCTCAAGCAGTGACATCCACAGGGAGAAAGTTTCAGGAGATTAAATCATTAAATAAACCCTGGCACGCCGCCTGCGTGAGAGCAGGGCTCTCGTCCCTGTGGCAAAAAGACAAGGAGGCAACATTGGAAAAGCTGATGGAACTCCAGGAGTTTGTTGTCCCGGGAATTTGGGGTCCAGCACCTCTTCCTTGGCTTCAGGGTGCGAGTTTACATAGGTAAACTGCTGGGCCTGAGATATCTTGCAAGCATCCTGAGGTTTCATTTATCTCTTTTACAATTTTAAACAAAGGGATCTTTCTCAAACCACAGTGTTGAGGTTTTTTTTTTCAATCAACTGACTTCTTTTTAAGCACCTGGAAAACAACAGATTCCTCAAAGAGCCGTTGATTCAGTTTAGACAGAGCCGCAGTTTTCAAAATAAGAGGAAGGAGAGAGATCAAGCACCAGATGTATGTGGGGGGTCAGTGAGAGCATGAGAAACCTCAGAAAAATCCCATCCAACCTTTTTTTATCCCTGCTCTGAGGAAATAAAGAGCTGAGAGAGGAGTGGGCCTCAGTTTTGCCAGAGGTTTGGGAACAATGAGTTTTGTTGGAAGAGATGGGTACCAATTACTACACTCAGGATGCTGGGTGTGGGTTTTAGGGGCAGGAGCTTGGGAAAGCAAAGGAACAGGGTATGCAAAGCAAGGGCGGCAGGGCACAAGGTGAAGGAGAATGCATGAGCACAAAATAATACAGAAAGGCACAACTTTGTATAAAAATGTGGAGACCTCAGTGACTTACCCTCTTGGCAAAGCTTGTTTCTTCCCTTCTGCAGTCTACCCAAATGGACTGTGAAAACCACAGAAAATCCATCTGCTCTTTTTATTAAAAAAGGTAAAGATGCTTGAGGGTCTGACTTCCTCACTCAATCCAGAAACTTTCTTCTGCAACCTTTAGAATCAGCGAGGTGGTTCTTCAGTTCCAGGGAAGCTAGACTAAAAGCTGACCTTTCAGTTCTTAGAAACATATTTTTCTTATATTACGTTTTCATGTCAGTTTTTAAAGGAAACTTGTGCTTTCCAGGACTCTATTTATATTTCTATGTGACTTTTTAGTATTATGAATTCATTTTTAATTATTGTCATTGTTAAGTTTGGTGCTCATTCTTTTTTTTTTTTCTGCACTGGATTCATAATGTAGGTGAATCTGGCTATTTAAATAAATAATTTGCTGACGATAGGACTGTGACTAAGTTTTTTACTTATGTAAAAGCTGAACTTTTTAGTGTTTCAGATGAAAAAAATCTATTAAAAATTTTTTCCTGTCTTAGGTACAAGAAATATTCCTGTGTTAAACCAAAATTTGTTACTGACCCATGGTAAAACAATGAAAACTCCAACAAACTCCCAGTCCAAAACAAAATTACAAAATAAACATACCTTAAACAAACATTCTTTCTGGAATCATTTTTTGATGTGTTAAATGGGAAACAGTATGGTTTCTTCAGGTAAAATAAGGGAGTCCCTGAGTTTCTGGAAACACCTGAATCTGAGATCCTCTCCAACTGACTTGAATTGATCCATCTTACAACATTCATCTCACCTCATGAGCCTCTGGGCTCAGTGGAGAAGGGCAAACCATACCTGAACATTGATATTCCTGTTCTCTGCTGGCAAAGAGCTGCCACTGTGCACATCTGCTGCTGTACAACCCCTAAATATGAAAATCAAGGCCAAGTCTCCAGAGCTTGGAGCAACTTGGTCTAGTGGAAGGTGCCCCTGTCCATGGCAGGGAGTTTGGAATGAGACGGTCCTTAAGGTCCCTTGCAACCCAAACCATTCGGTGATTCCATGAGACTGGTGGGGTTTGCTAGTGGGTCAGACTGGCTGCTGCCAGGTCAGCCCCACAGAACCCCTCAGCCTGAGGTGGGCAAAGGGTTTGGATGTGGGTACAGGGTCAGGTGTAGGCACNCGGCCCGGGGGCGGTGCGCGCCCCGCGGGGAGCGCGGCGAGGCGGCCGCACACGGCGCGGAGGAGGCGATGCGGGCCGCCTGGGTGCTGCTGCCGGCGCTGGCCGCCCTGTCCGCCTACTACGTGTACCTGCCGCTGCCTGGCGCCGTGTCCGAGCCCTGGAAGCTGATGCTGCTGGATGCCACCTTCCGGGCGGTGCAGCAGACGGTAAGGCGGCCCCGGCACCCCGGCTCCGGGGAGGCGGGCGGGCAAGCCCCGCACCGGTACCG
>VWZV01003266.1:537049-589027 GCA_013397155.1 Irena cyanogastra | reverse complement strand
AGTGGGTACGGGGTGTCAGCAGTGGGTATGGGGTGCCAGGAGTGGGTACGGGGTGCCAGGAGTGGGTACAGGGTGTCAGCAGTGGGTACGGGGTGCCAGGAGTGGGTACGGGGTGCCAAGAGGCAGCACTGCAGATGTGAATCCCTTTATGGCCGAGAGCGCGATGGACGAGCTCCGTCATCCCACGCCTCGTGTGTCTGCAGAGCCCCTTCCCCCGGGGGCCCGCGCCCGGCCCGGGCAGCCTCGGGCCGGTGCGATGCTCCGCGCCGGCGGTGGCCGAGCNACCCCCGCCCCGGTACCGGAGGCGGTCGGAAGCGTGGTAACGGTGCCGGCCCAGGGCATCCGCGCAGCGGGATCGGCCCCCGCACAGCCCTCCCGGCCCGGCCCCCCGCGGCTGCCTTGTGGCTGGAGCCGGGCGGGGAGTTCGCGGTTCGGTGACATCGCGAGTGCGGCGGGCCGGAGCTGGGGTCGGTCCCGCAGCACCGGGCAGTCCCGCATGCAGGAGGAGAAGCGGGCTCGTGTCCGTCTGTAACGCGCCGGCTCCGCGGCCACAGCGGCAGCGCCGCGCGGGACAGCCCGGGTGTCGCCCCTGTCCGTCCGTCCGGCGAGCGCCGCTCGGAACCGCCGGCTGCCGGGGCTCCCGGCACAGCCTCACAGCGTGGGGCTCGGTCTGGTGTGCGACTTGCCGGCTCTTGGTCAGGAAAAAAGAATTAGTGGGTTTTAATCTGATCTCTATGCCTTAGTGAAAGAAGACATGAAGCTCTTTCAAATATTAACCTATTTTGATTTGGAATCTTATTACTAAAGAACGCTCTGAATGCTTGCTTTTTGTCACAAAGCAGTTGTCACTTAATGATTTCTCCCTTATTTTTTGCCAGAATTTTTATGCTGACATGAAACAAAACAGAGATGGCAAAATTTCTGATAATGGCTTTAGCTGTGAAATTTGTTTTCTAATCTTATCCAGTCTTTCACAAGGACTGATCAGTCACGGACAGGACTGATGTAAGGCACTGTATGTGAAAATTGAAAGTTGTTTTGATTTTAATTTCAGTTGACTGCATTGTTTTGAAATGTGCAAAAGCTTGTATTTTGAGCAGATGATGATCCCTTTAAAAAGGGATTATATGAGTTAATGATAGAGGGCTCATAGATGGACTAGGTGGGAATGTACCTGCTACGTTCTTAATGCAGTAACAGTGGATCGTGGGAAGCATGAGGACAGCGAACCACACAGTGTTAAAGCTTGTGTATTCTGCCTGAATAGCTTCTCTGGTTGTCACTTTGGAGACAGAGGCTGGGACTAAATGTATCACTCATCTGATCCTTGGGACATCTTATGGTCCAATTGTGTAGCTGAATCAAAGCATGCCTCTAGGATGAAATGATAAAACCTGGTCACTTGTATATCGTCCTGTATGATAGGAAAATTATGCAATACAATTGCTGAAATTCTGCAGTAAAATCTATGGCTTGACATTCACTTCCTCCATGCTTTTAACTCAAGTGACTGAACTGCAGGTGCTCAGCTTGCCCAAATTCATTGGTAGGTAGGGACAGAAGGGCCACAGTGCCCACACAGCATGCTGTCTGCAAAACACCGTGTCATGGTTTGTCCAGGAGCACCTGAATCAAGGCCAGAACCTCTGGCTCAAGGAGACCTAACCTTAGAAAATGGTATGACTGTGGCTATATATGTGTACATTGCTGCTGCCTCAGCTACCCATTCAGTTTGTTTTTGTGGTGTAGAGGCATTCGGGTGCCTCTAGCTTGGAGGCTGAGGAGTATCTCTTTTGAGACATTCTAGAGGTCATAATCCCAGGAGGAGCTGGCAGCACAAAGCCTGGTGGGTGCCAGCTGGAGCAGGCTGGTGGCAGAGCTGAGGCGCTCACATCTGCCCCATTCTCTGGGGCAGCGAAGACTTTGTTAGGGGAAAATGGTCATTTCTTAGTTGTTTACATCTCTGGCCTTAGAAATAAAAACTTCAATAGTGAGAAAAACTACTAAGCAAGTAACAGTTCCTATAACATCACTTACAAACCAAAGGGACAAGTGAGTTTTACCCAGAAGCATGAAGGAGGTGAGTTGTTAAAGGTGCCCCAGTCACACAACAGCTGAGCCTTGGGGTATTGGTTTCTGGAGAGAAAGAGAAGGTGCTTTCCAGATGTTGAGAAGTCTCTCTAACACTGAGGCAGCACAGTTGAGAATAAATGACTGTCATTAGGAAGGAACTCTGGTGAACGAAAGGTAGGATTGTAAAAGTTAAGCTTGTGTATTTACTTTGTTAGGCAGCTTTTGTGTATGTATATATATAATAAAGTGTATGTTCTTTCCTAGAGGTCAGCTTCCTCTTTCTTTCTCTATCAGCTATTTCAAGGCCAAATGGTTTAACATTTCTCTCAGTGGGACTGTTGAACTTTCACCCACTTCTGAATGTATTTCAGCTTGCTGTTTATTACTTTGCTTTATAGGTCTGATAGCTGACAGAAATACCTTTCTAATTTTAAAATCTCTGAAATTTATTTTTTCCCCACAAACTTCATGTGCTTCAAATAAATGTCTTTTGCTTATTTTGAAATGGATTTGTCAAGACTCTGATGATTAGGTGTGACCATTTCTTGTCGGGGACAATGTATTTGTTTGCCCAGTGCATTAATAATTACTGCGAATAAAACACAATAGGGCTGTCACTGGCTTCCAGTGTACTAATTATAAGGTTTTTACATTTGCATGTAGAGTTTTGTCCCAGTCAACTATAAATTTCTTTACAAGCTTGGGACTGAGTCAGTGTCTTGGCTCAGTGTGAGACTCCAACAAATATTCAAGTATAATCAGGTGGTTTAAGAAGCGTGTAATGTTTATAGGGCAGTTTCTTTAAGTAGGTTTCAAAATGTACTACAGAAGGGAGCTGATCATGCTCACCTGGTCTTAAACTGGGAGGAACAGAGGTAGGAAGAGCTGGAGTGCTTATCTGAAGTCGCAGAAATTCCAGCGAAGGAGCTGAAAACTGAGACGACTTTTCAGAGCCTTGTTCCTGTGCCCTTTCTAATGCCCTGTGCTGCTCTGGAAAGAAAACGAGAAACAGAGACTTTAATGATATTAATGAACTGATGTGAAAATGCTTACCTAAGGAAGGGTAATTCAGCCATCACCTGTCTCAAAATGGGGCATGGTACCATTTTTACATAAAGCTGATATAGCACAATTTGAGATTAGAAATTAAATACTTATATACGTACATATATATACAGGTACATCAGAACTCAGCTTCACTGAAAGTTGAGAAGCCACATAAAGTTAATTACAGGATTGAGCCATACATTTAACCATAGTAATTTTTTCAGTTAGTGTCTGTTTAGAAGTGTCTAGAGCAACACTCCATAATTCTGCTGTAGCAGCAGTATTGATAACAGGTGTTTTTCACTTCTTCCTCTAACCATTCTCCCTTAGAGGAGGAAAGAGAGCAGCACATGTTTATTCAAGTCCTTTGAACTAAGTTATTTCTGAACACCGCTGTCAAGACACTTGCTATTCTGGTGCATGGCAAGGAAAGAGGGATTTTTTTGGAATTGGGACAGCTGTTAGCAAAGGTTTGGAAAGATAAATGGGTTGGCATAGAGGCCATCAGATAGATGTATATGGAAGAAGGCAGGCAGCTGTACAGGGCAGAAGACTTCTCATCAGCCAAGTGTTTCCTTTGTGCTTCTTATCCACTCACTTCTGGAAAAAATCAGCCATGGAATATCAAAATTCAGGAGTAAAGAAAACAGTGTTAGTTCTTTCTAACATTTTAATTTCTCTCTATCCACTTTTTCAGACTATGTGACTTCTGGACAGATGTAAGTCATAGTTGTAGGCAGTGAAGTAAGTTGTTGATGGTTTTGGATGCAAGAACAGTCTTAGAATTGATTTACAGTAAAACAGGTTTCTAGTTATGGCAGGTAGGTCTCACAGCACTGGCACCTGAGCAGAAACTGAACCACACTCTAAGTCCTATTTGCAGGAACAGGTAACTTGTGTTGCTATAAAAGCAGATCATCATGGTTGAATAGGTATGTGCACAAAACCTTACATTAAAACGTAATCTAGATTTTGCTTCTAATTAATAAACTGAAAAAATAGTCTTCCTGGTTTCTTTTTAGTTCTGAAGGAAATTCATAAAACTGAGAGCACTTGTCTTTGAAAACTGTCTTCTCTAATAGTATTAAAAAGACATGTTCTTTACAGGACAACAAGACACTTGCATTGAGAAATCTTTTTGTAAAATCACCCTTAAACAGGGTAAATTGCCCAAAATGCACACAAAACAATACGTTCCACACAAAGCTAAATGTGGAAATGATTGTGTTTATTTTCACTGCCCTGTTACTGACTACATTTTCATTGGCATTTTGGCCTCTAATGTTTATAGAAGTATCCTTTTCAAAGCAATGCCAGAACTGACTATAGTGTCTGTGTCTTTTAAGGTAGGAAGTTGAGTTTTAGACAGTTCAGCCTTGCAGTTCCAGCATCATTACTCAATTGAGTCATGAGTGAGATTTGGCTGGGTCCCAAGTAGTGCTGGATGTAAAAAGAGCCTTAGCTGTTTGCCCAGATCCTGATCCCCTCCAAAGCCTGAAATGTCAGTGCAGGGCCGTGGCTGTGCCCAGCTGGGAGGGCACTGGAGGCAGCAGCTGGTGGCTCTGGAGGGTGGCGCCTTCTGCAAGCGCGACCTGTCGCAATAATTCCGTGGCTAAAGGGCAGAGCCAGGGTTAGCCAAGGAAGTCGTCTGAGGACACAGAGTCCCAATGTGCTGAGCAGCGTTAGAGGCTGCTGGACATTTGCAATAAAAACTTCTGGGTTACTTTTTTGCAATAGAGAACACATGATGAGCATGGAATTCAAGTCTTTGAGGAATGTGAGTTTCTTGATGCAATGATCAGCTGAGGAGCCAATAGAAGAATCCATATAATTTAGGGACAGATATTGGTGGTTAAAGGTGAAGTTATGGTGCCTCACTGGTGCAGTACTTTGTTCATTCTGCCCTGACTCCTTTCTTCATTTACTGAAAAACTTCTCATACGTCAATTAAATCTTTCAGTATCTGGCACTCCATATCAAAGAATTTACTGGAAGGAAGGTGTCAGTCTTGAACAGTTCAGTCCCTGGGGAGTACCTGCATAGTCCTTACCTTAAAATCTCAGTCCTGGGAATGTCTTGATGAAAGAAAAGGAGATACTGCTGTAGTGGAAAAACTTGCAGCTGTGACCCAGAGTGAGCAATGTGCTATGCCTGTAGCTGGCACAGCAGTTCTGGGCTAGTTGCCCACAGTTGCTTTGTACTGTCTCCTTTCCTGTAGTCTCTTTACTTCCCGTTTTTCCTTATGCTTTCTCTTCCTTTCCACTAGCTTTTAGTATTACAGCACTGTCTGCTCTCCCTTTTCACTGGAGAATATCACCATTCTCTTCTCTTCTCTTCTCTTCTCTTCTCTTCTCTTCTCTTCTCTTCTCTTCTCTTCTCTTCTCTTCTCTTCTCTTCTCTTCTCTTCTCTTCTCTCATATCCTCACATACACATAATCCCCAGATATATTGAAGTGTTTTTGATACCTGTTTCTGAAGTGATTTGATAACCTGCAGCAGCCCTGCAGGCCCTGCAGGTTGTAACTGGAAGGGTGGTGAAATCCACAGCTAGCAGCAAAGATCAAACCCGTTATTGCTCACATGAGACGAACAGTTCCAGTTTTATCCCGGATTCGAGGTGATCCAGCTGCTGCCAAAAGGGCTGGGCCCATCCTTTCTCCTGCTCCTTTTTCCTGCTCTGGGGTGTCACTAAGGTGGTGACATGGCTGAAGTTTAGCATTTCTCTGGCTCTGCTGGGTTTGTATTTAACTGGTGCAGCAAGATCATGCTCTGAGGCTTCCAGTGGCACCACAAGAAAGGTGCCAAGGAAAAACAGGCATCAGGATGGGCAGGGCTGTCCTTTGAGTGGCAAGGCATTCCTAGAGGAGAGCTGGTCAACCACATCTTCTGCCAAGAGTATTAGTACAGACTGCTAAGATATGATAGGTATTTTTTTAATACTTAGAGAGAGGAAAAGAAGAAATTTATTTGTGAGAACTTCAGACAAGACTGGCTCTTTGCCAGCAAAAAGTGCAATCCTGATGCCTTGTAAAGAACAAGCCAATAGGCTGATTAGGCAGATTGACTAACAAAGAATCTGTCTGATAAATGCTTGGCACAAAACCTGCACATGTCTGATAAATAATTAGGACTGTTGCCTTTGTGCCCTGATGTAGAAAGCATCTCTTCCAGGTTTATGGATTCTTGGAAAGAGTGGTCTATTTTAGGAGAAATAGGCATGAAAGAGCATGGTGGGCTGCAGATGGCCAGGGTGCTCTGTGGTCTGAAGAACAGGGCAAAACATTTCTTGGTAAACACCACTAACTAGCCTTGAAAACAAAACATTCCTGATTCCAGGGAACATGTGGTAATCTTGTCTACAGAGAATGCAAACTAAAGTGGGAGAAAACAGAAACGAGATGTCTATTGCAGCACAGTCAGGCTAAATAAAGTCTACAAAAACATTCTTTTCTTGAGCAGTATTTCTGAGACTGCTTCCCAGTGGTTACCTCCCCTGGGAATGTCCATGGGGCACAGAGAGGATCAGACCTTTATGTGGTGACATCACTGGGAGCCCAACAGTTCGTGTGCCAGATTATTAATAGATGTATTGCTCTTCAGATTTCAAACTAGTCCTGGGGTTTCCTGTGGGAATTTTAAGTAATGGTGGGAGAAAAACATGCCCTGAAACTCGGAGATACAAACAGCCTTGTGAATTCAGCATTTCTTCCTGCCGGGTGGATGTTTTGTGTTTCTTCTCCCAGAGGAAAGACTTGCAGTATGAAGAAATTATATCCTATCCAAAAAGCAAACATTTTAAAATTTGGATTCCTACCAAACCATCTCAGCAGGGTGATATTACCACAAGTTAAAGCATGAAAAGAAAGTAATTTTTAAAAATTCTTGTTTTGCAAGTGCATTCCTCTCCCAGGTCACATAACAGCCCACTGTATTTGATGTAAATTTTGGTTGTTTTTTTTTTTAATATCAAACTTGTCTTTTTTTCTACAGCAGTCTGCAGAGCTGTGCAGGGCCTTTCCTGTACAGAACCTGGATGAAAACAAATACTTCATTTTTTTTAACATTCAAACTAGTTAGAACAGAGAAAAAAATTACATGTAAGAGACTGTGGCTGTAAGATCTTTGGAAGAGAAGATGCAGAGTGCTTCAAAGGTTGCCTTTATTCTGGAGGGGAGTGTGTGCAGATTTTGTACAGATTAAACTAGCAACTGTCTGTTCTTCAGCAGGTGAATGTGGTTAGACCAGTACCTGGGTGATCCTGTTCACTCTGTGTCAGCACCTTGAATTCTTTGTAGCAGGTTGCACTGCACTAGTGGGCCTGGCAGAATTCACACTGCAAAGTGGGCATGTGTAGAAAAGCCCCATACAACAGGACACCTCTTGTTCCAAGTATTTGATACCTGGACATAAAATGAAAGGTCCCAGCTGACATTTTTCCTAGTAGTAGTGTTCCTGCAGGTATATGTTAAATATATGTGTTAATTTTACCTCCCAACTCCATTGCCTTGACTGAGAAAGTTGTACAAAAGGCTTTGCTGGTTATCCAAGCTTCTGAGCTTAAAGGGGAAAGATCTCCACTACTTTTCCTTTTAAATGGTCAGTCTGGCCACTGTAGTCTCTGTGGTCCTTTGGCTGCCTTTTGCCACCCTTGGTGCACCATCCAGGGCATTGGAACAGGTATGCACTACAAATAGTGAGCAGGTCATGACCATTTCAGGTGGAGGAGTGCCTTGAATCCCAGTAGTGTTTGCTAAGAGAAACAGGTTTCTAATGGAGTCAGAGCAAAATTTTAAAAATAAACATGAAAATAAAAGTCCTGGATACCTAAAGGGGATAAAATCTGTCTCCATCTACCATAAGGAGACAGAAGGATCAGATTATTCTTCAATTTCATTTTCATTTCACATAAAAAAATTACTCACTTGAGTCTCTGGGGTTGGAAAAAAATGTCATTAACCTACTGTTCTTGAGTAGTGTTTCAGATCCTTCCCAGTTCAGCAGGTAAACACAGGACAAGCCAAAAAACCACCATTATATTCCTCTAAGACTATTCCTGTTTCCAAATTTCTTTGCAGTCCTTGGGAACTTTTCTTAATTTGGAAGTAGATGGACTTATGCTTTGCAGTGGAATAAGAGAAATAATCTGCATTTTTGATACTTTTCCACCAAAAAACATCGCCTGTGTAGTATTGCCCTCTGCTGGCACCAGTCTGAGGAGCTGCATAGGTCCCCTAGTGGAACATGAGGGTTGTCCCCTTCCAAGGCGTCTTTCAGAGGATCCAAGTGCTCGTTCATGGTTATGATCCACGAAGTGCTCATAGTTTAATTTTATTTTTCCACAGAAAATCTTCTATGGGCAGCTTTTTGTTTTAATACAGCTTTAAAAACATTAGAGGTTCTCGATAAAATTTCATTTTCCAGTGAATATGGTAAGAATCATGTAGGACCTGCTCTTTGAAGGCAGTTGTATTACACATCAACATGGTAGCGTATTATATGCTCTGAAATAACAGAAATTTCTTTTCTTCTGCTCTTCCCACCACTAGTGTCACCTGATTCACTATCTGAGACTCAGCCATCATTTGACAGTTCTGAACTATTTGATTTGCACCTTTGACAAGCTGAAGTCTGTCTCCTCTGAAGACATTAAAATCACGGATGCTGTTTTTGA
The DNA here is from genome assembly GCA_013397155.1 of Irena cyanogastra. NCBI lineage: Eukaryota > Metazoa > Chordata > Aves > Passeriformes > Irenidae > Irena > Irena cyanogastra. Next base: position 580,236 of record VWZV01003266.1, on the reverse strand, counting down.
CGGCGTGGAAGTGAGAGTGTTTGAACCGCCTGCAAGGGGAGATGAAAGCCTCAAGCGCAGCGTTGTTTACATCCATGGAGGGGGCTGGGCCTTGGCAAGTGCAAGTAGGTGTCTGCCAGTAATTAAACAGGAGTCCAGTCTGCTTTTCTTCTAGCAGGAAAAGCCAAAAGCTCTTTTTCCTGCCAGGAATGGCGGTTTTGCTAAGATGCACCTGAGTTCAGTAGTGACTGTCTCCACTGTGGTGGATCAAGTCTAAGGAGAGAGGGAGAAAACTGTAATGAACACACAGCACAAGTGCATATCTTATCTGTATGTGAGCTGTAAAAGGACCAAAAGTTTAATTTTGTTACATCCTGAGAGGAAAAAACAGCTTATTGATTAAATTTCTGTGACGCCTGGGTGCGTGCTGCTTGGGCAAGTCCCCAGCTTTCTGTGATAATGTGCAAAAGTCATTCCTTGGTGATCAGGTTCCAGTGGCTACATATAAGGAAATTACATGGGTTTGCCCCAGTTTCAGAGAATAATTAGCAGAAGACTGAGCTGATCTACACTGCATGCAACAGCCTTGCTAATGTTTGGTTCTTAAATAACACCTACCTGGGAATACACACTGCTGAGCACAGACAGGAGGAGTGTGAGGGGAAACAGGTAGAGGTTGGTTCCTTTTCGGGTTGCTCCTTAGGGACTACAACCACTAGCATAATTACCTTGAAATTTAATGCTGTTTACTCCATTAACTTGGAAACCACAAACATGATAAGAGGAAGTGAGGTACAGCTATAGGCAGTGATAGGGTAACCACTGATTTCTTCCACATTGTACAGGAGGAAAACAGCCTTGGGAGAGAAAGAGCATGTGGCTCCTGTGGCTGCTCTGAGATCCAGATCTGAGAAGGGTCTTCTCCCTTTTCCTTCCCCATTGTTCCCATGACATCCTGAAGTCCATACAGCCCTGATGCATTCTACAGCCTCCTCTACAGAAAAAGAACATCAGTGGATTTTTACAAAATTATACAAAATACGAACTGTATTGATTGCATTTGGACTCTGAATGTACCAGTCATTTAGACCATTTGAGTGATTTGAGTGAGATTTAGGTTCCTAAATAACTTTAAAATGTGGCCTTCACGTGCCTTTGGAAATTCCAGTCTCTTTGTCCTGTAGCAGTTAAACATTTTACTCCTCTTCCAACAGAGGAATCATGCTTTGAGATGGGTTTTCTTAGACCTGCCTAAAGGATATTTGTTAACCTCCTGCCTTCATCATTTGTTCTGTAATAGTTTGCATGTGACTCTTGTTGTGCAAAAGTTTATATTAAATTGCTGCACTTTGTCAGGATGATTATAGCTTGGCTTTGTCAGATGTATCCCTGATGAGTCCGAGGTGCAGAAGTTAATGACACAATTGCTACACATAAATATTAACTCCTAAGACCGGATACTTTAGAAAACATTTCGTGTCCTAGCATATTTTATAGTACTGGGAACCAACAATTAAGTAACTGGACAGGAACAAAATTAAAGATAATCAGTCCTCTGATAAATAGGATAGCTGTGATTAATCCTCTCTTAAATGAGTAGCTCAGCTGACATTAATAGGGCAACTCACTTGACTCAAAGCAATGCATGCTATAATAAAATGAACCACAGGCAGTGACTCAGACAACAGTAACCCCCTCTGGATGTAAATGCCCCCAAACCACTGGGTGCCTTAGATTTTGGCCAGCTGAGAAAATTGTGATAGGTGGGTGAAATGACATGTCTGAAGCCACCAAGAAACAGATGAGGAAAGAGGCATTAGACTGCAGGATTCTGAAATTCTGATGAATTACATTCCTTATGCTGCAGTATGGATTTGGCACTTGAGCAGTTGGGGGCTGATCTCATTTATCATTTACTTTGCTTATATCTGTGTGATGGCTGTGTGTTTTCTGAGAAGGCTTAGGAACAGCTTTGTGACTATTGACTCACCTGTCCCTAATACCATGTCCTTCCCTTCCAGGAATAAGCCTTTACAACAATCTCTGCAGAATCATGGCTGAATCTCTGAACGCTGTTGTTGTCTCTGTTGAGTGAGTAATCTAAAACTGATCAAGTAGTTTTAGGGTATTAGAAATACGTAACATAGTTCTTTTAGCTTCTCCTTTGTTAGAGGCTTCTCTGTAAGGCTTTAACTTGGACAGTAATTTTCTATACCAGCCTGATACATTTATCCTTTTAAAATTACAACAACTTGGAGTGGTATCAGAAATTCATTTGTTTTTCTAATTATTGTAGAATACACTGTGAGGTCTGGCAGTTTCCTGCTGCTCTTGCAATCTCCCGCTGTTCCAGTCCTCTCTTTTAAGCCTTGTGCTTCCCTCAAGAGCAGAAGACTGCCAGACAACAGAGAAGCAAGGCTGCTTTTTTACATGTTGAAAAATTCCAAGGCAAACAAACCTCTTGATTAGCTAAATACATTACCTAGACAACTCCAGCTTGATTGGTACTGTTCCCATCTTTATTGTCAGTTTCAATATTTTCTTTTGCAAACCCAACCACTTGATAAAATTACTCAAGTTTCCCACCTGCAGTTCATTACATACCAAGCTTTGGGATCTAATTGCAACTTAATTATATGGAGTTGATATTACTCATTTAATGCTTATTATAGTGTACTTTAAACAGTTGGGGAGGGTTGGTTTTTTGTTTTCTTCTTTTACTGTTTTGGTTTTTATTATCAGAAACAAGGAAAACTACAAAAGCAGCTGTTGGTTATTCCAGACAAGCAGCAATCACAATATTGAAAAGTTCCTTATTATTCTTTTTCTGATTTATGCTGGTATCATTCTGCCTATTGCTCTGACTTACTATTACCTCTTCTCCTTAATCATTATGTCCTTCAATCAAGGTGTTTGTATTCAATTAGCCAAGTCTAATTAGATTCGTCATTGGTCTAATTGCACAGCTCACTTCCACAATCTATGCACAGTTTACTCTTTTGCAAGGAGCTCCCAAAGGACACTCTTAAATTCCTGTATATACAACATAAAGATTGCTTTCTGACAGCAGGTCACAATTGGAGTTTGAAAGTTGTAATCTTAAGTTTAAAATTTATTCTGCATATGAAACTTCTTTAGCTTACAGTCTAAAGATGTTTTGAGTCAGAGAACTGAATTTTGGTTAGCTGGGCTCTACTGAGGAATTGTAAAATCTGTAGTCTGAAAAGCTGAAAACTTTGCTTTGTAACATAAGGCCCAGTAGCAACTCTTGGATGTCATATTATTCAGTAAATACAAACAGATTTCTCCTGCACTGTTACTTAAAAGCTGAGAAAGCCTCATGTCTGGGATTCAGCTGCTGGCTCTTCCTAGCAGACTGTTTGCTCTCTCTGTGCCTCCATCCCCCACTTGCCCAGTGGGTGTATTTCTGCTCCTCTCCTTGATAAAGGAAAGGAAATACTGTATCTGTCACATTGGAGAAAATTGGCATTACTTAATTTCGTGGGTATTGTTTATTCCATGGCACAGAGGGATAGCAAGGTTTATTCTCTCCTGACATCAGTAAAAATTTGGGAAGCAGAATTGCTTAGGTGTTTGGCTCATCCAAACAGGAGCATGTTGGGTGTGTGTGATTTACTCACCCTTGTGCTTGTTAAGGTGAGAATTTGGATCAAAACCAGGCAGGGTGTAATGACTCCCTTGTCAAGGGTGTTTTAACTATTGATTTTCATAATGCATGATGAAATCCTCCATTGGGAAATTCTAGGGAAGTGCTGCACAATTTTATACTATCTTGGTATTATTCATGCCTAGTAAGTTCATTTTAATTTTTCCAAGTTAGAACATTAATTGTAAGATTAAATCTTACATAAATATTACACACCTCCTACTTTTTCTGTACTATTTATGCTAATGAAATACTTACTTCCAGTAAGGGTTACCTGATATCACCTGTAAATCCTAAAGGAGAGGTACAATAAAGCAGAGGTAAGAATTGTTTCTCATCCCTTTCCTTTTGCAGATACAGGCTGGTGCCCGAGGTGTGCTTCCCTGAGCAGTACCACGATGCTCTTCGTGCAACAAAGCATTTCCTGCAGCCTGATGTCTTAGCTGAGTATTCAGTGGACCCCAGTCGAATTGCAATCTCTGGGGACAGCGCAGGAGGGAATTTGGCAGCTGCTGTGTGCCAGCAGGTAACATCCACTGCGTGTTCTGTATTGCACTGCAGCAGTCCAGCCCAGAGAGGCTGGCAGGGTCTTTGTGCTGCACCATCACCAGGTGATGCGCCACGCCTAAAAACAGAATGGTAAAAGTCAGAATCTGCTCATTTTTCTTCTGTGAAGTGACTCAGTCACTATGTGAATCACATAGGTTGTGATGTGCTGTTACAGTCACAAGTTGTTATGGACCAGAGTTTAAGAGCAAGTAGCTAAATGACTTTTTTTTACCTATTTTGCTGGTGAACTCCTTGTTTTTCCAAGTAGGCATAATTTCTTAATATGGTTGCCTATTTTTAGATAATTGTCTCTGGAAATATGCTTTTATTTCTTTCAAATATAAATGAAGGACAAAATACACAGTAAATGGAGCTTAATTCTTCTGTTAAATTGTCTTCCTGTAGCATTTTGCAGTTTTAAGGAAATTTCTTTTGTGTATCTGCAGTTTAAATGTAATCTGAATTTGATCTAGTAAAGAGTTTGAAGGAGACCCGAGGCAAGTAATATTTTTCACGGCTGAATGAAATATTATTATTACTAACTTATTCCTATTTCCATAACCATTAGTGATAAGAAAGCAGATACCATGTCCTGACAACTAATTATCATGACAACCTTGCAATATTGAATTAGGGTGGAAAAATTAATAAGAGACAATTACAATAAAAGCTTCAGTATCGAGGACTGATAAACGTGATAGTAGCACGTTTTGGAAAGAGCATTCCTAATTTGATTTCCTGATGCATAATTCTTTTTAAACAAGATGAGACAGGGTAGGGCACTGGGTATCTTGTGTAGAAGATGAAACAAAGAATCTGGGGACTCCTCCAGTAAAGCAGTCAGGGGGCACCAGATTTGTAATTGATAGGCTCAAATCAAATGCAGGTTGAGTCAGACATAGGGAGGTGCTTCTGTACCAGGTGAGCCTTTGCTAGAAGAAATTGTGGATGCCAGCAATCTGCATTGGCTGAAAAAAAAAAAAATTAGACCAATTCATGGAAGAAAAATCCATTAAAAGCTCTTAAAAGCAAGAGTAGCTCCTTTGATTCAGGAAATCCCGCCATTGCCACTTGTTCAGCTGGGCACTGTGTTAGAGAAATGCCACTTTACACGTTTTTTTTCTTCTTACTCCATTCAATAAACTGATGTCACTGATTTCTGTTGGGATGCTGGACCTGCCTGAATGGCCACCTTGTGAGAGGAGAAAAAGATCAGGCATATACTTCAGACAAAGTACATGTATATATACATATATGTACCTGTGTAAGAGCAGAATTCACTCTAGAACTGTTAAATAAATGTTTGCTTTTCTAAAGTTCCACATTGATACATGTTTATCCTCTTCATAATCTTAATGCCGTCCCGTGTTTTTCGCACAGCTTAGCAAAGATGAGGATTTGACCGTCCGACCGAAACTGCAGGCCTTGATTTATCCGGTCCTCCAGGCGTTTGACTTCAACACGCCCTCGTACCAGCAGAACATGAACATGCCCGTGCTCCCTCGCTACGTCATGATCAACTACTGGATCGATTACATCAACGGCAACTACGACCTGGCTCACGAGCTGCTCGTCAACAACCACACCGCCCTCAACGTGGGCCGGGCCCTCTCCTTCCGCGCGCGCCTCAACTGGACGTCCCTGCTGCCTGCCTCCTTCAAGAAGAGCTACAAGCCCGTGGTGCAGACCACGGGCACGGCGGCCATCGTGGAGCGGCTGCCGGCGCTGCTGGACGTGCGGGCGGTGCCGCTGCTGGCGGACGACGCGACGCTGGCGCGGCAGCCGCGCACCTACGTGCTGACCTGCGAGAACGACGTGCTGCGCGACGACGGCGCCATGTACGCCACGCGCCTGGAGCGCGCCGGCGTGCCCGTCACCCTCGACCACTTCCACGACTGCTTCCACGGCTGCATGATCTTCACCGTGTGGCCCACGGATTTCTCGGCCGGCGTGCAGACCAGGAACAGCTACATCAAGTGGCTGGATGAGAACCTGTGAAGGGAGGGCCCGGCCAGAAGGCGCAGGGCGGGTGTGTGGCTGCGGTGTCTGGTCTGGCAGAAGAGCAAACAATTGAAAAGTGCAATTTTCTGAATTCTGACTTAACTGTTCGGCTGCGGCTGCTGGGGGTGCAGACCACTAACTGCAGCATTTTCTAGCTCCACAGGCCTTGCTCAGTAAAGAATTTCAAAAAGTATTTTTTTTCAAAGCAATCTTTTTTCAACTTTCTCCCAGATGACTATTACTGAACAGAAACACGTGTTGAGCAGGGACATCAGGATTCCTGCAGGATCCTTACCTGGCTGCAACTTTCAAGCTTTGACTCCTAATTAGGTACAAATGCCCTGGCTTTCAAGTGATGTGAGATAAATCCTAACACCTACATCTACTTCTGAATATGTAAAAAACGTAAGCCAGTTTACAGCAGTGTTGAGCATCTGATGTCACAGTGAGAACCTTGGGCAGCAGGGCCATGCATTTGAATGACAAGCACGGATTTAGGTGTTGGCTTTCTGCCATAGACAAACAGCTCATTTAAATTTTTAAAAATATTTTTTGAAAAATCTCTTCTAGACAGTTAAAACGATGCTAGATGAGTCTCTTAGCCAAACCTGCAATTCAGCTTTGGAATTTGGTCTTTACCACCTTTTAATAAATATATTTTAAAAAGGTACAGGACTAAATATATTTTCAATAAAAAGTATGATAGCATACACACAAATAGGTAAGATAAAATATTACATTATGTGTAGCAGCAGAATACAGGTTCCCTGTGTGAGTGACCTTCAAAGCTGACTACTTATTTGGCTAAAGAATGTGACTCACCTGTGTTTAAAACCTCAGTTGTACAACCTCCTTACAGAAAATACTGACCTTACTACAAATAGTCTGCTGTGTGGTTTGCACTAATGTTTATAATTAATAGTAGAAGTTTTTGTTCATTGACTTTTCTTTTATATTTGTAGTTTTTATTGTATTTCCTACTTCATGAAAGGTGGAAAGCGAGTGAATAGAAGTGGGCTCCAATCTATACAGAAGATTTAATTCTAAGCTTTGCAGCTGACCTTTGTCTATCTTGTAGACTGCTCTAGGTAAGGTGATCTCACTACTGGGCAGCAAACCTGTGCAGTTTGAGCCAGTCTGTAAAGTTCAGACAGGCAGGACAGGGGAGAGAAACCACTTTGTGACTGTCTATTGTCCTGGCTGCTCACAGCTTGCAGAAATGAAGGTGGTGCCAAAAGCCCATAGGCACAGAGGAGGGAGTGGGAGATTAAATTCATCCTCAGCTTTACCACGGACTTCCTGTGGGTCCCCAGGAGAACGACATCATCTCCTTACACCCCACTTCTGCCAGGGAGGCAGTACTTTCCTACCTCACAACGAGCTGTGAAGCTGAACTCTCAGGCGTGGGTGAAGCACACGGATGTCAGTGTGACTGCAGGCACTCAGCAGCTCCCATGGCTTTTGGCTTTCCATCCTTCTCCAAGAGCTGGCTCAGAGCAGCCTGTCCCACATCAGGGATGCTGCTGGGCTTGGGTCCTGCTGAGCAATTTGCTGCCCTCTGTCCTGGTTCCTGTCAGGAAACCCAAGGTGAGGCTTCTTAGCCCTTGGAGATCATGACAAAGGCAATTTCATTAAAGCATTTCTTATAGCAGGATTCTGAGCAGTTCTTCAAAAAACCCCATCGGGATCTGGTAGACCAAACTGCCTTATGACATTTAAAATACATACAGAGCAGTCCTCTTTCACTGGGATTTAAATTAAATAGGAGAATGGCTTTGCTGCATCACTGCTTCCTGGAAACACCAGGTTGCTAATGTGGTTGTGTGTACTAAGGAAAACCATTAACGAGACAAGGCCTCAGTCATGCAAGCCAAAACTCATTCCCAGCATAGTTCACACGGAGATCACAAGGCAAAGCTTTTTCAGCAGTGGCCCAGATTCTTCTTCCGTTTAGCATTTACAAAGACTTGGTGGAATTAGAGCAACCAGGTGACAATCCGAATCAGAATAAATTTTGATCAAGAAACCAAATTAACACTGCAGAGGAATTGAAATTTTTTATCTGGATTTAAACCCTTTCCTCTTTTTCCCCATAAACACAACTTCATCATAGATTGTATACTTTAAACAGACAGCAAGCAAAGTTAAATCCATTCAAAAGACAAGTTACTAATCTGCCCCAGAGTCCTTTCCCTTTATATGGAGACAGCTACATTTACCTGACTTTAAACTATGACTCAAGTAGTAAAAAAAAAAAAAAAAAAAAAAGACTATACTGAGTTATAACAATAGGCTTCTTCCTGAATTTCCAGCTTAAAGAGTAAAGCCATGTCAGAAAAGACACAATTTATATCTACTCACTGCCATTAGTATAATATATAGATATACTATGATTATATATCATAGTATAACTGTGGTACTGGAAGAAAATGGTTAATATTCCTATAAATCTTACAATAATTCATTTTCCTGAGAGCTTTCTGCAAAGCTTTAGCTCAGCATTTGTTTGTAGCTAAGTTATAAATATCTGTTATGAATCTAAAACATAATTGCTGCTGGTTTTTTTTTAACTGAAATGAAAGGGAGAGCTGGAACATATATATACATATATATATTCATGGAGTCAGTTGTAAATTTCCTTCATGCACTGAAGCACATTGAAGTCTTGGCACAAGAAATGGTGTAAGTTCATAACTGGAGTGAACGTGTTTACGAAGCCGAGAGCTCAGCACCACGTGGATGTGACGCACAGTATTACCTACTTCTGTCAAAGCATCTGGACTACTTTGATCTTGCAGCCCTGTGGTTGAATACCTGAGAGCTGCAGAGACACCTGAGGGATCCTACAACATGGGGAAAAAAGAGGTCTGATTCCAGCTCTGAGAAGACCTGTAGTGCACAGCCGCACAAGACACTGATCAAATTCAGTGTAAACTTTGAGCTGAGTGTTAATCCCAACCCAGCTTTCCTCCTCCTGTGCTTTGGTCTCCTTTGCATGCAGCCCCCGTGTCCCACATTAAAAGTTTAGGGTTGTTTCCAGCTATGTTGCTACCAGCTCCTAGGAACTGACTCAGGGTTACAGAAAGCAGATGCCTGGTAGCAAGGGATTAAGATTAATCCGTGTTACAACACCTGGATTTGTTTCCTACATCTCCAGGTGTTTCCTCAGGCTCATCTTGCACCTTCATCCCTTGGTTATTTCACAAAGCAGTTAGGGCACTTTGCATGATGTAGGATCAGAGCAAGTGTTTGTAGCAATATTTCACCTGTGCATGGTAGAGTCTTTTCAGAGAAGATGTTCAATAAGTTTGTTTCCTTACCATGATTTTGGCTACAGACCTTTTGTAGGTAGCTTTTCTTCCCCTTCTACAATTAGACTCTATCCCTCTATTGCAAAAATATCTTGTCCCTGATGGCTATCAAAGCATTCTGATGACAGCTTTAAAAAAACAAAAAGCAAAATCAACTTGCATAACAGAATCTATAGTCATGCTTATCCTGCTTTCATAGACCTGAGAACTATATTAGTGGGTCCCCCAGTATTTTGGCTAATATTTGCAGGAATAGATGGAGATTTTGACTCCCTAGCTGAGGACCTCTTAAAGGATGGGTGTTCAACATGTCTGTAAGCCCAGACCTCTTTCAGGAGGTTTCATGATGCATAAAAATCATAAATGAGTTGAATTTCCTTACCTTCATCTAAGTAATTCCAGAACTGCTTTCCCAGTCAAAGCAGAAAGGCCATTGTAAGTTTTAAGTCCTAGAAACTAAACAGAAATACTTCATCTTGAAAACATTATTTTGTAGTATTTGGGCCTCTATATTTTTTAATCTCTTACCAAGCTTTACTAGAAACTTTTAAAAATAAAAATATTGGAAGCAGGTAAACTTGAGTTAGACCTTTTAAGCTGCTATGATCTGTAACAATGATATTGTTTAAAAAAATCTAATACCAGCTGATTTAATGTTCTCATATTTATGATGTTCAAAAGCCCAGCATACAACATACTTGATGTGAATGCATTCAATACCTTATGCATGACTGGTTTTTGCTTTTTGTCCCAGAGCAGGGGGAAGATTTGTAAGATCTCATTACCAAGTGTAATTTGAGATGTGCTGTCAAAATGAAGAACAAATAAATAAAGTGAAATATACCTGTGATTTATTATCTTTTTCCCAGGACCACTGGTTTCGTTTTGTTCTCAAGGCAGGAGACTGCTGTGTGTCCGTGGGCTGTGAGAGTCACCTCCTTTTTCTTCATTTCTGCCAGATGATGGTTAACGGTGACCACATCTGCTGGTGCTGAAGAGTGGACAAACCTGCACTGGTGCTGTTCTTCTTCAAGATAAACAGCAGAACTCACATTCTCCATTCTGATGTATAAACATATTTTTATGTGTCTATAGATCATGTGTATGTTTGAAATTTCGTTTAGCCAGCTAAAGTCCAGGTTCCTTTTTTATTCCTGTTTGCCTTCCTTTCACATTCTTTTTTTCTGACCTGCAACCCATTTTCTGCCCCTGTTCTCTCATTTATGGATCATAGCAGCATTGCTTTTGAAATAGGTTTCCCATTTTGTCCAGCAGGCTCCTGTGCCTTTCACAGAATACAAAGCTTTTCTCCTGCTGAAAAAAATTGGTGGGGAAAAAATGCTTCAAAGGACTTACAACCCTATTTTTGTAAACCAGCAAGAGTCATACTCCTGCTCGCATGGAATTGAATGCATTAAACTGAAAGCATTAAAAACAGTCTGGGCCACATAAAACATTTCTTTCCAGTGATGTTTTCTCAGATGTCATGAAATCTGACTGTGCAGGGCAAGGCAGGGCAGTGCCCCCCTCAGCTGAGTGTGGCTGGGACCACATCCCCTGCCTGGCTGGTGCTGGAGCTGCCTGTCCCGTGCCCTTTTCCCACCTCCCACCCTCGGCTGGAGCAGCAGCCAGTGCCCCACGGGGCACCCAGCTGTGCCTGACACAGCTGGATCCCAAAATCCATCGCCTGCATCCTGCCTGGCTGGGTTCTGCTCCTTGCCTCACACTTAGAAAACTCTTTGGAGCTGGGCCAGTTTTAATTTTGTTCATCCTCAAGGGAGACACACATTTTCTCCTCGCTCTTACTTCCAGTTCTTCTGGCACTAAGCCAATGGCATTTACTTATTTTATAAATGTCATTTAAATAGCTGGCAGCACATCATTAATATGAGACTAAATTCACCCTTAATGTAAATCTAGTATTTTTTCCAAATTATTTTCTACAGCATTTTAAAGGGTTTATCAACTATTCAAGCAGGAACACAGGCAAAATAAAACCCAAGAAAAGAAACCCTGCAATGGCTGCTTTCAAGCTGTTTTTACAGAAACAGTATTTTAATTAACTTTTTCTGGTTTTATAAAATGTAGAGAACACTAAATACTTCCATTACAACAACTATTCATTTCTGAAGCAGAATATCAAACTCCAACACTTCCCATCATAAGACAGTCTAGGAGAGGCAGAATTTATTAAAGGAGAGAATAAATTTTATATTTAGAGACCTAAATCAGCAATAATAATTGGTCACCTTTCCCACAAAGACTGTGCCAGTGTCAGGACAGGTGCAGAACGCTCAGTGCCATTGAGAGGTGGGATTCAGGGTGTGGTGAATAAAAGGAATTCTTGCTGTTAACCTAATAATTTCACCACAATCTAATTCCACTCTGAGGTTTTTAGTTAAAAGACAAATCATTTGCAGTACAGCCAGCAGAGGGGGCGTTTAAAGCAGCCTGGGGCAGCAGTTTCTAAAACCACAGTGTCAGACAGGAAGTGTTATTGTGGGAACTGCACCAGAACGTTTGGGGCAGCCCAGCCGTGACTTGTGAATTCATGCACGGACAAGGCAGGAGAGTCATGCCAACGGGGAACTACTCGGAGCTCTTGCCAAAAAAAAAAAAAAAACAAAAAAACCAAACCAAAACAAAACAAAAAACTCCAAAAAAAACCCACACCAAAATCAACAAAACCCCAAGCCCCAAACAAACAATCGGCTCATAACCATTCTGTCCCGGGGATACCACATTCCTGGAAGTGTCAGGTTGGACATGGCTTTGAGAAACCTGACCCAGTGGAAGGTGTCCCTGCCCACGGCAGGGGTTGGAATGAGATGAGCTTTAACGTCCCTTCCAACCCAAACATTCTGTGGTTCCTTGCAATGAATCATTCAGCCCTTGGCAGGCTGTGAGGGTGTTTTTCAGGTGATGTGGCCCTTAGTTCAGACCCTGGGACCCGCTGGGTGTGTGCAGTGACCCGGGTTTGCTGCAGCTGCCCGAGCATGTCTGCAGGGCCGGGAGTGCACCAGGGGAAATCTGCTGCTCTGTGCCCAGGCCATGGGCCGTGCTCATGCAGGGATGGATTTTCAGGGCTATCTCCATTGCCTGCTCAGACATCTGTCTGTGTCAGCGAGGGCTGCACGGAGGCATAAGCAGCATCTCCAAAAACCCACAGAGAGCTGTGAGTCCCCCTGGAAATGGTCCAGGCTAATACCTGAAGAAGTGAGGCTATTTCTGCCCTTGTGCTGTGGCATTTCTGCTCTTTTAACGGTGCAAAAGGCAACTCACTGTACGAAAAAAGGCAATTTTTACAGCCCTTGTACACCCTGCTCCTGATGCTGGGAGGAGATGACCTTTCCAAGAGCCCTCCTGGCCAAGCAGCCCTGATGCTCTGCCCTGGGGCCTGTGGGGGCCAGGGTCCCATGGCACAGCCAGCAGCTGGGGCTGGAGTTATTTGAGTAATTTGGGGTTATCAGGCTATCAGATGGGTTGCCTTTGGTGTTTCTCACACCCAGCCACGTGCACGTGCCCTGTGCTGCCCCAGCAGCCTCTGCCACAGAAGTGCTGTGGGTTACGGAGCACTGCAAGGCCAGAACAGCTCAGCAAAGCAGCAGTGCACATTTAGTGTGACTGCATCTATTTATAAGGGGGTTTTTTCCTCCCCAAAAAAGCCTGTGCTGAGGAGCATGCAAAGGCAGGAGTCAGACATGCCTCCTCATCTCCCTGTGCAGCTGGAGAGGCTCAGCCTGAAGGATCAGGGTCTGCACCGAGCGCTGGGGCTCCAAATATCCCTGAAAAAAAAAACCAAAACCCTGCAAAAAAACTCCTCCAAAACTCCCAATTTCCTTTTGCATTCCTATTTTTCATCACCAGTTCCCCTGCACAAGTGCAACAGAACTTCCCAGCCTTTCCAAATACCACCCTGGTTTTGGTGGTCTGTGTGGACAGTCAAGAGAAGGAAGATGCCACTTGTTATTTCACAGTCAAAGCAATGCCCCAGAGGCACAGTCTAAGCCTGGCTTTGAGCACAAAGAACCAACTGCTTGGTTCAGGTCCTGCATGATCTGCTGAAATACCAGGTGATTAATCAGAGATCAGATATTGCACATTTGTATTTCATGTTCAGCCCCAGAGTGGTGGCCTACAGGCAGGACATCTGGAATGCCAGGAGTCTCTTTGAACACTGACACAGATTTAACTGGGTGCTGGCCAGCTCCACAGTAGAATTTTGAAAAGCCAAAGACGGGTACAAATGTGAGAAAGGCCTATGGTATTGCCTGTCTCACCATGACTGACATGGTGAAGCTGGTGAAACAGAGCTTTCTGCCTGAGCCAATGTATATTTTTCAGCACACTCTCAGAAACTACTTGCTATAAATTATACTTATGCATATATATATATACACACACACACATATACATATAAATTGCCATAGTACAAACCTAGAACCCACTTAATTAAGGATTATAGGCTGGCTCTAGATTTATAATGGTCCTTTTAGTGAGGCTAAAACTATTATATTGGCATGAATTTGAGCTCAGGCCTTTTATTTTACTAAGTGTCATCATCTTGGCTTCTTAGGCTGGTGATTTTCTCACCTGAGTTTCCAAGGGAGTGCCCGAGTTTAAGCAAGATCTCAACAAGTCTGCTGAGCTGTCACCTTGAGGCAGATTCATACACTTACTTCATCAGCCACTCATGCAATCTCTGTGGGCCTGCACTCCAAAATGCAAATCCCAATTCCAACTTACTCTTTTGTGTCACTTTGAAATGCAGCTTTAGCTTGAGTGGTGTGTGTCACCTCTCCTGCTCAGACCAGTATCTCCTGAGCTGTAAAAAGCCGTTTGCTGTTTGCATGTTAATGCAGCAGAGCCAACACAGCTGGGTGCTCTTCCCCCTAAAACTTCCTCAACAGGCTTGTTTGCTAAGCTGCACTGGGTTAAGGGCAGCAGGGTTAGCTCAGCACCTCTTTGTCCCAGCTGACAGCAGTCACCACACTGTTCCTGCAAACACCCACCAACTCCCCCTAACCCAGACTCAGTTCCCAAAGCTGGAGCTGGGAGCAAAACCAGCTATCATTCCACGTCCAAAGCAATCAGGGCACAGGAATCGTTAAAGGCTAATCTGTGCCAGGACCCATAATGAAATTCTGAAGTCATTTATTTTCCAGATGAATAACAAGTTAAAGCAGAAGGTGAATTTCCTGTTAATACTTCATCCTTGCTGAAAGGGCTGTCTCAAGAACCAGGGGATCTTTACTGGGTGGGAAGGAGGGCATCGAGCTTGGGGACAGGAGAGTTTAAAAAGCAACCAAGCCAGCAAGGGCTGAAGATCAGCTGGGTTAAACTTTTGTGCCTCTACCAGGCCTGGGAGCAGGAGCTCTCCCGTGGGCAGGGGTGGCTGTTGGACCCAGGCTGGGCAGGGGAATTCCACCTTTCTGTCCCTGTCACTTCCCACTCGCCTGGACACGGGCCAGCTCTTCAGACACCGGCAAGGCCAAACAATGGAGGCGTTTCCTTGTTTAGGCTTGCAGCAAGAGATTGTGCATTTAGTCAGAGATGGTTTGGCAGCCTGGGGAGCCCCTTTGGAGCTGGGATTCACCAGCCCAGCGCTCAGCCACAGGGGTTGCACACAATCCATACGATCTCTGTCTCCTGTGCAAGGCATTGCAGAATGCAGCAGTTCACCACGGTGTCAGCAGTGTTTGTTCAGGCAAGGATTTTAGGACACAAACACACCAGCAGCCAGCAGGCTGGCACCAGGGCTGGCATTTGCTCCAACTGAGCAGATTTGATCTTTTCTTCCCTGACAATGCTCCTACAACACCAAGCTGCTGCAGGCTTGGAGAATCCTCTGAAAACATTACACTACTCACAGCTGAGGAGACTTAGCTATTTATTAAGGAAGAAATTAGATAACTGACATGTTGTCATTTAACAACAGTCTGCTGAATCCAGCCGAGAGCCTGACATTGTCCTGAGGAGCTCTGGGGCCACAGCTGACAGAGAGGGAACCCAAGAGCCCAGCAGCAGGAGCTGCTGCCCCAGCCAGGCGGGTCTGTGACCATCTCTCAGGCTGTGTCAGTGAGGTTTGAACAGGGATACACCTAACTCAGATTAGAAAACTTTTGCCCACATTGTTTGTAGCTGCTTCATCTAATGTGCTGGTGAAAGAACCTCTGGCACCAGAGCAAGGGGAGCAGTGACTGGCACAAACAAACGGGGTGCAAGTGAGAATTTACTTTTCTGAATAGGCAAACTGCAACACACATAGGTAAGGTCAAAACTTTCAGAGCTGGTGCTTTCCACAGTATCAATAAATACTGAGCCAAGGAGGGAAAAACACTGCTGCTTATCTGCTCCACCCCTCCACTCAGCTTGTTTCCCTTTCCCTGAAATGTTTGAAAATAAATGAGCCAGTGTGGTTTCAGTAGAGTGCTTCAAATATTAAACAATCTGCTGCTCACAGCTAATAAGGAAGGAGCCTGGCCAAAAAACCCTGCCTGTTTACTGACTCAGCCCTGCCCTCCTGGAGCCAGGAGCTAACAGCACTGAGCAGAAGTCTTGGGAAATGTTGGGAATTGTGCAAATCAGGACAGCTCTGCCCTTTAGCAAAACCTTGTTGGAGGTATCCAGACCTCACCAGCCAAAACCAAACCCTTTGCAATTGAGGAAAAAACTACTTTAACGTTCTTTGAAGTATCCCATGAATCTGAAGTCCTGTTTGCCCTGGGTGTAGAGAGTTTCAGTTCTGTTTTCTCTCTGGTCTACCTTGAGCAGTAATCATTAAATGAAACAAGTCCAGCTGGGCAAGGTTGCCTGGTTTATCCACTCTTTTACAGCCTTTATCAGCACTAACAAGAAATGATAAAATGTTGCAAACAGCACACAGCCAGAGGTAACTTGCTCCTGGCACCACCATTTTTTAAAAAACTGTTCTTCCACTAAATGCCTGTAATTTCAGCTTTTTTTTTTTTATAGCTGGGATTTAGTGTCTCGGGTATTTAGCACATTTGCATGCAGCACAGCATGCAGGGGTGGAAATGCAGGCCCTGGGTAAGGAAAGTGTCACCTTTCTCCAGCCTGGTCTGTTTTAACTCTGCAGAGGTGCCAGCCTGTGTTCCACATGCAGACATGTCACCACTCAGTTGGACTTGTCCAGATTCGTCTCTCTTTCTCACCCTTTTATTTCTCCTGCCCTTGTTTCTTTAGACATTTGTTTTCTCTGGAAATACTTTTCTGGTGGCAGCCACAGGTAGAGAGGAGGCTCAAACGGAGGGTGACAGGGATTTCTGGGAAGTCTTTGCAATAAAGTCTTCTTGCAATGGTGTGTTTCCACTAGAGGTTAAGAAGTATATATTTACAGTGTTTTGTGAACTATTAATGTGATTAATAATATCTTCTCACCATAAAGAAGGCCATAAGTGAATTGAAAGGCACAGTCTAAGGCATTTGTGGATTCTCAATTTCACTGATAAAGCAAATAACCTGGGCTTGCACTGTTAATACCATTTCAGGTTTTCTTACCTTATCAGAAACTTTTTTCTCCCAAAGTATTTTCACAGGGAAAGAACTACAGAAATTTCAGTGCTGTGCTCAGCAGCAGTGCTTTCCAACTTGCTGTAGCTACTTTCTCTGTAAGACTTTTGCTTTTCTTTGATCATATATCAATTGGGAATGAAGAGTGAGGGATATTTGCACTCTCAGTACTTAGGTTTGCTCCTTGAAGATATCTCCAGTGTGGCTCTCAAGCCCATGCTCCCTGCTGAGGTGTGTAAAGGAGGAAGGATCCAGATGCCCAGATCCCATCTCAGCTGCCCCTCTCTGCTTTTCATCACAGACCAACTTTGTTTATGTGGAAGTTTGTGTTTACATAACAATTTGAGTTTACACACAAATATTTTCCACGGTGCAGCAAGCCAAACACATTGCCTAACAACATCCAGCTATCTGCAAACATTTTGAAGCCTGAATAATATTTGCTCACTTCAAGTTCGAGTTTAGACCATACTCACCAACCAAAGTCAGGTGAGGCTTTCCAGCATGGTGATATCTTCCTTTTCTTGCCTTATACAAACAGGAATGCTCATTCCAATTAATGTAGTCTTCAGAGAAAAATAAAATCTGTATATGAAATCTAATAGCACAGGTAGATCTGCAGGGATTAACAATATGAAGGAGAACATTGTCTAGCATGTAATGATATTTTTTTGTATGTCTGCTACAGCTAATGCTTTTAATTATATTTTCCAGTTTAATTCTAGTAGCCAAAGGCATGATGCACAAGGCAAATAAATGACAGGATCGCTGGCACGTCCAAGTGTTTCTTCTCCACATAAATAAGGCAGACAGCAAATATGAGTTGAGAAAGGAGATTGCTGTGTTGCAGTTTAATTCACTCAAAATTTCATCAAAATTAATTTCACGCTGCAGGATGGAAAACCAGGCCTGGGAAATGCATTGAAAATGTCAGGAGGGACGGGAGCCACAGACTCCCCCTCCCACGTTTCCAGTTTCCATTTCACACAAGTGTGAGAAAGCTTTGTCAGCAGAGTGGCTGGGGAGAAATGGGGTCAGACAGAGCATCTTGCTGGGTGCAGGTCTCCATTCCCTGCATGCCTGAGGTGCTTTACTGAGAGATTCTTCCATGATTACACGTGCAATGAGTGAAAGGCTTTTGAAAGAGAAAGACATTCCTACCAACCTGACAGCAGCAACAGATTTCATTACCCATGCCTAGCTGGGTTTTTGTGAGACATCAGCCCTGCAAGCACACTGGAGGTGAACTATCTCAGTACTTCCATCGCTGCTGCTCAGCTTGTTCTGATGTACCCAAGGAGCTGCAAAGAAATGATTTTGACTGTAAGCCCTTGAGGGCTAAGATTATCTTTACAGGCTTAGACAAATACACAAACACATTACCAGAGCTTTGTTTTTAAGTCCATCAGAGCTGAAAGGTGAAATAAGTAAAAAGACGTGTACTTTTCCTTGACTTTCAAGTCAAGGTAGGTTTTCTCCTGCTTCATCTACAAATCCAGCCAGAGTAAATAACTTCTAAACTGCAAATAGTCATTAAACTTAAAACTCAAGGAACCCTTGGCTACTCTTCACCTATTTTTTAGGCATTTTTTACTAACTATAAAGGAAAGCATGTCTGTATTTGGCTTCTTCACAGATTATTTGGCCATCTAACCTAACAAACCCCTGCAGTGATACCGTTGATCACATCCAGTTTTGGAAAGCCACGCTGTGTTGAGAAGAGCATTTCCAGGCTGTGAGCCACAAAACGAGCCTGCTCCTGCTGCAGTCCATGAGGCTTTTTGGAACGAGGGCAGGCCCACATCCAATGCAAGGTCCCAAAGACACTCATACATATTTCAAACCGAAAACCATCAGCTGTGAAAACAAAACATTTGGGGCAACTCCAGTCCGGGATCAAACTGCCAAAAGAAATTGTTCTCTGTTTACGTGGAGCTGTTTCCATTTCTTGTTTTGCTCTATGGGCTGGCCCAAGGCAGGGACAGGTGAATCCAGCTTCCTGAGAGGCAGTGGGAGCGAGCAGCTGAGTGACAGAGCAGTCCCTTTGCAGCATCCAGCAGCCATCCTTGGCTTAGCTGCAGGGTAAGGTTGTCCCCTAACATTGCAGTGCTTGTTCCCATAGACTCCTCACTGTATTCCTGAAGGGCACGCGAGTTTCCCCCAGTAATCCCATTAGCTGGGTGAGTCCCCAGCACAATTTGTGTCTCTGGGATTCCTGCAGGGATCACTCCTGTCCCTGATGTCTCAGGGCAGAGCTCTGTGGTGTCTTCATCACCTGCACATTTGCAATTTTCAGTTCAGGTCAGTGCTACTCTGAGGAGCACTTATTTACAGTCAAAAAGGAGGTGTGTGAAGGGATGGAAGGCAGATGTTTTTATCCAGTACCAGTGATTTCATAACAAGAAAGTCACAGCAAGTTGTGACTGGACTATCTCAGCTGCCAGCAGCACAGCCCAAGCTGAGTTCTCTGTACTCAGCACACTCACAGCACTGAACTGAGCCACAGCAGTGTCAAACTGCCATGACTAGGAAGAAATGCTTCACAAATATATATATACCTACATATACCTATATATTTTGAAAACTGGATTTCAAAAGTAGATACCACATACCTTAAGAACCTTTGTGCTCCTTGGGGCACAAAGGTTCAGTCTGTGAAAGCATTCAGCTCCATGATGTAACCACTGGCTGACCTTTTTGCTGGTGCAGCCTGTGTCAGGATAAAGCACAAATCCTTCTGCAGCTACAAGATCTGTCAGCATTGATATTGCTGGGTGAACAAATAGTGTCTTAATCTGGGCACAGCCTAAAGCCTTTCTGTTTACTTCAGCTAAAGCTTTCTGCACGTGAACATTTCTGCTCAGAAGATAAATATCTTATCTAGGATCACCCAACTTTTACACCCTGCTCACTTTCTCTTACTCTTACCCTTAAGACTTTTGCACTCTGCTGTGACAGCTGAGACTCCACCAAAATGCAGAAATTAGGTGAGAAACTTTGGAAGCCAGGTTGGATATTACACCTTCTACTAACATGAAGCTGAGAAAAAGAAAGAGGTGAATAGAAGATGTTTTACAAGAACTGCAAATTCTCCAGGTCAGTGTAAATACACATTAAGCATACATCAAACCTCTGCTCCAGGCTGTCAGAAACAGCAAAGTAACCTGACAAGAATTTTGGAGAGCTAGATGCTTACCAAATAGTGAACATTTGCTTGAATACTCAACAACAGTGAGTATTTGCTTGAAAAATGAACATTCTCCACATTAATAAAGTGTACTAGCAGGTGTCCCACAGGCAAAACACATATTTGTCTTAACTACAACAGAACTCCATCTGGGGATGAATGTCATGCAGGTATTTAAAGCACCATAAATCAAAGTTTTGCTAAGTGCACCAAGCCAGGATTACCATACACTGGGAGGAATTAGATCTGTAATATATACATATATTCAAATGTCTGTGTGCAGGTTTAGGCATTCATTCATAGAATAGAATAGACCTCTATATCCATACAGATAAGGAGACTGCAGGTCTGGAGCAGCACCATGTTCAAGGATTATCTGATTAATAGGGTTTTTAAGCAGTCTGCCTCTCATGACATTCCTTCCCTGTGAAAAGAAAGCAGAGGATTGTCTATGCCTCAATAACTCAGTCTTAAAAGACAATTCCCACAAAGTGCTCTTCAGGCATGAACTCTTCACAATCTGCCTGGGGGGACTGGGTTCTGGGATTTCTTCCACCTGATGGTCTCCTTGAACACAGAGACACAGTGTGGAAGAAAAGCTGAATAACGTGGCTGAAGTCAGAGGAGAAATCTGGCAAAGAGCCCAGCTGAGCTCCCAGGAGCTCTGAGCTGGCAGATCTCCCCTTGTTCACATCTCCATCAGTTTCATGCAGTCTCCAGAAACACCTCCTCAGAAACAGGTGAATAATCAAGCACAGATTCACAAATGTTTGCTTCTTAAAGAAAACAAAGGTTAAGTTTCCAGCCCTAAAAACTCCAATGAAAAGTTCAGAGCTCAGAAAAACCCAAAAGCAAGGGCAAGGAACACAAGATGTTTTCTCTTCAGACCTGTGGGGACCTGTCACCCTGTCACTCTGAGGAGGGTGCAGCCATTCAGCCTTCAGCCAGATTTAGCCAAGAAATCATGAGGTCAGAGGGAATTTTTTTCTCTCTCCATGCCCTCCATCATGAGCAGTGACAAGAGCTCTGGGGCTGTGGAGGCTGCTACAACAGGGCTGGCTCTAGGGAGGGGCATGAAGAGAACCAGTAACACAAATTTCTGTCTAGTGGGATGCAGGAGAGCAGCAGCAGCTGCAGGGTCACAGTGCAGACACATTCCCCAGTTGCTGCATGCTTGCAAGTCATGCCTAAACATAGAGCATCACTGAACTGCTTTGTTCACATGAAAATCTGGAGTTAAAACCACTCTGTGACCTCAAGGATCAGACACAGCCTAAGTCAGACCCACAGCAAGCCAGGATTACAAACAAGGAATGCAGCCTACCCTTCAGGCCCCTCTTTTGATTTGCAAAGTGCAAATGAAGCAGAAGTTATTGGTTTTTTCCCTACAAATCTTGCCTCTGGAACGTTTTTTTAAATGTGGGGAATTTCCTGTACTGCATTTTAAGAACCATACTCTGGAGACCCTGGCAGTCAGCTGGCTGGCAATATTGCCTCTCTCTGACTGATGGGGAGACTTGCAAGAGGAGGGAAGAGGTTATTAAACCTATTTGGATGTGCAACAGGTTCTTTTCTGAATAAGGCAGTGATGGCTCTGTGAATCACTGCCTCTAACTTTCAAAAAGATTCAGTGTTGAAGAAAACTGACTGACTTTTAACACAAAGAAACTTAAAATCTAAAGCAACTTGCTGAGTGGTTGCACCCAGCTTTTCCTAGCTGTCTTTCCTTGTGGCAGACCCAGCTGTTAAAATACCCAAAGGCAACAGAATCAACCTGATTCCTGCAACTCTGGCGTTGCTCTTGTGCTGGTTTTCAGCTTCTTTTTTCTACCTCTGCCGACTGAAGCTCTCGAGACAGGCTTTTGTGTTTAGGCTTAGATGTTTATTTTTTCTTATCTATGTTACAGTCTTACATCAGTGAGTTCTGTAGTATTTCACTAACACGGCACAAAATGGCTAACTATCTTTTGTTACAAGGTCTTTTAAGGCTAAACTATCTAATTAAGAAATGACACCTGAATTATTTTCACTTTTGACCCAATAACTGATCACTCAAAGTCTGCAATGCAGACTTTTCTGTCTAATTACACAATTCTACCCAAACCCATGAAGAAGAAGGAAGAAGATGGTGAAGAAGAAGGAAGAAGAAGGTGAAGAAGAAGGAAAAAGAAGGAGCAGCCTCTGCCCTAAAACCTCTATCTTGCTTCACATATATTACTATATTCTAAAACCCTAAACTCTAAGTTTTCCACCCTGTGATATTACACACTTCTAATTAAACTACACACTCACAATCCCGGTTCTATAATTTAATTTTGGAAGCCTTTTCCACAGCCTCAGGTAAAATGCAGTGCTCTCCTGGGAGTCAGTCTGTCAGCACAGAAAGTCTAAAATTCTCAGCATCTAAACCTCCAGCACTCTTGTTCTTCCTGCAGTGTTGTTTTTGATGCTGGGAATCAGAAACCAGCCTCAGGGACATATTTGGCAGAGATGGAGCATTGCTGATCCATACTCAGACTTGAATCTGGGCTGGATCAGCACTGGTCCTGTTTGGAGGGGAGCCTGTTCCTACACAGCTCTCAGAGGGGCAGGGAGGCTGGCACAGGTTTGTGGAGAGAAGGGGATTCCTGCAGCATCACAACCCACCTCAGGAGCTTCGGTTCTGTAGTACTGGGGCTTGGCTCAGCTCTTTCAAAACAAAAAAGTGCCTCCTCAGCAGGCTGGGAGTGGTGCTTGGAGTTTGGACAAACCCTGTGCTCACATCTGCTTTTCTTTGCGGACTATGAAAGATAGAACTCTGAAAGACAGAAAAATAGAACTATGAAAGATAGATTGTAGTAGGACCCACGAGGGGTAATTTTAGATGATTAGCTTTAAAGCATTTATAATATAGTGTGGCTAAAGCTGATAGATTAAGAAACCCTTATAGTGTACTGAAATTAAGAAATAGCTTCCGATTGTGATAGTGTGAATTGTAACATCTGTATTGTCTCACCCTTCTCATAAGACTAAAAACAGAATAAAAGTTTTTAAATGCCTCTCAATTACCCCATCGCTAAGTAAAAAAAATATAATCCAACATTTCTTCATACCAAAAAATCTCCTCCTGACAGCTTCCATCTCCTGCTGCCGTAGCCCTCCCCCAGACCCAGACCCCAGCCCTTCCCCTGGTTAACTCAGACGTGCTGAATTCTTTGTGGGAATCTTCAAAGGGCTTTAGTGCTTTGTCCTGCTAATGATTTGCAAGCATATTATCACAGCAATCTCTGCTATCCCCATGCAGCTATTGTGCTCCCTGGAGGATAAATGCCTGTGTAGCCGTGCAAGGCAAGCACAACAAAACAAACAGATTACTGCTGTAAATATTCAGGACATATCTGATTTGCCATACCTGCACACAACCGTTTTCAGGACTGCGTGTAATTATTTCTGAAAGAATTTGATTCACTCTGAATATGGCCACAGGTGGCAAATCTGAGCCTGCAGGAGGCATGGCAGCCTGGGGAGAGCTGCTGTGCATCTCCAGTTACAGCCTCAAGTGACCCTGAGACAATTTCTGAGCAAGGAAATAGGAAATTAACATAATAAATAGACTATGTATGGGATATTTATAAAATATTTCTAACTTCCTTCCTGTTAATATCTTGCAAGGACAACGAAGTTGCTGTTTCATAACCAACTGCTAAAAAAGGGCTCTAAAGAAGCTTCCCTTGCTTGTGGACACTTTATCAGTTTTAAGTCATAGAAACTAAACAGCACCTCTTCCATGTGACAGAGGGGCAGTGGTGGTATATGTTTCTTAAGAAGGCACATTGAAGAAAAGAAAATAAAGTTATGTACAGAGCTGAGCACTCTTTGGGTATTCACTGCCAACAGCTCTTGGGCAATCCTAACAGCCCTTCTGTCTGGACAGCACCTCACTGTCTTCTGCTACCCTGAATTTAAATAAAATCTGCATACCTATCAGCAATCAGCAGAACAGAAGCGCTGGCAAACATGATGAGCTCTACAGCAGCCTCACTGCTCAGATAAAGATTGCAATTTCACTCTCCATTCTGTTTCAGTTGATGCCACTGAGTTCAAAGGTCCCACGTTAAAATGCACATCTGCCTCAGGACATTCACAGCCAAGCCAGAGGAGCATCCCCAGATCCCCTCTGAACCTCCTCAAAGGTGTCACATGTGTGACACTTGTGTTCCCTGCATGTTCCCTGTCCTTTACACAGCTGGGCTCTGGCAGGGAGTAACATCACCACATTCCTCATACCTGGGTGAGAAGCTGAGGTGCAAAGAGTTGTGAGAGGGGCTGACCCATTTTCCCAGCCTGTTCACTAAAGGGCAGCTCAGGCCACAGCCTGGGATGGGATTTCTCACCCTGCCCTGTGCCTCCTCACCTCTCAAGGAGGTCAGCAAAACCCTCCATGTGACCACACTACTAACCTGTCTGGGGAACTGAATTTTTCTTTCACAGATGGTGAAAAGAAGTGGGAGCTGTAAATGGATATTGCCACTGGGATGGTCAAACCAGCAGTTCAGGGAAGCTGCTGGTGATGTCTCCCAAGCTGTGTCTGACTGAGGACTCACCTGGCCCCAGGTGGGACCTCCCAGAGGCACAGGCTGTCCTGGTGCCTGGAAAGCCCTTCAAGATGTGGCTGGTAGCAGAAACAGAAAGCAGGTTCAGCTGTGGGCAGCTCCCTTCAGAGAGCCTTGAAGCTAAACATGAAACTGCTAGTAACAAAGAAAAGGAAAACAAAACCAATTATAATCTCACTGGAGGAAATAAGTATTGTGTTTCTCGTAAAGAATGTTTTTCCTCAAAATGAGTGATACGTAACAGGTAGGATTTTCCCCCCTAATCTCTTTGACAGGAAAGTTTCAGCAGCCTGAAAGCACTCATAAAAAGTTTATGGCAGGGGTCATGAGAAAGCCATTCTTTGACTCTTTTCCTTCAAACTGTCAACTTTAAAGAAGCTAGTGCCTGAAGATGAGCCAGATCCAACCTCTGCACTGACAAAACCACTCTGCAGTGGCCAAGGCTGATGCTGGATGGGCAGCTGAGCCCTCCTCATGGCCAGGGAAGGCTCAGCCTCACCCTGGCACTGGCTCCCACCTCTCCTTGCACTGCCCTGGGCTTGTGGGCTCTGCACTGAGCCAGCCCTCGTTGCCAGCCCAGCAGAGAACTTCCTGGTGTTTTGTGGGAACAATGAGCTGTGCTGGCTCTGATGAGCACCAGAGCTGATCCAAGGCAAGCAGCAAGACCGTGGAGTCAGGAACAAGATGGGAAGAAGGCAGAAGTGGAGCTTTTTTCCTTTGAGGAGGGGTGAGCACACCCAACACCTCACTGCATCTCCTAATCATCTCTCCCCATTTGTGCTTTGTCTGGAGAGATGGCTGTCAGATCCTATCCAATTATCACATCCTGCTCCTGCCCCTGACACCAACACACCAACAGAGGGGGGAACTCATTTTTGTGAAGCTATATCATCATCTCCTGGTGTTTTCCTTTCACAAAAATGCATCTGCATCATTAAGGTCCATTTTTTTAAAATTAAGCCCTTGAGTCACACACCAGAACAATCTGTGTGCTGGGAAGGGCTCTCTGCTGCCAGTGTGAGTGATATTTCTTCTTTAGGTGATTAAGGACCTAATTGTCCCAAATCTGTTACTGGACTTAGAGAAGACAAGGAGATCAGGTTCACCTGCCTCCAAAAGTCATAAAAAGGGACACATTATTTTAAGCCAAGGCAAGTCCCTTGGTAACTGTTTTAATTAAGTCAGTCATGGAGGTATTTTTACAATCTAACTGTGCTGAAGAACTATTTTAGTGGCTGATTGCAGTCATCAATTATTTTTCAAGTGCCCTTTGGTGATAATTCTCCCTAGTTATACAGAAATTACTTTTGCATTTATTCTTTTAATGTAAACATTCTGTTGCAACAGTTCCAATTTTTTCTTATCCCAAACCCCACAAATCCTTAACCAGTATATACCCAAACCCCAGAATTATCCAGGGGACTAAAGAAGTGCAAGATCTTACCCAGTCAGGTAATATTGGCATCAAACTTAGACCTCAAGCTGTACTCTTGCATATCTATTTATGTCCATGTAGCTTTAATAAGGACCCAAACATCTTCCCCAGCCTTCTCTATGGCAATCTCTTGCATTGATTCTGCCAAAACAAGTTTCCAACATTCATCATTAAATAGTTTTGAAATTATTTTACTATTGCAAAATACTTTACAGGCAAATCTGGATTCCTTTAATATCTGGGCTTATGTCTGAACCCCCAGCACATATTTTGCTCTATTTCCAGTCTTTCCTCATTCACTGTAAAATCTGGGTTTTTTTCCTTTTCCTTATTACATCTACAAATCTTTATAAGCTTAGAAAAGGTCACCTATATCAAGATGATGTCATCATATGGACATTTTCTTTGGCAGAAAAACTGTTTTAAGTGTTTCCTTCCATTCTTCTCGGCCCTTATGCAGTTTGTTGTGATTTTAGCTGTGTCCCTGTGGAGGTTTGGTGTCGCTGCTGTGAAAAAAACTCCCAGAAAAGCCAGAATCGACACAAACCTTTTAAAAAGTGGGGGTTTTACCCTCCCTCTGTGGCCTGTCTTTGCACAGTGGCCCCACTAACCACTGCCCTGGTCCAGCACAGCACAGGAAGGGCAGGCCATGCTCTGCAAAGGACACTTAGGGACAAGTGGGGGCTCTGGGGGGTTCAGGGCTTGCCTGGCTCCTCTGCAGACGTGGGGACAGAGGGGATTTGCAAAGCCTCAGACCCACTGCAGGACCGTTGAGCTCACCCTTTGTGCCTCCTCTCCCTCCCTGGAAGGACCTGGCCGTGTCTCCTTTTCCCAGTTCAGAAACTGTGGAGTGCAGAATTTGAGGGGCTTGTGTTTCCAACCCTCAAAGTCCACCTGGAATCCCCATCCAAAGTGAAAGGGATTCCTGGATCCTGAGCACTCTGGTCTGAGAGGACACCTGGAACAAAGAAGGATGATACTTTGATAAGCTTCAAAGCACCTCTGTGCAATCTCCTTCCTTCCAAGTGTTGACATCTTTTATTTTCAGATGGCCTTTATTTGCACTGCCTGAATCCCCTTTCTGGTTAATGGATTACTTAAAAACTCTGGGACCAGAGCACCACCATTGTCGTGGTGTTCAGACAAACAAGAGTAATGACTGAACAAAGTTGGAAACAAACTGGGAATGTTTTCCCTGCTAAGATATGAAAAAGTCTCCAGGGTTTGTTTGGTGGAGTACTCCTATATTAAGTTACATCTCAAGGCTAGCTAAAAATTAATGGAAAAAGACAAGTGGTTACCCAGAATGGGCAAATTGATTGCTATGTAGCAATCACTAGCTCTTAAACCAGTGGAGTTGTTTAAAAAAATGTTATGTTCTCTAAGATTTTTTGCATTAGATATTTATTGTCAGGAGCCTTTTCCAACTTCCTTTCCAAGTAAATAAGGAAATCATGCTTCAAAGAGCCCAGGGAAGTGTTTGTTACATGAGTTTTATTCCCAGATACTCAAGTTTTCGTTTTGCCAATCAATGTTAGCTTAAGTTGAAAATTAGTGAGAAAAAGCAAAAAAATCTCAGTCCAAGAGTAAATATATTGCAGCTTGATTAAGTACACTGCCGTTTGCTTTTAGTTAAATATTGTTATAGTTATAAATGTCTTTTTTCGGTTAAATATTACACAACTTTGGAGTAGGAGTGATGAAACTGAAATGCATACTGACCCAGGAGATGGCTTCACTTTCTTTTCTTCCTTGAGCTCTCCCTGTTTACTGAGTTTCAGTGCTGTACAAGCCCAAGAAAACATCTTGCATCTGGCAAAATCTGTTATCAGCTCCAGATCAATTCAGTCTCTGTTCTTGTGGCAAGCTGGCCCGGAGCTGTTTCAATGCTCTCTTTGGCAGTAGCTATGGGGAATTTCTGCTCCCTGCCCTATAATCACCCATGTTCAGGACAGAAGGCAAATGCCTTCACAGTGTCACTGAAAATACCAACGGGTCACCAAAGAGGCAGATACACAAAGCTCTAACATAATGCCTGCAATTTTCATTTATACAGTATCTTTAGAAAATAAAGCACAAAAGTGGGTTGTTTATCACCACCGTGATGTGATTGGCATATTCACCATGGCCACGGTTTCCTTCCAGCTTTGCTCCAACTAACTGATAACCCAGCAATCTCCACCAGTAATTCAAGTTCCTCCTGTCTTGCAGGGGTTCCACTGACTGGTGTTTCCCACTCACAAGCCTCTGGACAGTCTGGCTAACCCTGACTCACCTGGCCAGTCCCTGAGCCAGCCCCCCTGAATTCACAGCTGCCAATCTGAAAAGAATCACATTTAAGGTGCTGCAGGTACCCCTACAGCGAAGGATTTAAAAGTGTTTCTTGTGTGATGCCACTCTCAGAAATCCTCCCCATGTCCCTCACTCAGGGTGAAAATAGCCACAATATTCATGGCTGTATCCTCTTCTTGTTATTCCCTATTTTTACACTAATCATAGAGATGGAAGACTGAGCAGAGGAGTTTTTCTAGCTACTGGCATGAAGTCTTTCAATAGACATAAATGAAACAGTAGAATCTTTGTGTAGTAGCATGTAGAGTGAAATATGCAGCACTTGATCCATCATCCAGGAGCTGGATCTGCTTGCTGTGGACCAGAGCAGACCATGATGTTTCCCAGGGTCTGTGCCACTCCTCAGAACAAAGCAGCCACCAGGCAGTCCCACAGCAGCAGGACACAGAGTAAATAAGCCCAGAAAGTGCACCAACAGCAATGGGTATCACCTTCTGTGTCACAGAGATGCTCTTGCTGCAGATACAAACAAAGCTCTTCCCCACTCCCACCAGTGTGCTCTCATGAGGGCTGTGCTGATACAAATGCAAAATCCAATCCCCACATCCTCCACACAGCTTAAACAGGCTGTAGATGAAACCAAACAATGACAGCAGGAAAACAGATTCTTCTGGACATAACTGAGAATTTAATTCACTCCATGGTTTTCTCAATGGCAAGAGAAGACACAGCCCATCCAATTAATTTGTGGTCATGTCCTGGTTTGCCAGGAAGAGGGAAGAGGCTTCTTGGAAGCACAGATCATCCCCACCTGCTTCTCCCCAGTTCCTCTGCATCCACAGCATTTTGCTGCCAGCTGGGAGAGCATGTCTGAGCAGAGCCCTGGACGTGATGCCAACAGCACAGAGGGCTGTGAATGGCAGATTCCCTCAGCAAGAAAACACAAATCTCCTTCATTTCTCTACCTACAGCCTTGTTACTGATTTTAATCTGTCCCAGGAAGAATCTGTAGCCCAGATGAAGATAGACAAGTGTGTGACAGATGCTTTGCTGAGAAGAAGCCTCAAAAAAGTAATTTCTCTGCATACACAACTGGCACCCTAAAGAGAAATATTTGTCTTCCATTTTTAGTGGAGTTTAAAAGCACTTACCTATGGTAAAGAAAATCAAATTTCATGCTTCAAGGCTTAGGTTGATTGCATAGCAAGGCTTTGCTGTGTGCCAGGGACAATTCTTCCTCTCTGAAATGTTGTGGAGGTAGATGGATGTGTTATGGATCTCCTCCCAGCTCCCTCCAGAGCTGAGACTGCAATGAACCTATTTCAACATTATCACTTTGTTAGTGTAACACAGAAAAAGACTGAAGAGCATCTATAAACATTCCTTTTGCTCCCCTAGCCAGGGAGCATCATCCAGTGCTTCACACAAGACTGGTTGTGTGAACAGGGAACAGCCACAAGGCCAGGTCCAGCTTTGGAATCTGCAGGTGAAAGGAGTTGCTGCTGCTTCAGGGATCTCTGGGAATTCAGGAAAGCAGAGCCATGTATCCCTTACAATGAATACACACATTATTGCAATTACAAAGTTGTTTCCATTATTCCAAAATGATGTATTTAGAAACTTTTCTTTAACCAAAATATTTCACTCTAAGACAAACAGAAATGTTGAAATGTGAGACCTTTCTGTCAAACAGAAACTCTCTGTTGTGGCACTACAAATCATAACTAAAACAATGACATGGAAATGATTTATGTTTAAAAACCCCCATTGTGAGAAGGAATCCTGAGTCAGAGCACCTTAGTGAAACCAACTGTATTCATTCAGCAAGTAACACGTGGGTGCTTTCCTGGGATGTGCCTCGTGACAATCCCTGGTGCTTGAAAGATAAAAAAGTACTAGTGTTAGGACAGAGGGAATGGCTTCAAACTGAAAGAGGACAGAATTAGGTGGGATATTGGGAAGAAATTCTTCCCTGGGAGGGTGTGGAGGCCCTGGCACAGGGTGCCCAGAGAAGCTGAGGCTGCTCCATCCCTAGAAGTGTCCAAGGCCAGGCTGGATGGGGCTCGGAGCAGCCTGGGATAGTGGAAGGTGTCCCTGCCCATGGCAGGGGTTGGAACTGGATGAGCTTTATGGTCCCTTCCAACCCAAACCACTCAGTGATTTTATGATACAAAATCTCTCAAAGAGATTTCATAACAATCACACATAAAGGACAATATACTTTTGGAAGTGCCCCTATATAACTGACAAAAGTTAAGAACAAGCTTAAAATATATACAGTATATTAACAGGCAAAAGGCATTTATTTTTAGTCAAGTATTTTCTTAACCAAAATGGAGAGATCAAAAGTTAAATCTGGAGTACTGTTTCTACAGCACTTTTGGACATGATTGTGGCATGTCCATGCAAGATATTGCCTGCTCTTTTTATCAAATCCTCTGATTGGGCCATTAAAAGAGAGATAACAGGTCTGACTAATTTAATTCAAAGGTGTGTTTTTGGGCCAGCCAAACCACTGCAGTTGTTTGTGTAACACCATAAGCCAAAAGGGTATTACAGTGATAAACAGATCCTGATCCCATGACAGTACAAATCCCAATGAACTCATGGGTTTGAGATGGTTTACAGCTGAAACGTGAGGTCGGAATCTGGCGCAGGGACCATGAAGGAGTGAACAAGCCACAGGAGCCAGCTGTGATCTGTCCAGCACATGTGCAGGGCCCAGGAGCACTCTGCAAGGTTAACCCTGTGCTGCCTGCAGCCTCCTCGTGCCTGCTTCACAGGGGGAGGCTCTTCACGACCTGTGTCCTGATGCTGAGTGTGGCAGTGTCCCCGAGATGAACTGGGAGGCTGCAGAGCTGGGCAGGGACTTCCCCTTCCCTTCAGGAAGGAGAGGAGACAGGAATGTCCCACTGTGCTCTCAGAGCCAAACAGCCACTGCACTGCGGGAACTGATAGCTGGAGTAGCAAAGAGCAAGAGCAAGACTCAGACCAAGAGCAAGATTCAGAGCAAGAGCAGCATTCAGGTGTCTGCTGGGGGGAAGGAGGAGCAGCTTCACTCCCTCTCTGCAGCCACAGCACTGTCATTTCATGCTGTGGTGAAAAAACACAGGCCCCTTTGCTGCTCAGCAGAGAAACCAAAGTCAAGAGCTGCCACGTAGCAGAAAGTCAGCTCTGCTTTGTCTGCCTTGGAAATCATCCTCTCTGAAAGCATCTTCATCACCCCCATCCCTGCAGCCACTGAGGGATGGGAACTGAAGGACTTTTTCAAGTCACTCTTCCTTCATTTTTACACATTTCCAGAGCCATTTTACATTCCTACTGGTCAACACTGCTGGGGACAAGTGTGGCAGGTCCCCTGCCAGGTGTTTCCTTGACATGCCAAGAGACACATCCTAAGTCCACAGAACAGATTAAGGTTTATCTCTGATTAAATGGCTCACTGAGTAAGCTTTAACAGGATGAAGGAGCCAGGAAGCACCAGAGGTTTTGTTGGTGAGATGCCCTGGTCTAGCACTACACAAACACACATGACTTGGTTCTGTTTAAAAGCATGCTAACACCATTCCTTCCCACTGGTGTCAATGTCCCAGCTTTACTGGGGCAAAATTTCATCAAAACACTCATTTTCAACTCTTGGAACAAGTATGAAATCAGAAATACCCATGGAGGATTTAAAAGGATGGGTCAGGGGGACACAGACCATGCCTGGTAAAGTGCAACAAAATGAGAAATGGGTCTTAAAAAAATCTTTCCTCAATTGATATGATAACCTACAAAATAATTCTGTTAAATGTTGAAGGGTGAGGAGAAAGCCATGAAGGGGCTGGAAAAACACAGAATCCAAACCAGCTCCTGACTGTGAACAAGAGTGCTCTGTAGTGCTCTGGCTCTCTTTCACTTTTGTTTCTATTCTTTTTGAAAGGAAACTCCCTCAAATGAGACAGGACCTCCCTAAACAACTAGAATGAATAGCCACAAAAACTCCCTTCAGCAGGCAGAAGTCTTCATCCAAGTTAGCTTGCCACTTTTTAACTGATTTTCACACGACTCTCTCAGATGAAATTTCTTTCTTAGGAACATTTCTTGGAGCTTTCATATCAAAACTGACTGCCTGTGTTGAATTGCCTGAGTTCAAATCACATCCTTGTGTTCAATAAAGACATGCTGGATGTAAGGCTTGATCAAGGATCTCCTACTAAATAACCTAGTGGTCCTTGTTGACTTTAAAATCAGGCAATCTATTTCTTCTATAGGCTGAGGGGAGAAAAAAGAAATAAAGATTATTTCCATATTTTTATTTTGGGAAGGTGCTCAGAGAACCCTGATAAAGCAGAAGGAGACCAAAGTGTCACAATGACTTTCCTGAGAAGTCATAGGAGGGGACCATGAGCTCACTTTTGAAAGATGTTAATCTTCTCCATCTGACATTTGTGTTGGAACTACCCAGATATGAACTGTTTTGGCACACAGACTGAATGTCTCAAAGAGCCAGACAAATAAACTCTCTGCTGCCACGTTGAACAGGGATTGGGGGATTATTTTGCTACATTATGATGGAAGAAAAAACAATTAATTTTCCTCTAAATGGTTGAATAAAATGCAGTTACGCCTTCTAAAGATGACCTCAATAGTCAGGGGAGATTAAGAGATCTTGATTTTAATTTTCCCCTGTAATTATACTGAGAACTCCCACCTGCATCCTGGCATTCAGGTTGCAGGCATTGAGCAGGAGCCAAAATTTCATCCTATCCTACAACTAACAGCATGGAAATGACCTGACTCAAATGTCTGCACTTGGATTTGAAATCCCAGTTTTCCATGCCTGTATAGCCAGCAGAGGTGCTACCTCTGCTGAAATAAAACTATCAGCAGGTAATTATGGATTTGCTAATAACCCAGTCTGTGTGAGGTGAAGGTGTCAGAACTCCAGGGAAAGTTAATGGACACACACTAAAGCATGGACATACCTTTGGAAAACTTCTATCTGGGCAGAACAGTTTGGAGAAAAGCTTGCAAGAATGATCCTTAGAGGTTTGAAAACCAACCAAACGAACCCCAAAGTGCCATCAGATAAAGGAAGCTCAAAATGCGCCTGACGTCCATGTACTGTGGCAATAATCGTGTCGTGAGCAGGGTGTAGAAGCACTGGCAGCCCTGGGAAGGAGCTCCTGGCACTGGTTACTGGCTCACAAGCACCCTTCTGTCATGTTCCAGCTCCACAGGAGAAGCTGCAGAGGATAGGGCACGGATAGGGCAGCTCAGGAAGGACATGGACCTATAGGAGTGAATCCAGGTGATGCTCAGAGAGCTGGAGCACCTCTCCCCTGAAGAAAGGCTGAGAAAATTGGGTTTGTTCAGCTAAAAAACACTCCAAGGAGTCCTCAATGCAGCCTTTCAGTACTTGAAGGGGGCTTACAAAATATATGGGGACAGACTTTTTAGCAGGGCCTGCTTTGATAGAACAAGGGGTAATGGCCTTAAACTGAAGGAGTGTCGGTTCAGATTTGGTATAAGAAAGAAGTTATTTACAATGAAAATATTTTTACACTGACTGGTGGTGAAAAACTGGCACAGGTTGCCCAGAGAAGCTGTGGATGCTCCATCCTTGGAAGTGTCCAAGGCCAGGCTGGACAGGACTTGGAGCACCCTGGGACAGTGGAAGGTGTCCAGCCCATGGCAGGGGGCTGNCGGCCCCAGCCCCGCGCAGACCTGCGGGGCCGTGCTGGTGGCCGCCGTGCTCCTGCAGTCCGTGTGCGTGGCCGTCACCTTCCTCTACTTCACCAGCGAGCTCCGACAGGTCTGTGGGGGGCTCGGCGGCGGGGGGAGCCGCGCTGCCCGCTCTGTGCCCGGGGCCGGGCCCGCTCGGTGCGCGGGGCGATGCGAGCATCCCGGGGCTGGGCCGGGCTGAGCCCCCGCGGACAAAGAGCTCCGCTGGCTCCCCTTTGTCTGCGGCACGGCTTCTGGGGCGTGCGGGGCGAGGAGCTCAGAGCCGGGACAGCTGCAGAGTGGCGGACTGGAGAAAACAAAGTTCGGCGCTGTTGCAGGAAATGTGTTTCCCATTAGAGCGCAAATCCGCCGTCTCATCACTTTTGCGGTGCGGGAGGGCTGGGTGGAGCAGGCGCTGTCAGCTGCACCGCCGAGGACTGGGGAAAGCTCAAGGGTCTCGTGGATGTTTCCTGTAGGACAACACATGGTTTTAACTGTGACTAATCCTAAAGGAACTGCACCAGACGGTAAACACCGCTGAATCCCCCGGAATAACTTGTAAAATACTCACTGTATAGTCTAGATGCTTTGGTCTCCTTGCAGCCACCCTTGAGGCCTGGCAGCTGCTGCTTAACTCTTCCCTCTTCTTGCAAAAGATGATTTACACTCCAGGAAGGTTGGATTTAGTTGATAGTCCCATGTGTGTGGCCCTGGTTTTTAAGGAGCCTTGTTACTCAAGGTTTCCATGAGTGTCTTGCCCCAAATTGACTGTCCTGCTCTAAGTTGTGCCTGGATGTTGCTACTCCTGGCACACAGGTAAACCTACCTGCAGGTAAGTGTTCTGTACATCTACAACTTCAGAAAGTATTGTGTAAATGTAAGTTGCTATCGTATAGATGCACTTAGTGATGCAGAATTAATTACATTATTATTAATAATGTAGGTATGCATATTATGTTATATATGCATTTACTCCACATTAGATTTAATAGGTGGAGTCTTCTGAGATGTCAGAGTTCTCTGTGAGGCAAAGGGTGTGCAGTGTTCTGCAGCAGGAGCCAATGCTCATACTTTCAAAATGTATAAAACAGATTTTCCTGCTGAATTCATAGCTGTGGGTGTCCAACGGGGGAGTCACAGAAATGTGCTCACTTTATGAAATCAGGTTACATGATTGCTAATGAAGAAAAATATATAAAGGCATCCTCCTTTCCTCATGCACACAGTTCAGAGTCCCTTGTTAACAAACGTGCCAATCTAAGTAATTAGTAACCACACTTATCTTTTCCTTCCTTCTATTCAAACATGTACACCTGGGACACAACCACATCCCAGGGACTTGCCCAAAATACAACTCAGAGTTTCTGAAGAATAACAAGCCTGCATTTGTTGTGAAGGAATAAATCTGTCCAAACTGAAGTTGTGCTGGGCTGCAAGCAAAGGTTGCTGGCTCTGAAGGGAGTACCTTAACCACATATTCCTGCATGTGCCATTTGGTGCACAATAAACAGGAAAAACCTCATCTAGACACAGCCTGCTATCCCACATCCACATGGTGCTCTGTAGATAAACCATGACTTTTGTCTGCACGTTTTTCTTCCTTTTTTTTGTTGGCAATACCTGCATTTCTACACCTTCACCAAATTACTGTGGCTGCACAGACTGCAGGTATTTCTGTCTTTACAAAAAGCATGCTGGTAACTAGCAGGGTTTGTCCACTACAGCTGTAGTAATCTGATTAGGACTAGCAGTATGACACTTTTTAAACTGTTTTGCTTTAAGAGGAAGTACTGAGACAATAAAGTTCTTATGCTTCAGGATATAGGGCTGCAAGGAAAACAACCTCAGGCTTCCTTCTGTTTCAAAAACAGTCCAGTAACCACTCCTAACATAGGAGAGAGGCTCTGCAAGATAAGATTCCTGCAGGAATTGTGTCCTCAAAGGGTTCAATGCTGCAGATAAACCTCATTTGAGTAAATCTTACAAGTAAAACTGCAAGGTTGCATTCCCTGAGGTTTCAAACTGCATACAAAGTAAGGTTCCAGTGCCAGGAGAGTAAAGCTGTTCTGGGGAAAAGTGAGCAGGTAAGGTGGAGGCAGAGGCACAGGACTCTGTTTGCTCCCAGATGGGAGGGCAGAGCAGGGAGCTGAGTTGTGACAGGTCTGCAGGAGAATAAACAGCAACCTTGACTATGTCTGGCTTTTTTTCTTAAACTCGTCAAGCTACTTTTTTATGGAAGCTCATTGTATTGTTAAATGGGTCAGAGCCCGTAGTTTTACCTCAATGAGCACATAATATTAATCACTTTGAGTTCTTGGAACCTGATTTAAAAATACCACTATACTCCTTGACAAAGACACGGAAACTCTCACAAACACCCTTTTCCTTCTGCTGCCTACAGAATATATAATTTCAACTGCTAGCTGAAGCTCAATAGAATTCTGCTGCTGCAAACTGAAGGTGGGACTTGAAGGAGGTGAAATCTCCCCCTGTAGCAGGAAATCTCTTCCTAAACTCCTTTGTTTTCTAACAGCCAGGAAAAGCCTGGAGTGTGAAGGAGAAAATCCACCTGTTGCTTTCAATACCCCAGTCTCAAGGACAGCTAAAAACTGGTACTTGTAGAAAAAAATGCATCTGTTTAGCAAACCAAACTGAGCTTCTTTAACACAAGAAAAGAGTGAAATTTAAATGCTACTACCAGGATTCCAGCTGAATGCTTTGCATGTTTCTTGCTGTTCCCTCCACGTTGTAGTGCTTTGCTGGCTCCACAAGCCTGACCAGTGTGTGGCTGATGCAGCAGGAGCCCAGTTCAAAGCAAACAAGGGCTGCTCTCAGGTTCTATGCTCCCACATTAGCCAACAGCGCCAGCTGGAGTCGCGTTTGCAGGGAGCTTGGAGAGAGATTTCCCCTAGGAAACCTCTCCCAGTCAGATTCCCTTGGAGCCAGAAGGAGTTTTGCCAATCACTTCAATCTTTGCAGGAAAAAAAAAAGTTTTCTCCATGACTAGAGGGTACAGATAGATATTTGATATTTTCATGTCAAAAACATCTAGCCTTATAATTGTATTTGGACTCAAATGTTATTTCAGTTGTCTGGGCTATTAGGACAAATGTTGGAGAGAGTCCAGACTGGATATGGGGAGGATATGGTGCACATATATATAACAGAAAGGTCTGGATTATAAATGCAATTGGCTGAAAAGACAGCATAGATAACACTTTTAAGTTCTAGTATTTGATTTCATCCTTAGTAATTTGTTTTAAAAAATATTGTGCCAAAGAAATGTTTCTAATGCAGAACTAGAGAATCTAAAGAGTTTCCAACAACAGGGATTTAGGTGTTGAATTTTCACAAAAAATTAAGTGAAATTAATTATTCAACTATTAAGTTGAATACTGGATACCAGGTTTATGTCCATGCACATAATGCAAGCATATTTTTGCATGTGAGGTATGCCCTCGTATTTAAATATGTCAGATCAGGATGAATTAAATCCTCTTGTTGTTCATGTAGCCCTACTTGCACCATACTAGCAAATGCTTCAGAGGAAAGTAAAGTGTGAATTAGTGAGTATAGTGACATACCACAGCTGCAAACGGATGAAAAACGCTGGCTTTCCCTGTGCTGCAGCTCCAGGACTCGTACTCCAAGAGCGGCATCGCTTGTCTCACCGGGGAGGAGCTCGGGAATTCCATCCAAAACTTGGATCTCATCGAAAGCCAAGACAGAGAAGCTGATCCCTGCTGGCAAGTAAAGTGGCACCTGGGAAACTTAATTAAAAAGGTATTTGGGAACTGTCTGCTTGGTGATGTTACAGGTGAAGGGATCCTCATGGCAGAATAAAGGAGACTCAGACTGTTTTACTGCAAAGCAATTGTCAGGCCACAGCTCCAGCTGCAGATTGCTTGTGCTGAAGCAAAGGAAAAAACAACCCATAAAAGTGGTTTCACTGCATTCAGGAAATCATAAAGCAAAGACTATCAGCTTTTACTAAGCAAATTCCAGTGATGGGTTGGCTTATCTGAAATACCTCGGGGTAAAGGGTTTCTACCTGACCATACAGATCATGGTTCTCTCAGAGCTGTCACTGCCTCTTTGGAAAAACAGGGAGACTGGGGAGAGAAAATGAGATTAAATGTGACACAGGGAGAGGTACAAAGGTGCCTAAGGAGTGGTTCCAGTCATGAGCTGTGTGATGCAGTGATGGAGGAAAGAGCAAGTGGGCACATAGCATCAGGCACAGCACCTTCCCAGAGAGCACCTCCTGCGTGACTTACACACAATACACATCATTTTGGCTACAAAGTCAGGCTGGCTGAAAAATCACAGAGGCTAAAATCTTCTGGAATGGCTTTCAAAATCCCATCTCCAGCACAATAAACAAGCTCATCCATAGAAACTCTCTTCTGGCTGAAATTTCCTGGCAAAAACAGATCTTACAGTCCAAAACGGATTCTCTGTTTGTGTTCAGAAATCTCAGCTCCTTTGTGGAAGCTCTGCCAGTGAAGTCCCTGAACTTCTGCACAGAGAAAGCATTGTTTTAGTTGGTGGATGTTTACACATCTAATATACCTACTAGCTCCCTGATTGCTTAGAAAAAGGTTGTCTGTGTGCCAGAAATAAGTTATAATTATGATAATACTGCTATTACTATTAGGATAGGTGGATAAATAGAAATGAAGCAGGACAAAACCCATCAATAATTGGCAATACAAGCCTTATTAGCCCCCCAGGTGAATCATCACCACACTTGCTGCTACTGCACCACTGTCCATACCAAACTGGTTTGTCTCAGCAGTTATGAAGAAGGGGAATGCACAAAGTAAAATATGCTGGATTAAGAGCTTAGATATAAAAAGGTATAAAAGGCATATATTTAGAGGTATAAAAATAAATTAAATTTAATTTCTAAGACCCTATAGTTCACACTGCCAAGTATTCTGCAAATGGAAGCTGATGTTTGGACACTTCTCTGATTTGAGAGAAGCATGAGATTCAGATTTTTCAACAGACTTACGCCTGAGCTCTTGAAAATGTTTTCCTGTGTCTTTCATCACCTAAAAGCTGTAAACATAGAAATTCTTTATTACAAGACTAATAGGTGTTTTTTCACCCTATTTGCTTGTTGATCAAATCCAGAATTCCCAATTATTCATGAGTAAAAAAAGGTGTGTCTTTTTCCTGCCCCTGTCAGCCTCAGCTGACAAGCTAATTCATTTTTACTGTGTTTGTTGGCAGATGATGTCAAGAAGCTACGAGGAAAACATATCTGCAATCAACGGTATTGTAATAATTTTATTATCTGTGGTAAAAAGGAGCCACTAGTGGCACTTGATGTGTAATGACTTGATTTTTTAAAAGCGCAGAAAACTGACTAAGATCTTGTACTGGCATCAAGTAATGGAAAAATGATTACTTATTACTAGAAGGTAAATTTTCAGGAGCCAGAATTACTGTCAAGTGGTTAGAGCAAGGTAATCAAGGTGGATGCAGAGGACTCAGCCTCTAGATCTCAGTCTCATGTGAATGGGGGATGTTTAAAAGCCCTCCCAGTATCCCAGCTCCTGGAACATGCAGCCCAGAGCTGCAGAGATCAGTTAAGGAATAGCTCTGCTGAAGCTCACGCTAAAGATGCAACCTCCAAGTGGAAATTCACAGGGAGATTACGAATATTTAACCATAAAACTGAGTACTATAGGTTATTTCGTCTGTTGGTAACTTGAAAGCAGAGGGAGGAGAAAAAGGAGAACAAAGAGGCACATAAAGACATTTCATGAGCAAGCATGAAAGCGAAATTTGAGCCTTATTAGCCAATAATCAGCCATCAGTCTACGATTCAGTCAATTAAAATGTGACATAGCCATTCCTTGAAATCAAGTCAGGTGGAGCAGATGTGCTTTCTAAAGCCCTTGCTTCTGATGTGGG
The DNA here is from genome assembly GCA_013397155.1 of Irena cyanogastra. Taxonomy (NCBI): domain Eukaryota; kingdom Metazoa; phylum Chordata; class Aves; order Passeriformes; family Irenidae; genus Irena; species Irena cyanogastra. The sequence continues at coordinate 540,056 of VWZV01003266.1, read as the reverse complement.
GTTTCTTTTTCCTTTTAGTGGAAAGGACTGTGACACTGCCACACACGGAGGGGCAGCAGCCGCGCGGTCCCATCCGCAGGATCGCCGCACACCTGACGGGCAGCAGCAGCAGGAGGAGCTCCCTGTCCTCACGCAGTAAGGGGGAACCTTTATCAACAGTTAAAGACCACAAAATTAATTAAATTACTCTCCCGTTGCTGGTCTCGTGCTTACAAACACCTTTTAATACTTGTATTGAGTTAGTACAAACAAATCATCTTGTCCCAGACATTGGGTTTTTTCTGCTAATTCTCACCAAACAGAGAGAAAGCCCATTTCCTCTGGGTACCTCCCTAGCTTTTCTTTTGGAACCTTCATTAGGGGGAAAAAGAAATTTAGATGTCCTTTCTAATGTTAAGATTTCCTCTTTCCTTTTGTTTCCTTCTGTCGGTTGTGCGAGTCCCAGCTGCTATGGTGACAGATCTATTAGAAATGTGAGACAGACAGGAGAGACTTGACATTCAGACCATGTTAATGAAGGGCTTGCTTGGCTTTCAGCAGCTTTAGAGGGTATCAGACACTAATGGATATTTTAACTTTGTTTCTAAGTGTTACTAAGTAAAACCATAATTTTTTTCCCTTATTTGGGAGCACAAATATTAAAAATAAAGATAGTTCATGTTAATTCCCACATAAAGCTTACTTATGGACCATCAAATTGTTGTGAGAATGGACCTAATGAACTGCTGGGAAGAGCACGTTTCCTTACTTTGTTATTAAAAACCAGGCTCCTCAGCTAGCAGACACTTGGCTTCACTACCTGTTTTCTTAAGTTAACATCTCTCTCTCTTTTGTTTTTTTTTAAAGTAAATCCCTTGCCCAGAAGAGGAATTGGACACAAAATAAACAACTGGGAATCATCAAGAAAAGGCCACTCCTTCCTTTACAACGTGGAGCTGAGGAATGGCGAGTTAGTGATACCCCAGACAGGCTTTTATTACATCTACTCACAAATTTACTTCCGCTTCCGTGAGAACGAGAACGAGGACTCAGATCTGTTGGGACAAATCAGAAACCCCAAACAGCTTGTCCAGTATGTTTACAAACTGACTAATTACCCTGAGCCCATTTTGCTCATGAAGAGTGCAAGGACAAGCTGCTGGTCTAAAAAGGCAGAATATGGACTTTATTCCATCTATCAAGGTGGTGTGTTTCAGCTGAAGAGAGAGGACAGGATTTTTGTCTCTGTCAGCAACAGTGACATAGTTGACATGGACAAAGAAGCGAGTTTTTTTGGAGCCTTTATGATCAGTTAGAACATGAAAATCATGATCCCAAACGGCCTGGTTTTTTCTAGTCAGGGACAGCTTAAATTCCTATAAAATAGGGGATCACAAGCAAAAGCTGTATGGATACCAAAAAGAGCAGACTGCCCTTTCTCAGTTCACTCACCACGTGCCAAGTTCTGTCTCAGCAGCCAGGAAGAGCAGCAGCAGCAGCTGGCTGTGGGTGGCAATGCTCTGTGCAGGCACAGGCAGCCAGGCTGGGAATGTGTGAGGGATTCACAGCCCTCAGGTGATACCTTTGGCCAGAACCCCGGGCAGGTAAGAGCTCACCAGCAGCAGAGATGCTCCAGGCTGGCTCAGCTGTGGCACGAGGGATGGCTGGTTACTCAAGGCTGAGACTGGATATCAGATTTTATTTGTGGTCTCCATTGGGACCCTGTATTGAATATATCAAGAGCCTTTTTGTACATACTGTGCCCAAGTGCCTGTGGAATTTCTCCAGAAGTTTTTTGAACAGGAGTTTTGCAGAAGCCACACGTCTTCATCTCATCATCTTCATCTCGTCTAACCAAGCACTTAAGCATCTAATTAATTTTAAGCACATGAACAGTCTGACTACATCAGGGTATCCACATGCTTGAAATTAAGTATGTGCTTAAGCATTCTCCAGGATTGTGTCTTGAGTAAACACATTTGTCTTGTGCAGGATATTGTACATAAGAACAGCTGCTGGAATGGCACTGAAGAGCTTTTGAAATCAGTCTGTGTTTTGATCAACATTTTGTAACAGTGCCTATTTACTTAATTACTGTGCTGCAGACATCTCACCAGGCTCTCAATAAGTTCAGTAATGCAGTTGCTGTTACACTTGTTGACAGCAAGAACTGGATCCAGAAAAAAAAATGGATTTCTGTAAATACTGAAATCTGTGAGAAATTTGCAGTTAGGCATGACAAGATTCTTCCATGTTTATTTGTACTGGTGTGTTTGGTAGGGTGTAATGTAGAAAAACACACCCCAATGACTTAACATTTTAAGGAAAACAGGCACAACTATCTGTACTTACAAAAATGCTGCATGTTTAGATAATGCTGTAATTATTTGATTTTATTTTTAGGAATGGGCGGAAAATTCTCACAACTTTTTTGTAAAATACATTTTTTTTTAAATGAACAGTATATTTTTTGACTCTATGAAAATTTAAATACTCTATTTTGTATCAAAAGGATTTGAAAGTTTAGACTGAATGGGCTCAATGCCCAGCAAAAGTCAGGTAGTGTAAATCAGCACATCTGTAGCATTGTCAGTGGAGGAATAGCAAATTGCACCATGAATGAATTTTGCCCAGATTTGGAGGAAACAGTGGGAAAGGTGGAAAAAAAAATGGAGAAAAAGGAAGACAGTTCTGCAAATGTCAGTTTAGATGGCAGGATAAAGGTTGGCTGGCTGTTTTTTGAGTGCACTGGGGTTGCCGTGGGAACCCTCCCATTCACCTGCATGTTGTGGTAATTAAATCAGAGCAGCCCCTGCTCTTGCACCTCACCAGTAAACAGGCATGGTTCATCTTCCTGCCCAGTCAACAGCAGGGGATTAACAAACAGCAGCCCCTGTGTTTACCTGGCCATTCAGACAAGCAGGTGGGTTACTCAAATACTGTGTTGGAGCAGCAAGAGAAGAATTTCAGGAACATCCTTCTTTTGGCAGGTTAGGGCAAAGAAACACAGCAGTGTAAGCTGAAAATC
>VWZV01003266.1:371217-528869 GCA_013397155.1 Irena cyanogastra | reverse complement strand
ACCCCAATGACTTAACATTTTAAGGAAAACAGGCACAACTATCTGTACTTACAAAAATGCTGCATGTTTAGATAATGCTGTAATTATTTGATTTTATTTTTAGGAATGGGCGGAAAATTCTCACAACTTTTTTGTAAAATACATTTTTTTTTAAATGAACAGTATATTTTTTGACTCTATGAAAATTTAAATACTCTATTTTGTATCAAAAGGATTTGAAAGTTTAGACTGAATGGGCTCAATGCCCAGCAAAAGTCAGGTAGTGTAAATCAGCACATCTGTAGCATTGTCAGTGGAGGAATAGCAAATTGCACCATGAATGAATTTTGCCCAGATTTGGAGGAAACAGTGGGAAAGGTGGAAAAAAAAATGGAGAAAAAGGAAGACAGTTCTGCAAATGTCAGTTTAGATGGCAGGATAAAGGTTGGCTGGCTGTTTTTTGAGTGCACTGGGGTTGCCGTGGGAACCCTCCCATTCACCTGCATGTTGTGGTAATTAAATCAGAGCAGCCCCTGCTCTTGCACCTCACCAGTAAACAGGCATGGTTCATCTTCCTGCCCAGTCAACAGCAGGGGATTAACAAACAGCAGCCCCTGTGTTTACCTGGCCATTCAGACAAGCAGGTGGGTTACTCACTTAAATACTGTGTTGGAGCAGCAAGAGAAGAATTTCAGGAACATCCTTCTTTTGGCAGGTTAGGGCAAAGAAACACAGCAGTGTAAGCTGAAAATAAGGAGTTTTAACTTCTGCCTGCTGTTTAACAGTGTCACACGTGCTGTTTTCAGCAATCAAACATGAAATTCTTCACCATTTAATGGAACACTTTGGTTTGCCTCCTTCTCAAATGATCTGTTTTGACAGAGAACAGANTAAATACTGTGTTGGAGCAGCAAGAGAAGAATTTCAGGAACATCCTTCTTTTGGCAGGTTAGGGCAAAGAAACACACCAGTGTAAGCTGAAAATAATGAGTTTTAACTTCTGCCTGCTGTTTAACAGTGTCACACGTGCTGTTTTCAGCAATCAAACATGAAATTCTTCACCATTTAATGGAACACTTTGGTTTGCCTCCTTCTCAAATGATCTGTTTTGACAGAGAACAGAAAACATTTCTACAGTTTTCTTTCTGATTTCAGTATTTAATTCAGAAATTTTCTCCCTGCTAGAAAGGCTGGAGAACTGAGCCATTCCTTACCTACCTGTATGTCTGTTACCTTGGAGAAATGACTTTTGTAGGTTCTCCTTGCAGATGGACTGGGCTTGGTGATTTCAGGACAGGACTGACCCCTGCTATCAGATTTGGTCACTGCATGCAGAGCATATTGCAACAGAAATCACACCAAATAGTAATTTTCTGAGTGATCTGAAGGCATTTTTGCCGTATCTTATCTCGGGGGAAGATTATCAAGGGATATCAGACAGGACACCTTTAAAGAAGAATGGAAAAATACAGCAAGTTCTGTTTGTGCTGTGTCCTGACTCACACTTTTCATCTCACTTTATGCTGAATGACATATGTAGCAAATTTTTATAGGTTGCATTAATGTGTGAATATTGTAAATTTTTCTACATGCCTTTTATATAAAACGTTTTTACTAAATAGTTATTTAGTCTCACAGTGATTGTTGGTGTCATCCTATGGCTTCCATAACAACCCTGTCTTAAATAATTTTTCTGACATTGATTGGTATCAGATATAATCCACTAAATGCCAGAGATGGTTGCAGTGCAAAGGACAAAATGCAAACCATTGAGCAATGCCATATTGTGTAATTCCATATAACTGGCTTCCAGATCCCAGCTGGTGAGCAGCATCTGGAAGCAGTAAGCTGGAGAAATCCCTGAAAATGATCCTGTGACCAGAGGACAAAATTCTGAGCATTTCCCTTGAGGTACTTCTCATGTTTCTGGGCTTTAGCAATTATTTAAGCACTGGGAATTCTTACTTAGTAGCAAAACATCTGATCTTTACCCATTACCAAACTACAGTACATGTTTGTTCAGCCTGGAGATGAGAAGGCTCTGGGAGACCTTACAGCATCTTCCAGTACCTAAAGAGGCTCCAAGAGAGCTGGGAAGGGACTTTTGAAAAGGGCACAGAATGACAGGGCAAAGGGGAGTGGACTCACACTGCCGGAGGGCAGGGTTAGATGGGACATTGGGAAGGAATTCTTCCCTGGGAGGGTGGGGAGGCCCTGGCACAGGGTGCCCAGAGCAGCTGTGGCTGCCCCATCCCTGGGAGAGTCCAAGGCCAGGCTGGATGGGCAGCTGGGACAGTGGAAGGTGTCCCTGCCCATGGCAGGGTGGAACCACTACAGCCAGGGATGGTGTCCTCTCTGAATCTGGGGAGTGAGGCTGAGGAAGAGGGACACGATGCCCAGGTGTACCCAGTGAGCTGGGGCTAAACCTCAGAGTTAGTGACTGCAGAGCACAGCTTTGCTGATTAATAAACTAGCAGTGTTTTGAAGTCTGCTTGCAGGTATTAGTGCTATATAAACAACTGTAAAGTAATTTGAGCTTATTCTGTGTTTTACTTCATTGAGCTGGATTACTGCTATTCCATCAGCACTCCTCAGTGATGAGAGTTGCTAAACCATAACCTTTGAAAGCATACACCAGGTGATACCTCCTGCTCTAAACCACATTTATAACAGCAGTCAAAACACCTGCTGTCCCTGGATATAATAAAAAAAACCTGAATTTGCGTTCCTCTGAGTTTTGGAGGTGCATAATTTTAAAATGAATCTCTACCTTACAGTCTGTTTCCCAGTTTCTTCTTCTCTCCACAATAAACACATAATGATTGTAGGTTCAAAGCCTTCAGATATTTCCATGACAACAAACACTGATACAAACAAGAATTAGAACTTCACCAGACAAGAAGAAAATTGAAAGAATGGAACATAGGAGAGAAATCTCAAAGCTCCACAAATAGAAACTCTTCTACCTCATCTCCAGTGCTCAATGCAGTTCTGAAGCTACTGAAGAGAAACACAAATAATTTAAGAATTCCATGAAAGGTAAATGTCTAGTATAATGTGTTTTCTAAATTATCTTTTTAATATCTGGTTTGCTCATACATCTAGCTGGTGGATGAATAGAATAAAAAGTACTTAACTTCAGCTCCTTTCTCTCATTGCAGTAAGACCAATGCCTTCACTCTTGTCTTATTGGCAGCATGAAACTAATGTTCTTGCAGCTGAGGGCTGGTAGATAACTTTTGGGAGCCTAAAGCCATCTTCTCTCACAGTTCTTACCTCTTCTGTCACCACTCTCTGCACCACTGTCCTGTAGCATATGCAAAGCCAAAGCAAGAATCCGTTATTGTGCAGTGTTTGTGGGATGACAAATCTTTATATTCCATCCAAATTTGGCCTGCAATTGCCAAAGAAATCAAAAAGAAAATGAAAGCTGCTTTTCTTCTCTCTCAACTGACTTTTTTTTTTTCTGGCCCTGACCCTACCCCATGCAGGAAAAGCAGCCAGAGGAGCCCTTGACTCATGATATCTTTTAAGAAGGAGATCAGTGTTGCTGGATTTGAAGTACATCTGCCAGTTCTGATCCAATTGGCTCACAAGACATCAAACTCCCAAGGAATTCAGGGTTAAATCATTGCATTGCAAGCTCAGGTTGCCTGGAGTGTACAGATCTCATGCTCACTCACTGTTGGGTACTTGATTTTGGTATACACACCACAATTCAGTTATTATTCTAGAAAAGAATAAATTATTTTCCTGGGAAAAAAAACAAGCAACAAAAAAACCTCCAACAAAACGACCACTTTTCTCTCCCTGGGGAAAGAGACATGGTCATTTTTGACAAGACACAGTTGAGCAAAACCAGAAAGAATTTCATGAAGGATCCCCTCCACATAGTCACATTTATAGCTTTGGGCCATTTTCTCTGGTAAATATAAACATCCTGCAGCTAACACCACTGGTCTGAGAATGTATTAGGGAAAAGAAATTTTAAAAAGGAGTGAGATAATTCCTTATAATAATGCAAAGTATTAGGCAGCCTAACCATAGAAGCAGTTGCCATCTCCTCCATAATATAAAGCAATGTCATGTAAATTAGACAGAGGACACAATTCTAATATGAAATAACTGTATCGTAGTGGCATAAAGCCCATGATTTTTATTCAGAAACATATAACACGACTATACAGGCAGCTGGGTAGACAAAGTGAGAAGTATATTAGCCTCTTCCTCCTTTTCAACTGCAATAATGTGCAGCCATCCCTCATAACATTTAGCAACTGTTGAGTAACTTGCTGCAAAACTGTCTCACAGTTCATGAGCAGGAATGAGAATACTGATCCCAGTGAAACTGCAAAAATATATCATCCAAATTAGGATATGGACAAGGCACAAAGGCTAATGCTTGCATGATTACAGAAGGCACAAATTAGAGAAAGCAGGCACATCCAGAGGCACAGGCAGAGTAACTCAGCATTGTGTCACACCACGCCTGTGCTCTATCTGCCCTGCAGCCTGAAGGGGAATGCCCGTGCTGGAGTGCACCCAGGGACACGGCACAAACCTGCTTCCCTGCTGGACTGATGGAGCTGGGAGCAGCCTGGGCTGGTGGCAGGCATCCCACAGCACGGGGTAGGAATGGCATGAGCGTTCAGGTCCCTTCCCACCCAAGACATTCCATGATTCTATGGTTAAGGTAGATGCCAACATGGATTCAGAGCACTGGTTGCCCCCTGAGAGATGGGACACAAGAGATTGAGCCCATCTAGACAGACGGAAGTGAAAAAAGATTGTGCTGCAGCACACATACCCTTAGAATTGGTGGGGACAAGCTGGAAAGGTGGAGAGATCCACCCTATACAGATGTGTGGGAAGTTAGTTTACTGCCTCTGATCTCACCGTGTTCTGCTCACATCTTATTTCTGGGGTACAACATTCTCCTTTCGTACAACAGCAGTCTGCAGCTGGGGAAGCACGGTTCTGTCTGTGCNGGGATGCGCAGCCCGCGGCGCCAGGATGCGGGAGGGGAGCGCGGGCGGCCGCGGCGCGGAGAACCGGACGGGCGCCGAGCCCCCGCTGCACCTGTTCCCCGTGCCCGTGCTCACCGGCATCACCGTCGCCTGCGTCCTGCTCTTCGTCATCGGGATCATCGGCAACCTCATGACCATGCTGGTGGTGTCGCGGTTCCGGGACATGAGNAACCATAGAAGCAGTTGCCATCTCCTCCATAATATAAAGCAATGTCATGTAAATTAGACAGAGGACACAATTCTAATATGAAATAACTGTATCGTAGTGGCATAAAGCCCATGATTTTTATTCAGAAACATATAACACGACTATACAGGCAGCTGGGTAGACAAAGTGAGAAGTATATTAGCCTCTTCCTCCTTTTCAACTGCAATAATGTGCAGCCATCCCTCATAACATTTAGCAACTGTTGAGTAACTTGCTGCAAAACTGTCTCACAGTTCATGAGCAGGAATGAGAATACTGATCCCAGTGAAACTGCAAAAATATATCATCCAAATTAGGATATGGACAAGGCACAAAGGCTAATGCTTGCATGATTACAGAAGGCACAAATTAGAGAAAGCAGGCACATCCAGAGGCACAGGCAGAGTAACTCAGCATTGTGTCACACCACGCCTGTGCTCTATCTGCCCTGCAGCCTGAAGGGGAATGCCCGTGCTGGAGTGCACCCAGGGACACGGCACAAACCTGCTTCCCTGCGGGACTGATGCAGCTGGGAGCAGCCTGGGCTGGTGGCAGGCATCCCACAGCACGGGGTAGGAATGGCATGAGCGTTCAGGTCCCTTCCCACCCAAGACATTCCATGATTCTATGGTTAAGGTAGATGCCAACATGGATTCAGAGCACTGGTTGCCCCCTGAGAGATGGGACACAAGAGATTGAGCCCATCTAGACAGACGGAAGTGAAAAAAGATTGTGCTGCAGCACACATACCCTTAGAATTGGTGGGGACAAGCTGGAAAGGTGGAGAGATCCACCCTATACAGATGTGTGGGAAGTTAGTTTACTGCCTCTGATCTCACCGTGTTCTGCTCACATCTTATTTCTGGGGTACAACATTCTCCTTTCGTACAACAGCAGTCTGCAGCTGGGGAAGCACGGTTCTGTCTGTGCCTGCAAAGGGCAGAGCAGAGGACAGCAGTAACACGCCGAATTGAAATTTAATTGCAGGTAAATCATGTAGAAGCGGGCGGCTGCTGCAGCTTCACTGAACTGGCGCCTGGCCGGGCTCCTGCCAAGATCCAAGGGCAGAGCAAAGATAGGGAGCGAGGAGGCAGCGATCGCACCCGCGGCTGCGGGACCGGCCGCGTGTGCTGAGCGCCGCGGGGCGAAGCGTGCGGGGACAGAGCGCTGAGAGCGCCGCCCGGGCAAGGCACGCCAGCTCCGGGAGCACCGAGCGGCGACACCGCACTGCCCCGGCGGGCGGGCGGGGCAGGGACCGGGGCACGGGCTGAGCCGGGNGGACCACCACCAACTTCTACCTGTCCAGCATGGCCTTCTCCGACCTGCTCATCTTCCTCTGCATGCCCCTGGACCTCTTCCGCCTCTGGCAGTACCGGCCCTGGAACTTCGGGAACCTCCTCTGCAAGCTCTTCCAGTTCATCAGCGAGAGCTGCACCTACTCCACCATCCTCAACATCACGGCGCTCAGCGTGGAGCGCTACGTGGCCATCTGCTTCCCCCTGCGAGCTAAAGTCATCATCACCAAGGGGAAGGTCAAGCTGGTCATCCTCTTCCTCTGGGCCATCTCCTTCATCAGCGCCGGCCCCATCTTCATCCTGGTGGGGGTCGAGCACGAGAACGGCACGAACCCCCTGAGCACCAACGAGTGCCGAGCCACAGAGTACGCCATCCGCTCGGGGCTGCTCACCATCATGGTCTGGACCTCCAGCATCTTCTTTTTCCTGCCCGTGTTTTGCCTGACTGTGCTGTACAGCCTCATCGGGAGGAAGCTCTGGAGGAGGAAGAGAAAGAACATCGGTCCAAACACTGCCATCAGGGATAAGAACAACAAGCAAACTGTGAAAATGTTAGGTACGAGTCCTCTTGCTCTGCTTTTCCAAAAGGATGTGTGTGCTTGTGTGCGTGTGAGAGAGAGAAAAAGACAGGGAGCTCTCTGATAGTTTACTATAGTTCCTTCCAAAGGAAAGAAAATGTTTCATACAAAAGGCTAAACCTCAGGGTAGCTGTAGGATAACTCTCCTTCTCCCTTAGATTTATTTCTAACTGGTTTGAGCTGGGGAGTCCCAAACAGTTAAACAAACATTAGTAAGAATCCCTGACAAGGACAAATACTACAGTTATAATTAGCTTGTGCCCTGAAGATTTTTGAGCGTTTTTGCTCTTTGGTTGTGGATACCAATGTTATTTACAGAGAACAGTTTACTTGATTTTTAAACAAAACTAAACCCTTTTCAAGCCATGAAGTTGAGCTGCAGACTACAGCTAGGCAGGCAGGGCATGATGTGCACTAAGATTCATAGGAAAAGAGTATCAAGGTTTTAGCAAATTGGGGTTATTTCCTACCATGGCTGTGTAATTATGAAAATTAATCTGCATTTTCATATTGGCAAAACCACAGCATATGCTGAACCAGGAGCACTGAGTCTCCTTTGAGGTCTGTGATGCTGTAAAATCTCAGACTGTAAGAAGATCAGGACAACAGACACTGTGATTGCTAACTTTGTGTATCAACACTGCTGAGTGCTTTAAACAACACTTGTGGTTGGCACCTGGAAACACAAGTTTTAACATACTGAGTGCATGTAGTGGCAGTTTGAAACACAAACCCAAAAGGTTGTCCTGCAGTTTAGTGTCTGAAAACTGCAGAATCCTGCTGCTGCTGCTGCGTACTTTTATCCAAGCCAGAAGTCCTCTGCAGTGCAAGTCATCCCGTGGATTTTGGGGGGACAAGGCGCTCTGTGGGAAGAGGCTTTCACAGGCTCCTGTCAGCAAGGCTGAAGTGCTGAGCTAATGAGGCAGACAAGAGGTGGCAGTGAGTCCTAAGTACCTTAATTATCAAATAGGAGCCCATCTGATCTTTTTGTTCATGTCCTAATTTATTACAATGCAACAGCAGGAAGAATAATAAAACCTGCAGCATTCTTTATGCCCTTTCAGCTATGCTTCATAATCAATAGAATTACTTCAGTCTGGTAAGTGTGACCTTGAAAGTAATTAATTGTTCACACTTCTAGAGGTTCAGGATTATGAACTTCGACTGATTACAAGTAAATTACCTATATTACTACCATGTTTATATTTCCATATATTTAACTGTAAAGAATTTTGAAATAAAAAATGCTTATTTCTGCTCTGAATTGTTGCCACAAGCATTGCAGTATTTCAGGAACCTTTTTTTTTCTTTTACAATGTCTGAGGACAGCCAGGCAGTGGCAAGACTCTCCTCTGACAGAGAGCCAATGTTCCCTAAATGATAACAGTCTGATGCCTGATAGAAAGATGGGAAGAAGTTTGTGAGGGCTCAGTGGCAGCAGATGCTCAATGTAGTCAGCTCTCACTGGTGTTAATGTTCTGCTTAAAATTTAGAAGGCACTTTCTGAGGCTTTATCAAGTCATGGAACATCAAGTAAATGGGATTAGCACCAGCAGTTCTTTTAACTGTAAGGACAGGTTATGCTTCTGGGTCTGAAATTAAACACTGAAATGTATAGCCTGACTTGCAAAGGAGCTACCACGGCCCATTCCCATTGAAATCCATGGGATTCTGCATGCATGAAGATCAAATGTCAAAAGCCTGACTAGAGATATTGCATGCCTACATGTTCTTAAAACTTTAGTCATAATAGACTGTGCTTTAAACTTTGTTCATTCATTATGACCATCATGGTAATATTCATGACATGAATTCAAATCCCCATGTGAGCTAGGGAATCATCTGAATTTTGTAGTGAAGATAGTGAGGGAAAACTGGAAGTGGTTGGCTCAAGAAGATGCAGAACTGGAAAACCTATTCTGAATCTCAAGATGTGATGCTTTCTACTCCATCACAAGTCCTGCATAAGCATCCTTTTAAACTTGGGAATGCTGGTGCAGATTTTTTGGGGAAAGATACCTCTAACCATTCCTCTCAGAAATTTGAATTTTATTATTTTCTGAGACACGATATGAGAATATGAGGACAGCTAACACAAGCAGGTTGCTAACACAACCTGACCACCAGGGCCAGGTTGGACTGGACTTTGAACAACCTGGTCTCATGTAAGGTGTCTCTGCTCATAGCAGGGGGCTTGGAAAAAGATTTTCTTTAAGTTCCTTTCCAACCCAAACGGTTCTGTGATTCCATGAACAGGTTAACTGTAAAAATTGCTTAAGAATGTCAGAAACCCTTGCTCGAGTTTTCTGTTTTTCTCTCTGCAATACATTAATAGATACAGAGCAATATGAAAAATAATAAAGGTCAGAGGCACACAGGAAATGAACAGAAACTGTTTCCCTTTCTCTCAGATGAAAATTCCAATGGGCCAGTGTTCAGAGATACACACATTCCCACTGTTCTACAGACATGATATTTATATGTAAGTGCAATCATTGTAGTAGTATATTATTACAAATATACTGTACAACTATAATTGTGCCATTATATACTACATATTTAGCTTTACTCTTCTTGGGAGTAACTCATGGTCCAAAAAATGGACAAACTGGAGGGGTGCACCACTCTCATCTTTTTATCTTGGCATATGTGCTCTACAAGTCCCCATTCTGTGTTTTATTCTGGGGCCTTTGCCTTAAATAATTTTCCTTCCCAGTGATTACATTCTTCATTATAAACTCAAGTGTTGAGTCTATCACATATAATTTGCTTCTGTTAAACACTGCAGATGATAGATGGCTATACTTTTTTGTCACCATTTGGATTCTTTAATGCTCTGTTGATGCAAACCCAAGTTTTATAGGTCAGAAGTTTGCTACATCAGATTAGTTGGGCAATATTCAGGCAGCCTGTTTAGATATGATCCAAGTGTATTAAGTATCACCAATTTATACTCCCAGAGAATGTACTGAGACACAACTGAAAGATTGGGAGAGGCATTTTCACACTTTGTGATTAATTTGTTAAAGGAACAGAGCTGCAAACCAGAACGTTAATCACCTGTATGTCGATACTCACACTTAACACACTTTCTCCTGCTGTTTTTATTTTAGTTGTGGTGGTATTTGCGTTCATACTCTGCTGGTTGCCTTTTCACGTAGGACGGTACTTATTTTCCAAATCCTTCGAAGCGGGATCCGTGGAGATAGCAGTGATCAGCCAGTACTGCAACCTGGTGTCCTTTGTCCTCTTCTACCTTAGCGCAGCCATCAACCCCATCCTCTACAACATCATGTCGAGGAAGTACCGCGTGGCCGCCTGCCGCCTGTTCGGACTGCGAGCGCTGCCCAAGCAGAGCCTCTCCAGCAGCAAGCAGGGGAGCTCCCGTGGGTGGACAGAGCCCAGCGTCACCACATGACACCAGGCACCCCGAGCGTCACCCGCCGAGTGTCCCAGAAAGCCACCACGGGAGGGGCAGAGGGCAAGGAACGGGAACGCCAGCGCCGAAAGCGCGACTTTGGTCATCGCCCGGCCGGGCTGAGAGGCGCGGCGCAGGCAGGCAGAGATCTGGGGGGAAAAGTGGAAAGTTTGGGACTCTGAGAGGAGAGACGCGCGGTCGCGGAACTTGGCAACGCTCCGGGTGTTATTTTTGTGCTGCTTTTGCCCGTTTGATTTTTTAACGCTGACTTTAGCCCAGACCTAGGCTGCGCCGTCCTGACCAGGCAAGCGAGGCCCACTTCACTCCAGAGTTTGTACGACTTCAGCAGCGCCAATTCGAGCTGATTTTTTCCAGAGTTAGCTTTAGTTTTGCTAAGAATTTTGCTAGCATCTAATCAGACCCTAGAGAGAGAATACTGAATTGCCTTTTTGGAGTAGTAAACAGGAAATTTGATACACTTTTCATAATGCCAATTTTTAAGTAAGCTCACGTTTTTCTCTGAATGAGGAAATTGATTTCTTAAAAAAAATGAAAAGAGATATAAAATGGATCATTTTTAAACATGCTAAAAATAAATAACCTTCATGTCACATCCAAGTAGAAAGGAAACAAAAAACATGCCTTCACAGAAGTGGCTTAGAATGTGACTGTACTGAAATATTTTTTTAAAATATATATCAGTGGGACAAGGACAATGTTGACTTCAGGCCTGCAGTGATGCTATAAAAATGTGGAATGCAATCACCCACCAAAGTATCTCTTTTTTTTTTTTTTTTTACAAGCTAAATCATCTGTACTTGTTCTGTTCTGTTTGACTGTGAATGACTTGATGTGTTCGAACTTGGAAGCTTTTAATTGTTCCAATATTAGTAACAAGTCTGTGGCTACCTGTCCCTAACTGCGCCCCACTGCACCCCAAAACTTGCTGAGGACAGGTATCCTGCCTGTAAACCCCCCATGTTTCTGTTTAAAGCCTGGTCCCAGTGCCACATCCCCCTGTAGAGCCTGGTGTGCATTTGTGCTCGTTTGCTGCAGTGTTGAATTGAGAACATTTTGCATTTTTTAACCACCGTGACCTGAGAAACTAATAGAAAAATCTGCATTAAAGGACACAGGCAGACACATTTTCATACTTGACACATAAATCCCTTAAATTAAGTTTTTATACCTCAAGTGTGCCATTTTAAGGCAAACCAGAAAACATTCCATCTTCTGTGCTAATGAATATGGCTTGTATTGTCTCACCAACATGTGGGGTTTGTGCCCCACAGAGCTGACAGAGCTTTGGAGCATGCATGTGTGATAGCAGCTCTCTGTTCATTTGGTTCTAGTGCTCATCCCCAGCTGGTCCACAGCCCTCTTTCCCTGATGAACTTTAATTCTCACTGGTGAATTTTGTGTCAGCAGAACTCTCCTGCCTTCAATCCCCCGCTCACACCGATGGGCCACTTTCCCCCTGTTACACCTTCAGCTGCTCAGGTTGAGCTCACAAGAGAAATTGGCCTCTTCTCTACATTCAGTGTCTTTTCTATCTCCTTTGCTGGGGCCAGGGCTGGTTGCTGCTCCTTGGTGGCACCCGAGCCTGTCCCCTCCCCACTCCAGGAATGCAGGATTTATGTGCAAACACCCACACTGAGGCACTGCAGCATCACCTCCTGCTTCACCCCTACCCACAGGCACCTGGCTGTCCACACTGCTCTCTCACTCACTGACTGACAAGCAGGTCTGGTGGCAGAATTCTTGCAACTCAGGGAAACAAGACGTTTGGGAACCACGGGAGGAGGGTGCAGCTGTGAGCTCAGTAACAACCTGTCTGTACAAACAAACCGATCACACACACCCGGCATCACATCGGTGTTTCAGATCTCTGCTGTGTCCGTGCTGTTAAATGTGAACAGAAAAAGAAATAAAGTGATGAGACCCTTTATAACCTTGTGGCTCTGTGGTGGGGGAGGATCCAGTGCGATTCACACAACTGGAGTGTAATTTTTTTTTCCTCATATTTATATTTTAATTTTGTTCCCCAAATCTGTATAACTAACTTGATAAGGCTGTTCTGTTCAATCAGAGTAACTGCAACATTAAAGCCCTGCATAGACACATTTCTGCATACAAACTACAAACATACTAATAATTTCATTTAGCCTAAACATTTCATCAGGAGAAAATGTAAATTTTAGCTCTGCCAACACTGCAAAGTTTCCACAATTTTGTGTACAGAATGAAATTTAAAACATTTGATCTGGGGTCATAAAAGTCAGAAAGGCACTGGCTGCTCCTTGGCAGGGAGGACAGGACTTCCTTCTAACTGAGGAGATGGACTCCTTTCTCCAAGTACTTGGACAAATCTAGCAAAATACACAAATTATTATTAAAGAAAAGTAGCCACCTTCATAGGACCTTTGCACAAGCAGGAAAACCCTTCATATCTAGCAGGCAACACAGACATTTAAGACACTGTAGCTGTTGTTACATCAGCCATTAGTGTTGGTGCCCTCAGTACCAAAACTTTTCTGCGTGGATTCTCTGAAGCCAGTGGGGTCACACCAGCACATGCTGAGTGCAGATGGTGAATAGGAACTGCTGCTTCAAACTGGTACACAATGAACTGCTTCTATATGGAAAGCAGGGAAAAAATCACCTCAAAACCCAGATAACCCTCACTTTTGCATCATAAAATCAACCTTTGTCTGATGCCTCCAAAAAGATACACGCGTCTCCATCCACACTGATGGATGAATTCAGCATTGCTTGAGTGTTATTCAGAGAATCACAGAACATAAAAGGGACCTTAAAGACCCTCTAGTCCCAACCCTCTGCCATGGGCAGGATGCCACCCACTAGATCAGATTGCTCAGGGCCCCATCCAACCTGACCCGGCCCAAGTTGTAAGAAATAACTTCATTAGGGAAAAGAAAACCAAAAAAAAAGTGTGAGGTGAGCGAGATTTGCAGAGCGTTCTTTACCTAAGAACAGTGAAGTCAGCCCAAGGTAGGCATCATCAATCTGTCCCAGGTACCAGCAAGGGGCAAGGCTCCTTCTGCCTTGTCTCTGGCAGGATGAACAGAGGCAGAGTGGATGCTGCAGGTGCAGAGGGCAGTGGCAAACAACCTGTGCTGGCAGGGTGATGCTGGCAGGGTGATGCTGGCAGGGTGATGCTGGCAGGGTGATGCTGGCAGGGTGATGCTGGCACGGTGTCACCGCCTGCCCCACCCGTCGCAGCCACTCGCGTTCCCAGCCCGGACTGTCCTGGCAAACATTTCCCAGCACAGACAAAGCCTTTCTCCTCTGCTTCCCAGGGCATTCCTGCAGCACCTCATGTTCCTGGCAGCTTTTCCCTGAAGTCTTCCCGACGTGAAAGGGCAAAGCTGTGCCTCCCATACAGTTTTGGGTCTGGACGTGGTTTTCGAGATCTGTTTTTCACGGGGGAAGACAAGAGTGCCTTGAACTGGTCTGTTCATTGGTGTGGGAGACAGGGCAGCTCTGCAGGAAAGAGTTTTTTCAGGCTTGAACCTTTCCATTTCTGGAAACTCTTCCCTGAGAGAACAAGCCTTGCCAGTTCTGACTGAAAAAAAAAAGCGTAGAGACTGTAAGAGTCAAAATTTTGCTGTGTTCTTACTGACTTGAATGTGAGCAGCCCATACAGAAAATAGCTGAAAGTTCATTCATTAAACAGTCCCAGTTTTAAAAGCTTTTCTACCTCTACATTTTGTAGTGTAGCTTCACAAGTAAACAAGAACAATTTGGCTGCATTTTATTTCTTGGCAATGAGTTAAACTGGTGATGAAATAGGTCAAAAGGACTTTACCAGAAAGCTTCAGTCATTTTACAAAAGTACCTTTGATGGAGGCATGCACAAGCAGAAAAATCATGTCCTATTGTATTTCTTGCCAAAAATAAAATATACTGGAAAACCAGCACTTCCTGTCAAAATTTGAATTGATAGATATTCAGCAGATATATAAGTTTGTATCAATGACATTTACATGAGCCCATTAAAATCAGCAGTTTTTAGATATCTAAACACCCAAGGGAACTCCCTCTCTGTCATGGATCTGCTGGTTTTAGGGTGCTGCTGCTCTGAGCCCAGTGAATGTTTCTGGGTGGGCTGCCATACAGCTTGTATCTTTTGCAAAAGTCCCGTGGCCTTGAAGAGGTAAATTACATCTTGAGAAGTAAATTCAAATTTGGAACAAAAAAATCTTATCTCCCAGGGATGGCCCTGCTGTTACTTCCCCACATCCTGAACCACCCTCCTCACCCCCAGCTGAAAGCACCATAACTACATTTTACTCTCACAACTCCCAGTCAAAAGCCCCAGCCCTATTTTACAAAAATGAAATCAAAGCCCTTGGCATTTTAACCCCTTGCTCAAACCCTGCTGTCCCAGAGTGATGGGGTGTGGATCTGCTTGCACCCTCTGGATGTCATTCCTGGGTTTGGGCTGGGTCTTCTGGCAGCTCCCAGCATCAGTTTTCTGTTCCTGAGCTGTGCTGCCAGAGTGCTCAGCACAGTAGCCCATGAAAAACTTCATTTGGGGGACAAGCAGCCCTGGCTGACACTGCAGAGACACTCTGGTTCTGTTCCCACAGCCTGGCTCTGCAGCCCTGCTGTCCATGGTGAACCGACACCTGCAGGGGGTTTGTATCTGCACAGGAATCCCTGCACCAGGCCCTGGGCCTGAGCACACACGGGAGATTCCCAGAAAATCCTCAGGGTGAGCCAGCAGATGCAGTTCAGGAGCTGGATGTCCCCCTGGCAGTTTGCACTGTTTGCCACCACTTGCTGTCAGGCACAGGCAGCTGGAGTCACACCCTGCCCAGCGATGCCAGCAGCACCTGGAGAGCTGGAAGCTCCTCTGGTGTTAATGGGAAATCTCTGCTCCTTTGGGCAAGTCCATCATTCACTGAGGGCAGTGACACACAGCCCCCTTCAGCCATCTCCTCCCCCAGCCCCACCTGAGGGACCACCCGGATTCCCTCCCAGCTCCACATCAACTTCACAGGAGCAAAACAATTCCCTCACACTGACATGCTTGCCAATGGCTCTTCCCTCTGAAACTCGAGTGCTGGTAAGAGACAGGTAAAACCTACAGGGGTTTGGCTTCGTGTCCCAGGTTTCTGGCCAAACTTTTGCCCAAAGCAGTTGTTAGATGATGGGGTCCAGCTCTGGCAGATCATGAAACCACAACCCTGCCCGCTGCTGTTTAGGAAAAAAAGCAGAAAAGCAAATGTTAGATCAGAATTTGCCTCTTATCTCTAAATCGTGATAATGCAAGTACAGTGGAGAAAAGGAAAATTTAATCCATCTTGTACTAAGCAGACAAACAGGTTTCTGCAGTCACTCACTGTCAAGCCTTAGTCCAGTTGTCATTCCAGCACACAATGTAGCACATTAGCATTATCCTGTGTCTCTAACACACTTTGTGGGTCTTTAACAGGCTTCCTCAGTGCTTTTTCCAGCACAAAAGTCTCCATTCCCTTCGAAGTCCAGTGCCTGTGTGTTGTGGCCCTTCCCAGTGTCAGCTGTGGACGGGTCCATGCCATGACTTTTCCCCTAAGACCAAAACTCAGAGCCTCTCATTAACCCAATTACCTGGATCAGAACAAAAGGCACCTGGGCTTCATCTTGGAGCTGACCTGCTGATGCTGAGTGCCCGTTTCTCTGGGACCTGCAAACACACTGACCCAGCTCTGCTCAGCAAGAGGAGGTGGCTCTGCAGCACAGTTGTGGTGGCAAACTCCTCCAAACCTGTGGTGCACACTGACGTGCAGTGTCACCTGGATCCCAGCCCTGACACGCTGCCAGGCTCTCACACTGCTGGCCAGGAGTGGGCTGAGAAGGAAACACCATGTGAGCAGAGCCCCTCTGTGTTCTGCAGTATCCCAGCAAACCACCAGAAGGGATGGGAGCAACCCCCAGGAGGAGGGGAGGGGTTGACTCCCAAATCAGCATCCAAACCACCCAATGCCCAGCTGCCAGTCTCAGCTCTCATTTCTGTGCACAAACACACCCTTCTAAGAGCTACAGGGTGCTCCTCCTGCTGTACTTGGAGATAAACCACTTGTGTTTCTCCAAATAAAGGCGTTTTATGGCTTTCCACACCTGCTCTGATTCTTTCACCGGGAACAAAAGAATGGTTTTGTGACATGTGTGAGTCCATAAGGCAAAATTGCTCTCAGAAGTAAAGTACCCCACTCTCCCCTTCAGAGGCTGCTCCAAGGGCTCAGGAGATGCTCTCCCAGCACTTGCTCCCATTTTTGATGCTACCGGATCAAAAGACCCTTCGCTTTTTTCTCACGTTCTCATTGATTTTCACATGATTGCAGCACTGTCCATGAGACAGAAAAGGCATGGCTATTTCCAAGCCTCCTTCCACTAATGACCTTGTGCTGCAAATCATGGCTCATTAGGGTGGGCAGGCAGGGAATCTGACACCACGAGCCTGCCCTGCAATGAGACTCAGCACGATGAGCTCTGAGGAGCAGGGATTTGAACAGCTTTAACACAGCAGTGAGACAGGACAGCAACAATGCATACTACAAATGCTCCCAAAATGAAGCCAAGCTTCATGGTCACACACAGGCACACATCCTGCCCAGTCAATAGTACCTTGGTGTTTTTATCAAGCAGTGTCAATGAGATTGATTTTTCTAAAATTTGCCGTGCTACGCTGGTGGCACCAGCGTGGGGCTGTGAAAGGTGCAATCACCTGAGTTAGTTTTGATTGAATGTGCAGTTCTGAACTCACTGAACTATGGTTAGTTTGTGAGGAGGGAGGGAAGTGGGCAGGCAGCACCAGGGTTTCTGTGTGCCTGGGCTGGTTCCCTGGCTCCAGGAGTGGAGTGCTGGTGTAGCTCATCCCTCAGATGCCTGAGGATCTCTGGTCTAATGCTGGTATGTGGATCCTGGAATGGTTTGGGTTGGAAGAGACCTTAAAGACCATCTAATCCCAACACCCTGATATGGCAGGGACATCTTCCACTATCCCAGGTTACTCAGAACCCAACCTAACCTGGCCATGAGCATGTCCAGGGATGGTGCACCCACAATGTCCCACATCACACGCCAGGGCCACATCACCCTCACAGGGAAGTCACCTCAGAACAGCTGTGGTGCCAAAACCCTTGAGAGGTTTGTATTTACCTGCTTCCTTTCAGTCTTTGCTGTGGGCTCGTGCCTGATTTCCCACACTGCAGTGGAATCTGGACTCAGCCATGCAGGCAGAGCAGTGCCACAGGCTGTGCCCAGATCTGTGTCCTTCCTGTGAGCCAGGGGAAGGGGCTTGCACCATCACTGCCCAGACAAGGCTCATTCAGAGAGTGACCAGAGGTTTGTACAGCTGGGATGCTTTTTGGTTTCAGATTGACTGAAGTCAATCACCTGACACTTGAAGCAAGACACAGGACAGAGCCATAGAGAGCACAAGAACAAGCCACAGAGAACACTAACCCAGAGCTACAGCCAACAATGCAAACCCCACACAGCAGCACCCCAGGGGATAGCTGGCCCTGCAGAGTGCCAAGAGCTGATTTTCTCAGCAAACCCTGATGAGCTGCAGCCATGGCTGGGCAGGGACCAAGGGCATCCTGCCCGAGTGCAGCCAGGGAACACCAACATCAAGCAGTGCTGCACAGCCTCTGAGCCCAGGACACCCCACCAGCCCACAAGCTTTTTATGGAAAGAAAGAGCATTTGAGCTAGAAATTAAAAAAGACAATATTTGCATTGGATTAGGGTGAATTTCTCAACTCTGTTCATAAGTTAATCCTCACAAGACTTCTGCATCCCTACTGTTTGCTCCATTTTATTTGTAGAGTTTAATAGCTTTCATATAACAGAAAGTGAGAGAGATGAGCTAATAAAATTACTAAGAAATGACATCCACTGAGCACACTGACCCAAGCAGTTATTTATTAACCATGCCAGGAGATCTAAAAATAGCTTTGATTGCATGCAAGACCATCTAAGCCACCAATTAGTGCAGTAAATGTAACTACTCAAACTAATAACAGCACATTCACTTAGGTAACAGCAGATCCCAGGCTGTGTTTGAAAGCATCTTGTGAAGCTTCTTTTTATTTCATTAAGCCAAGAAACTGGGCATTGTAAGAGCAATTGTCAAGAGCAAAAATAGATGTAATTGTTGAGAATGTAGTACCAATAAAATAGCCCTTACAGGGCATCTCAGCTGGCTTTTCTGCTCAGCCATAAAAACAGTGAACAAAATGTCCATATTCATCTCTGCTTACTCGTGGTTCTCACTCTGAGAAAAATAAAGATAACATTTGCATCTTCACTCCAGGCCAGGTTAGGGACAGAGAATGTAATTCTACACCACTTCAATAAATGACAATGTATCATGAACTCTGCAATAATTCTAGAAAAGGATTTGCAGAGGAAATATGATTTATACTTCATATTACCACACAAATGTCTTCTTGTCTCTGACACCCTTGGTTTCAAGTCAGGTCTAACAGAACCATCCTGTTGATGCAGATGCCATTAATGCTGGAGAAGAATCACTCCATGTCCACAGACCCTAAATTCATAGAACAGAAGCACAGAATGGTTTGGGTTGGAAGGGGCTTTAATGATCATCTGCTTCCAGCCCAAATATTTAATTTTCAGAGGGATTTTAAATACCTTCAAGATGGGAGGGACAGGCAGGAGAACCTTGGTCTTCTGGCACAACACTGGTGCTATGACCCACTCCCCTTCAGCTTTTTTGTTTTTTTTTATAGCACACTGGATTTGAGCACCTCCTAAAACTCAAAGACACAGGTGAGCCTGTGGAAAAGCTCCACAGGAGATGAACACCATGGACTGGTGTTGCTCCAGGTCCTGTTTGTTCCCAACTCCTCTGGGGAGCGCATGGCTCAGCTTGTGCCACACGTGGCTTTGACCCCCTGGTTCCTCACAGGACCCCCCCTTCCAGTGGGGCTCAGCTCTCCTGCACACACCAAACGTGCTCTGAGCTGGCAGGAGAGACTGAAGTGAGGAGCAAAACAAATTCTAGGCATTGGTTTTTGAGCAGCTCTGTGATTACTGAGAGGAGAGAATCGCTGCTGCCATAGAAACGGCAGCGCCGGCCGGGGACCACGCGCTGCTGGGGCACACCTGGCACTGCTCACACTGTGACACGTGCCACTGCTGCACCACCCCAAAGGCTGCTGGCACGGACACAGAAATACCCAAAACACGAGCCTCTGCTCTCCTCCAGAACTTTTCAGAGCTGACAGTTCTCTTGCCAGCAGGCAAAGAGCTGCAGGTAAATACAGCATCACCCAAGCCTGGTTGTAACCTGCTCTGTGCTTCCTCACAAAACAAAATCCATGGTAAATTTAGTGCTACTTACCCAGCTCTGCACAGTCTGGGTGTGGGAGAGGCACCCAGCACCTCTGCAAAAGCCTGTGGGTGATAACAGCACAAGGTAACATTCAGAACTCCAACAGCAAATGTTTAAATCCTGCTTCTCTCCCATGGGCTCTCACTGCCCTCCAGCATCTCTGCAGACACCCCTGGCAATCAATCAGGGACCACGGAAAACAAAAGATCTTCTCAGATGCCAAAGTGCTGATTACTATTTTATAGACATATTTAAAAGATTTTGTTAAAAAGATTGTCTTGGCAAGCACTGCTCAAATAAAAAAGCTGAGCAACCAAGTGAAAAAAGTTACTGTATTCCCCTAGGAAAATCCCACTCTTGTCGTAAACTTCAGTAATTAAAAAAGCAAACAAATCAATTGTTGTATTTATGCAGTGACTTGAACAAAAGCATTAAAAATTGACATGAATATGTTTGACAAGAAACATGTATACATACTAGATTAATTCATCGTGATGAGGAATTGAATTCATTGCATGTAATTAGTAAGTTAAAAGCTCTAGTATTTCAAGTGTTTAATTACTAAGACAGAACAAACCTAGGTATGTTTCCATAAATATAAATCCTTAATTTCTCATGCAAGCTATTTAAAAGAAGTGATTAGAACACCTGACTTTAAGATTATCACTATAAAGTTACTCTTCACAAAACCACAAAACTCACTCCAATTACAGACCAGAAACATCCTGAGGTAAATCCAGGGCTCCCACCCTTGCTCCAGGATGCACTGACCTGCCAGAAGGGGCCACCTCGACCCAAAGGGCTGCTCAATTAAAATAAAGAATTAAAACAGAAAGAATTAAAACATTTATTGGGCATAAATATATTACATATACACTACAGATACAGTTAAGTCTTACATACATAGTGTAGTATTTGCAAAATCTATACATTAAAATTGATATGGCAGTTTTAATATAATGCATATGAAATAGTCTAAAATTTACAATACAAGAAAACTTCTGATTATTTTTTTTTTAACTTGAAAAGCTTGGAATGTATGTTCCCATAGTGAGGTAAAAACATTTTATTTTTCTTTTTCAATTTAAAGAACTGTGCAAGGATAAGGTTCATACACATTCAATTAGGGCACTTCTCAATCGTGACACTGAATACTGAGCTACTGGAGCCAACAAACAGGATCAGAAAAACACTTCAAGTTCATAAAGAAAAAGGCAGAACAATATAAAAAACATCTCTCTCCTTCCTTAAGGGTATTAAATATTTAGTGTTTCATTCTACCTTTGTTGGTGGTGGTGATTTCTGTGAGAGCAGAGCGTCCTGGGGTTGGGTCCAACACCTGCCACTGCTGGACCAGGGGCACGAGGAGGTTTGGGAAGGGCCAAGGCATCAGCAGTGGTGGCTCAGGGACAACGTCCCTCAGAACAGAGGGTGTGACATCGGTGGCCTTTGTCACCAGCACACGGGTGACAATCAGATCACTGTGGCAGGAGATACCCACTGAAAATGTCAAATTCACTGTCCCAGCTGCTCCAGCACCATCTCCCAAAAGCTCAGGCTGGGACTGGGGGCTCTGGTTAGTGTGGCCACAAGGGACCAAGAGACCAGCAGTGACAGAGGTGATGTGAGTGTGACTGGCTGCTCTCCCCTCCACGTCTGCTCACTGCTTTTAGTAGCACTCGTATTTCAAACTTTCAAAATTGCTAATCTAGAGCACATTGGGTTTTTCTCCTTTCTTTATTAAAGCAGTTTTGTTTTTTTCTTAAAAAAAAGGTGTCAAGCTCGGATTTTATAGCAGCACTGCTCAAACAATATACCAAAAATAAAAAAAGGCAATCTATTCAAATTTCTGGGTTTTTCCAAACTAGCAGTCTTCTCATAGTTTTAAAAAATACACTCTTCTCCCCTCCAATGAAAACAGCTGTATACTTTTTGCTCACAAAATACAGATGCAAGGTCACAGAGTTTCATATCACAAATAAATTTAAATAAGATGTAAATAAATTTGACAAGCCATGACTTTGGCAAAAAACAAAAAATATATATATTTAGCTCAATGCCATTAGTTTGCAAGGCTAAATCAAACTAATTATAGTCAATAACAAAATACAGAATATTTCTAATATTTGCTACATCTAGAGAGGCACACAGAATAATTCATTGATCTTAGCACTTTCTTTCCAGAGATGATTTTGTTTTTGGATACATGTAAACGTTTGAATCACTGATAATGGGGTTTTTTTGGCATTTAATGTACTAGATGCTCCCATCTTCAAAAACACAAGAAAATGCAAGAAGATTAATAATACTAGGAATGCTGCCAGGTAAAAAAGTTGACCTAAAGTACAACAGTATAAAACAGACAAAATGTAACATGCTATGAGGAGGGTGGAGAGGGGGATTAGATTAGTACATAAGTACACTTTTTATTTTTTATTTTTTTTACAATAAATAAAAAGATTGCACTGTAATTGGTATTTAAAGTACTGTATGCAGTATATAGTATAAATAAACCTAAAAACAAAAATAATGTTGTTTTTTTTTTCCCCATTACTTTGGTTAAGGGAATATTATGCTAGTACAGGACACTGAATCTTAGACGATGGAGACAGAGCACAAAAAAAGCTAGGACAAAAGCAAAATCAAGTAGCAAAAATATACAAAAACAAGAGGCAGGGAAATACACTGTGTCTGTTGCACCCTTTTGGAATCTATTTGCACCTCCAGCTCATTTATGTCCCTGAGGTACTCGCACAATGTTGACTTAATATAAATAACCCCATGACTCAAGAGTTAAAAACCTAGTGTCTCGATGGATTAAAATGTGTCTGGGAAGGGGCAGGCAGGAGGGGGACACTGCCACCACAGCAGGGACTGTTCCTCTGCAGGACTCTCATCTCAGTTTTGCCAAGGTACCAAGTTATTTCAATCAGCCCCGTGGTAAGAACAGCCTAGACACCCTTCTAAGGTATTTAAAACAAACAGATGTGATTTCTGATACCTCCAAGAAAGTTCCATAAAATAGATACCCCTCCAAAAAATAACAATAATATTAATAAAAAAAAATCAACTGACAGCAAAGTTTGCTTCCATTGAGTGTAAATCTCACCTAATTCAGTAGAGGCTGTCACCAGCTCGAATCATATAAATCAGGCTGAACGTAATAGAATAATATCTAGTATTAGATTAGGAATAGTTATATACAGTGACAAACAGACAAGTTAAAGCAGCTTTTAAATAGCTGAACATGGGAATAACTAACTATTGCACAATGCCCTCTTACTTAAAATTACTGCTAGGAATCAAAACGGTAAAAAAAAGACCTATAATGCTTCATAATTTATATGTAGTTTGGTTATTTGATTTCTTATACAGGCAGTTTATAGTGTTTGTAACTGTAAAAATAACAGGCAACTAAAAAGTTTTTCAACTGCAGAATGTGGTTCCAATTTAAATGCACTAAACAGTTAAAATAACTTGAGTTTTATCTTGAAAAACTGGGGCAAATGTAGTGAATAATTCGTAGGCAACATTGCTAATACTGTTCAAGGAAAAACTGGTACTTGACTAACACTGTATTCTAGTCTTACCACTATACATACTTGTGACTAATGTTTAGAAGGAAAAAGAAGAGACAAAAAAAGTGACTCATTATTAAAATTTCCTAAATAGAAAGATAAAATAAGAGACTGCATGAACTTCAATGAAAAACAGCCAAAACAACATTGAAAAGGCAAATTGTTGACAATTTTGAAATCGTGAAGGAAAAACAATAAAATCTTGCTTTTGGTATCTGGTTTGCTTGTTTCTCCAGTTTGACCACTTCCTAGTTCTGAATTTCAAAAAGGTGCATCAAAACACTGATTTATCTTTCTTCAAGCTAGAACTGTAAAAACAAGAGCAGTATATAAAACGCACGGTAGAACGAAGGATTTCAAAAAACAAAACAAAACAAAACAAAAACAAAAAAAAGGGAGGGGGAAAAAACAGAAAAAAGGAGGAATATCTGAATAAATGTGTGGATTATAATGCGTAGCATTAGTTAAAAGTGTATTTTAAACTCCGGGTGAATTGCCTACTTCATAAAGAAGTACTGCAATATGCAGGCGAAGATGATGGAGAGGCTGGCGAAGCCGAGCACGATGAGGGCCGCAAACTGTTCGTCCGTGGGCACCATGGCCTTGGCCTTGGCCTCGTCGGCGCCGCCCGGCTCGCCCGCCAGCACCAGGGCGCTGCGCTGCAGCGCGAAGGCCGCCGAGGGGCTGAAGGGGCCGCTGAGCTCCTGCCAGGGCTCCGGGCAGCGGCGGCAGGCGCACACGCGGAACCGATAGTCTGTGTTCACCTGAAGGCCTGAGATGTGGAATGTGGTTTCTTCTCCCTTGTACACCTTGAAAACAAAGCAGGCAGCGCGGTCAGACACGCACACACAGCGCGACAACGCGAGGATTTCACCGCAGAACTTCGGTCTGAGGCCTTACGGGTTTAGCTTCTACGTCTTTCAGATCCTGTACTAGTGAATATGATTCCTGCACTAGTGAATAACTCTGAACTTCATACAGAGTGTTAGTAAGTGTTAGACTTCATACAGAGTGTTAGTAAGCTCTCTTGACAGCTTGGTCAGACCAAACAATCCTCCCAGGCCTGAGAAGCAAGGTCGTCACTGCAGCCTCAGGCCCTGAAAAGCATAAACAAAAATAAACTGTGGGGAGCAAGCTGGGGCAATGTGACTTCATTACCTGAAGCTGTAATTGGACAATTAACCTCAGATATGCAAATATACCAAACTTACACTTATCCAAAAAACTCATGACTGTTGTCCATCCTGGGTGTAGTCCCCGCGGGGTATTTGCACTGCCAAGGTGGATCTATTGAAGGCCTTTAATAAACACCTACTTTATTCTCTAACTCTGTCCAGCCTCTGTTCCAGGCAGCCTCTCCGGGCATCAAGTTAAGTCTCTAAGGAAATGTTTCTCAAAGCAAGGAACTCACTAGGTCAACACAGATTTTGGAAAAACAGAGGCAGGTGGAAGACTTCTCAACAAGTCCCAACACAGTGCACACAGGGACAGACAACAAACACATCACTCAGTGCAGCAATGATAACACACACTAATCCTCTGTGGGTGTGGTAAATGCTACAAACGTATTTCTGCACTCTGGAAGTGTGACTGTATGCCTGGAACATGTCTAGAACATGATCACCCTGTCTGGCCCCAAAAGGAAAGAAACCTGCAAACAAGGCTATTGGAAGTCATTCAATGTGTGGTTGTAAAATGGCTTACAAATGTAATTTTAATGTATTTTCCCCTTACATTTCTCTCAAGAAACAGCAATCTTGCCAGAATTGCACTTTCAGAACTATGGAAACAATAAAATATTATTAAGGTGTGAAAAATTTCCTCTTGATTGCATTATATTTGGTTGTTTACTAATCCAAACCCATCACATATTTCTGTTAATCAAATGTAGGTACCACATGACTCAGAGCACTCAGTCACAGTATCAGAAAGGAGAGAAAAAACTGAGTATCTGAGACAATTTTGTGACTTAAGTGAAAAAAAAACCCACTGGAAACATTCACGCTCTGAAAACAAATAATTTATATAATGGATGGTTGTTGAGACTGGTATTTTATGAAATGAAAAAAGTTTCACAGAGTGCCTGTGTCTGCTGGGAAAGAAACATCCTGTACTTCAGATGCTTCTTCCTCTGCTCATTTACCATTTCCCTTCTCTTGGCTGCGGGAGCAGAAGGCTGAGAGCATCTCTGCCCTCCCAGAGGCAAGAACTCACCTCAGAAATGGGGAGCAAGTGGGAAACAGTCCCAAGCCCATAGAGGATTTCCTGTGTGTTACTCTGGAGTAAGAAATGAGGAGGAAAGAGAAGAAACCTGCTCAGCCAAAGACACTTAAAGAGCTCAGCTTCCCTGCCCTGCTTTCCCCTGAGACTCATCCCTCAGTTCAACAGTCAGTTGTTGATTTTTTGAGAAGGTCTGTGACAAAAGATTCAGGTGCTTCTTTCATTTGTCTTCTCCTTTTCTTTTCAGCTTTCACAGCTTTTCCAAATGCGATCTGAATGATGGCAAGTCTGGGTTTCCAGACTAAGCACAAGTCCTCTAACTGGCTCATGTTTCTTGGACCTGAGGCACAGATCAAGAAACAACATTTAAATAAATGTTGCCTTGCTCAAGTATTGCTCAGCATTTGCAGGAAGTTCCCTCCAGGTCGAGTGACAGGAATACAACAAATTCATCCCATAAACCTCGTGACTGGCCACAGCCAGGCTGGGCTGCCTTTCCTCTTGTCTTTGTTTGTCTTCCCAATGCCAATGAGGAGTGAGTCACTGGGTTACAGTAATTGCAGGGAAAACAAAACTGAAAGTGCTGTAGCAGCCCACAGAAGTGATATGAGGGTTGAAACATCTGTTTGCAAAGCAGCCCTCATCCCAAGAACACATCTGCCACTCTGTTCTCCAACAGCAATTCCATTTCTAATACCCACCTGCTGTGGGCAACTCTGCTGTCCCACAGGACTGAGTCAGCATTCTTCCACCTAAGTCCCATTTCTTCAGATTCTGAGTCAGGACAACTCAAAGCCCTCACAAAATAACTGTCAGTAAGATTTGCTTTCTGCTGCTGCTGTAATTAATAATTTCATTTCAAAACATATAGCCAGAAAAGGTCTACATGGCCTTGCCAAAAATAAACCTTTGCAACCAACATGACCACTTCTGAACCAAAATAAAAAATCCAATAAAATCCAAATAATGACATTTAATTAAAAAAATTTACAATCTAAACTTCATAAATTAGTGATTCCATATATGCAACCTGTCTTTGCACTGAAAAAAATCCTGTCCAGTAAAAAAGAAACCCATGGTTTTTACTTGTTTTGTTCTATCAGGGTGGTGAAAACCAGTGTAACTGGAGGCTAGGTTTGGCTAAATCAAAGGCCTATATGTTCATTACAGTCTAACAAGTATAAATAGCCAAGTTTACTCAAGCCAGCTATTCAACAGCACTTCTCAGAAAAAGGCCAGACAGCCAAGTGAGAGAAGAGTGTATCTGTAATCTGAAAAAATTGTTGAAAGTAGATAGATTATGTGAATTAATATTCACCAACGATAAAGACAAAACATTTCCTGCAGTAGCACTGAGATGGTTATGAAAACTGTCCTGCTTCCAGTGGTTTGATGAGTATTTACCAGCAGTGGACCTACCTGTCAGTAACAGGTAAACAATTATTGAATTGTCTGTCACCCACTCCTGACAGCAGCCTCTGTCCCTCTGCCAGGGGCTGCAGCAGCACCTCAGAGCTCTGGCAGGATGCTCCCAGCACAAACACATTTGGCTGTGAACACTGTTACACTCTGTGAGTGGACTTCACATACACAACAGAAAAAACCCTTGACAACTATGAATAAGGTCTTTAAATCTGTCAAACAAATGTGAAATCAAACATTAATTCCATGAAGCAGCAGTATTATTTTATATGTAGCACATTATGCTTTAGTGGCCAACAAGCCAAAGTGAAGTGCCTATCCAATTTATCACTTTCAGTTCCTAAAACCAGCTTTTTGATTTGGACACTTCAGAATACAATAAAAATGTGATGAGCTTTTTGCCTAGCTCCCTCAATGGAACTATCATCACAAGTAATAAACTGCTGCTGAAGACTCTTAGGGTATTTGATCCTTCTGATCGAGCTAGAGAGACAGAGAATTCCTGCAGGCAAGTATTTCTCAGTTTTACTGATCTCATTAAATAATTCCAACCCTCTCTCCCTCCTTTCCAAACAATAACAATGACAGCCATAATTGCCCTGTAAGAAACACACTGGGAAGTGCAAGGCAACCTCACCTGGTTGTTGCCCCGATGCAATGGCCAATGTCTTTAATTGTTAATAAGAGCCTATTTTGCATGTTGATAAAAAGACAGAATCACAGAATGGTTTGGGTTGTAAAGGACCTTAAAGATGACCCAGTTCCAACCCCCTGCCATGGGCAGGGGCATCTTCCACCAGACCAGGCTGCTCCAAGCCCTGTCCAACCTGGCCTTGAGCACTGCCAGAGATGGGTTTCAATCTATGCTGAGAACATCCCCACTTCGAAAGTTTAATTTCTTCTAAGTCACATGACAGATTTCTTTTTAAGAAACTGGATTATAATTTCCTCCAAACTCAACATCAGCTTCACTCACTCCACTGCTGAGATACTCAAAAACCCCTCAGACTTGAGTGACAGCCTCGTCTCCTGAACAGAGAAACAACAGTGCCTCAGAGCACCTGCCCTGAGGCTGTTTGCACTGAAAAACCCCAACCAAAGGAAATTATTTCCTCCATCTCATGACACAAAACTGGCACCAGGAGGCAGAGGAAATACTCAAAGCAAGTGGCACTAAATGCCAACAGGTACTGTGTAATTCTGTCACATTCTGGCACACAACCAGCACAAGTGTCTTTGACTTACTGAAAATAGAGAAGGAAACCAAATTTTTGGCTGACTAACCTTTACAGAAATTATCAGTTCACTGAAGTGCTTCAGATACTGTGCATGTATCTACACAATCTAATCCAAATAAGAAACCAATAATTAAAGTGAGAGCTTGGTAAGGCCAACTGGGCTCTCCCAGGCAGACCTGAGAACTGCTAGGGGATTTTCACACACCCAGTGTATCCTTCCCATTTTTCTCTTCTTTTGGAAAGCATTTGGAGACAGTTTTTTTTCTCAGAAGAGATGTGGCAGAAGCTGATGAAACACTGCTGCCTCCAAATTCTTGGAAATTTCCAGGGTAGAACATTTTGCTTCAGTGGCAAACAATTTAAGGATAAAGAAGCTTTAAGAAGTTCAGTTCTCACTTCCCATGGTCAGCTCTTAAGAGGTTTTGGTTCCTGGGTGATTCCATCCCCAGAGCTGCTCGACTGGGAAAGCAAACCTCAGGCTGTTGGGCATTCCAGCTGTTATCCCAAACTGCAGCTCCTGCAGGTGCTGCAGAGCCCAGCCCACTCCTCTAAATCCACATTAAAGCTATGCAATCACAGAGGCAATTTAATACTCTTTGGAGATAAATTCTGATGGAGTGAGCTATATTAGATAAAAGTGCAAGAAAGAGAAAAACAAATCCAGGCCACTGATTCCTGGAATCTCCTGTGGCTTACATCCTGATTCATAAACAAGGAAGATTTGATTTCCTAAAAAGAATTGTCCCACGCCATTGCTTTTTAAAAATTATCTGTAAAGATAAAGCACACAAATACACAAAAAGGAACATACTGTGTGAGAAACAAGGAAAGGAATAGTTAGAATTTTTAAAAATACTCTTTCCAGGGAGCTAAAATATTATCTGTTTAGCTCATGCAAATCCAGTTCTTCAGACAATTCTCAGCAGAGAAATATTTACAAAATACTCTCTCAGAGGAAAGTAGGGATAGCTGTAGTCCCAATCTGGAAAAAAAGAGCTTTTGAGTAGTTTTGTATCACCTCTGCCACATCAAATGGTGGAAAATCAGCAGCTTTTGGGCTGTGGAGGGCTGCAAACACTGGGGTGCAGGGGAGGGAGACAGCTCAGGTGTGACAGTCAAGAGAGAAAGGACAGCTTTATCCAAAAGCAGATCAGTGGCTGATGTTGCATTCCATGAATAGCCTGAAAATCTAGAGTCTATTTCATTTGTGCCACCCTTCAAAACAATTTGCAAAACGCTTCCAGTATAATATACCCCTCTACATACATATGTAAAATACATATGTCACTTGCAGGGAACAAAACATAATTAAAAATAAATTTAGGACTTGTACTTTGGAGGTAATTAACACATCACTAACATTAATTAACATATTGGTGGCAGTGCTTTGCAGTTAAATGGTAACAGGTGATCACAGGCGTGTCAAAGCAGAGGTGAAATGTATTAGGCAGAAAATCACTTATTTTCTGTATTTCATCTTCTGTGCACATTACAGGAGCTCAGAGCACACAGCCCCTGCAGCTCATGGACAGGGACGTGCCCCAGTGCTGACACCCCACCCACAATCCTGATGGAGAAACAACATCTTGGTGGGCAAAGGTGATTTCTGTGAAGGTGAAACAGCGGAAGTTTCCCTCTTTCCCATGGCTGCTTATCAGCCAGCACAACCACACAAGTCCAGTGGCACTTGGAGCATCTCAGCCAGGAACTTCCTCCAGGGAGTTACAGCTCACACAAAACCCCCTCGTCAGGCTCATGCCTCATGAGAAATAAAGACCTTCAACATAAGAAGACCCTGAAAGTAACTTTTACTTCCTTCACTGCTGGTTTTTCCACACCACAAGTTCTGGGCTCTGCAGATGAAGCCATCACTTATGTGTCAGGAAGATGAAGCTGTGCCCAGGCCAGGTCTCTCCAAGGACACCAGAACATTTTAAACACTGGGGCTACGTTCACTGAAGCTGTACCTGCAGGTGACACACCAAAGCTACTCTGTACATCAGGCAACAGCAAAATGGCTCCACTCACCCACTTGCCACTGACATTATGAGGCCAACACAGTACACAGGGGTTTCATTCCCTACATCAGCACCAGAAATGCTTCCTGACAAAAACAATAGTTAGGTTTCTGAATCTTTATTGCCCCCATGAATTGTCCTGCATTTTTTGTGTTACTTTTCATAATTCATTCGTTCACAGCAGCACTCAAAAACACCCTGAAGAGGAACAAAGATACAGTTGCAAAGAAAGCACTACCTTATACATATTTTTAAGAGTTTAACTAAGTATAAGAGTTTAATTAGCATAGCATATCTTATTTCCCTAATTTGGATTTATTTGGAATCTGCATGACAACGAAAGAAAGCACAGGAAAAAGAGAGCACACAGATGAAGTGCACTGCAAATCACACAGCCAGAGGTGTGATAGATGAAATAAAAGATCTAACTCTGAATGAGCTGTTCTGTTTCAGGTGCTCTGGGGAAGTATCCACTTGTGATGTCTAATCCAGACAGACAAAGGAAAGAAGGATCAAAACCTCATGAATGAGACAGATGAACAAATCACTTAACGTGTACTTGACTGAAAACCTTGATGGACAGTCTTGGAATTGGACAGGAAAGAGTCATCTTCTGACTTCATCTCATCTCCAGATAATGGTTAAGAGCAGCCAGCTCAGAAGCAAGCATGGGTGGACAGAATGGTAACTTTTTAAAGGTTAGTACAGTTAAAAATAGTGATTAACCACAGAAAGAACACAAATCACTCCAATAAAATAATGATGTTCTATATACTCCCTTAGGGGAGAAAACAGCCCATTACAGCCCTTAATTTTGACTCAGCCTTTACCAAAGTGCACCTGACACATCACCATAGGGTGTAATTCAATACAGTAGAAAGAAGCAGCACAGTGGATTTTCAAAACCATTTTCATTATGCCATCAATTTAACAACATTAAATCCAGACAGTTTCCCTACCTGCTTGTATTCAGACTCTCTTCCAACCAGTACCTGCAGAACATAACCAATAGGATCTCCCTTCATGGGTGGGACCATTTCCCAGGTAACTTCACAGGAGTTTCCTCCCAGCTGTGTCACTCGAGGGGCTACAACAGAAGGAAATGTGGTAATGTTTAATATAAAGACTGCACTGAAATCTTATTTTATGAGCACTGTAATATACTCCAGAACATTTAAAAAAGGCTAGAGCACCTCTTAGCTGTCAGCTCTGTGAGCTGCTACAAAGGAGGAGTAGATTTAGAGAAAACTTTCAAAACTTAATTGCAGTGCTGTGCACTGATCTTTTCAGAGCAGAAGCCAATGCACAAATTACACAGGCATTCATAAAAGCAGCAATTCTGTGACGTTCTGAGAAAACACCTGTGCCAGCGGAGATGCCTGCATATCCCTCCCATGCCACCTGCCATTGAAAGAGAGGAATAATAGAAAACATTTCATTCAGGGAAAATTGGAGAAGGAATGTGAGAAGAGAAGCTAAAGAATCTTCTGTATTAGAGATGAAGTCCAGCCTGGGAAGCAAAAGGACACGCATATTTTCAAGACTTGGACTTGAATATAACTCTGAGCCTGACACCCACTTCATCAGACCTGCTATTTCTAGCCAGACTTAAGACTAGTGCTCTCAATAGAACTGCAGAGAAACTCAATTTGTCAGCTGTCACAAGGCTGCTGTCCTTGGCAGAGGCTCTCTCAGCAGCTGAAAGCCAAGGGATGCTGTGCCTTGACCCACGGCAAGATCACAGGTCAGTCTAGCAGAGCACAGACAGGGGCAGCACATTTTTATGTACAACAAAGCATCTGCCACTGGAAGGCATGAAAAAAACTGCAACAGCATCCAGGGTCCACCAACCTCTTGATCAGGCAGAGCCATGAAGCACAATACCAAAAAAAAGAATAAAGCTGGGAGAGAAAAGAGTGCTGAACACTTGTATCAGGTGGTTAACACATGCACGTGCAAGGACATGAGCTTGTTAAAGGCAATCGAGATCCCCAGCCCCACAAAAACAGACAACAGGAGGGTCCACCAAAGAAACAAATGCTCCTGCATACATTACACAAATTTTAGACTGATTTGTTACTTCCCAAGAGGAACACGTGAATCATGAGGGCCTAAACATAATCAATATCCATTTACTTCTCTCTGCACATCTGCTGGTGTTGAGAGACTGATAATAGACGCCTGTATCTTAGCTGACAACAATCTCAGTTATCTTTCCTTCTCCTTCCATCCCTCACTTCCATACATGTGGATTTTTGTCTGACACTTAAAAAACACTTACATTAACAACAAAGCTATTCTAGAGCTGGCATCACTAAGAGAGTCATTAGGAGATAAGGAGAACACATACTTTCTTCTGATAGACAAAAAGCCAAACTAAGTTTATCATCATGTAAATTCCTCTGTATTTCTCTGAGCACAGAAGGGAATCAAAACTATCATTTTGCATCAGAGTGCTCCTCCCTATGGCATCACTTCCCCTCAGCAGTGCTCACTAGCACAGTTTTGTCATGTCCTTTTCTCTGCCACAGCCAGTGCTCCATCAAGTACCTGAGGTCCCAGCCCACGCAGGTCCTGGTATTTGCACCACTGATACTCAGCCCAGGGGATGAGTCACATTTAACAGGGACTCAACAGGCAGACTGGGAGTTCCAAACAAAAACCTAGGTGAGGTGAACTGAATAAAATGGATTTTTAGCCAACAAAATGCAAGTGTGACTACAGTGGCATCCTGGGTCATGCCACGCGAGCTCCCTTCCCTTGGCTGGGCAGCACATCTCACACCTGTGCAAAGGTGTGGACCAGGATAACTCACCCCTGCCTAAGTATCCTCACCCTCAATCTCACAGGTATTTTTTGCTGGAGTGTTGCTCTCCCTGGGGGTGGCTCAGAGCAGCTGACCTAGCAGGGAAAGGTACCCCCTCAGAAGTGTTCTCCCCTCTCTAAATATTTGGTTACAAAAGGTGTCAAAATCACCAAAGCCAGATTTTAAATACAGAGAAGCAAACAAAATCTCTCTGACAAACTGACAGCTGTCATTTCTCTCAGAAAATCACAGGGCTTGACAGGGAAGACTTCAGCACCCAGGGGAAAAGGTGCATTTGATTTCAGCTCAGCTGACCTGACAGCCCATAGAGCAAACCCACTGCCTTTGTAACAGGCCAAAGAAGAACTAATTAGGCCTAGAACAAAAGGCCTAATTACATGAAGTTTTATAATGAAACATCTTTCACTGTGCGTTATACTTTTGTTCCTTCCTTCCTTCCTCCTCCTCAGGAACATAATTACTTAGGACAAAATTTACACACAGTAAAAGACATTTCATTATAAAACTTCATGTAATTAGGCCTTTAGTTCTCCTAGTGGAGCACATGCTGAGTTCTAAGTATAAAGCTCTATATGTGAAATATCATAATTAATTTTATACATTAAAGGAAAAATGAACCCTGAAGGTGTACATTGGATATCACATACACAACAAAAAAAAATTAAACTTTACTAAAGCTTATGTTGGTAGGTACACACACACTACAGCTGTTAGATCCCTTATATAAACAGTATAAATGCTGTGGTAATCCAGAGCAATCCCCTGGTAAACATTATTGATAGCAGCAGCATATTTCAACAGTTTTTTATTACAATGCTGGCTGACATAACCTTTATGTTGCTTGTGTGATTTTTTTGGGTGGTGATTTTGCTTCCCACCATTAGGTAACTTCACAACTCAAGAGAAACCTACAGTCAGCACAAACTGGTTCTTCACAAGTGTTATTACATATTTATGGTAATCCTTACAACCTCCTCTCATACTTAGCAATTACATAAATATTTACATGGCACTTACACGTACAAAAACATACTACATACCTTTGATTGCAGGTGGGACTGACTTGGTTGTGCAGAAGGTACAGATTTCTGAGAAAGGTCCCTCCCCAGCATCATTGACTGCCTGTATTCTGAACGAGTAACAGGTGGATTCTGTCAGCCTCTGTATCTTGTACGTGTGACTTGGTCCCCTGTAAATTGGGATAAACCTGAAACAATAAAAATGAGAGTCTGTAGTTACACTGGAGTGGCACTGACATTTCTGGCTATTGCACTTACCAGCTCCAAGTATCCATCTTGTGAAAACTGGCAGCACGTGCCCTGCAGGGCTGTTAAACACACCTGTAAAAATGTCACATCAATAACACACTGATGATGATGAGGAGGTCAGGGAAAGAAGTTCATTGTCCCTTTTGAATCTACTATTACCTTGCAAAATGATGACATGAATTATCAGGAAGAACATCTGTCACTGGGTTCCATACTACCATGGAATCAAAATGGATTCAGCCTGTGTCCTGCTACAATATACCACATGTGCTGCTGGTTTACATGTATGATGAAAACACAATTAATATGTTGACTCTTTAATGGATTTGGACTTCATTTGGACATTAAGACACAAAGACATTTGTAGTCATCTGTGTCATCTTCCAAAACACTTCCATTGACAAGACTGAACTTCTCTACACACAAACTTGTTCAACAATACTGAACAAAATCAATGCCATTTAAAAAAAAAAGTATACAGTTGCTAAAGAGAATCTGACTTCTACTTTCTATTGCTCTGCTCAGATAAATGGTTTTCACTAACAGTTGTATGTCAGCTGGCAATTTCTAGCTAAGCCTCTGACCCCTAGGAGCTGAGCACAGTGGAGATGAAAGGAAATAAAGAGGAAGCACCCAGACTGTGCATCCATCCACCCGGCCTCCACCAGGGAACAACGTCTTGCACGCAATAGTCCTGGCCTTGGAGAACAGAAAATCTGCTGCGTAGGATCATATATTATTTTTTTTATTATTTAGTACCCTTATTCAAGTATCTTAACCATTTCAGAAGGTTTTAAATCACCAGGAAGCCAAGAGATATTTTCCTTTGACCTCCCTATCTAGGTGCTAGCTTTATCCTTTGGCTTTGCATGAGATACAGAGTATAACCAATTTGAGCATTTCAAAGAAACTGGGTCTGTCATTAGCTCTCAGGGACAGAAATCAATTTGTATTATGTTATGATTGCAATCCACGTAAGTACAAACAGAGACCAAGAATCATCTGAAATAAAAGGAAATATTCAGGTAATTCAAATTGCTGGAAATGTACTCTGAGGACTAACGTGACTTACTACCCCCACTGAGTTTTAGTGAGACTCACACCTTGATACGAAACTAAAGATCTGTGCCCACAAGTTTTTAAGAGGAGAGTTTAGAGCCAA
This sequence comes from Irena cyanogastra, assembly GCA_013397155.1. NCBI lineage: Eukaryota > Metazoa > Chordata > Aves > Passeriformes > Irenidae > Irena > Irena cyanogastra. The sequence goes on along the minus strand of VWZV01003266.1, from coordinate 493,283 downwards.
TTTCCAAAGAACTGTTTTCCTAGACTTACGCTTACTCAGTTTAAGAACTCCCTGCTATCCCACATCTCTGAGGCTCATGTAAGCAGCCACAGCACGTTTCAGAAGACTGATACAAACCTGTGGTCATGGAATAAAATTTCTTGAGATTCACTGTGTGATGAGCAAAGAACACATACTCAGGACAGCATTAAGACTCAAGAGACAAAATACTCTCCCTCTGCACTTATTGCAGCTCAAACAGGCAGCTGGCTCAGAAACCACTGCACCACTAAACACTGCACTACTGCACTAACTGGAGTGTGGAAATTTGTCTCTGACCCTGATCCAAGGGCAACAGAGAGCAAAAAAGATCCAATGCCTATTTTAGACTAATGACCTCTCTGCAATCATTTGTGGAGTTGGGCGAGCAAGGGAGGACAAATATATCTTCCCAGCTAACAGACAAGCACACCCTCACCCCAGGCTGGGCTTAAGGTACATTTCCAGTCATTCATATGGCCAATACCAATGACTCAAATGACATTTTAACCTTTTGGATATGACTACGGTCACTAACGCTTCCTAACACTGAGGAAGTGATCTGGAAAAACACTTGAGCTCCTTCTGTCAATTGGGAACAGGACTAATACTCCCAGTTCAGTTAATACCAGTACTCCCATCCAGTTCCCATCTCCACTCAGTTCTACTTCTCTGTCCCAAAAAACATCTGTCAGGAAAGCAAGAACTGTTACAGAGAAGCTTGCGCCACAGGACTGTAATAGAACCACACCTAAAACTTCTGAGATTTGTCCATCTCTGAAGAAAGCGGGCTTGCAATTTTCAAAGAAGAAAGGCTGATGGCCAAGCCAATCAAATTCAGCTGCTGTTGGGCTTTATTGTGACACTAATGCTTTGTAATTGTGTTTGAAGATGCAGATTATGATGTAAGGCACGTAATGAAGATGAAAGACTAACTTCAAAGTATCTGTAATTTTTTGATAAGGTAGTATTTTCCTCATGTGTAATGCAGGCATGTCATAATCCTCCAGGATTATTTCTGTTATTTTAAAAATATTGTAGTTAATCAATGTAGGTGGCTATAGGTATGGAGCAGTCTGTTTTCACTCTCCTGGGCTTTCTGCTGGAGGACCACAATGAACTTAAGAGTTGAGTCAATTAGTGTAACTGCACATTGCTACTGTGAGGTAGCATACATTAAAAATTATCTTAACTAAGGTAACACGTTCATACTACTGCAATTTCATTTTTAAAATCTAAATCTACTTTTAAAAGGACATTTGAACATGAGCTCTAAGTACCAATACCTTCTTGGCAAGCCTGTTATTGTTCACTGGGCTTCATCCAGGCCTCATTCCATATGCTGCCTCAATAACAAGTCAGCTCTGAGCTCATTTGCCAGGACTTAATCTCTTATGCATTGAAAAGTTGACTTAATCTGTGTATGAAAGCATTCCCTGTGCTCTATCTCCCTCTCACCTTCTTCAAAACAAGACATTTTCAAATCTCAAAGGTTTGCCCTTTGAGTATGAATTCAAAAGACAATAGGCCACAAACCTCAACTGGCACCCTGCCTCTGAAAACATTCAGTCTCCGTGGGTACTGGCATTCTCAGTACAGCCGTATTTTTTTTTTTTTAAAGTTTGCCCCATCCACAATTAAACCTGATTTATTCTAATTTTCCATGCTGCAGTGTTGCCTCTCCTCTCCACTGAATTAACAGCAGATACCAGAAAGAAAGCAACTTGCTCCAGGGATGGAGGCACTCCCCAAAGGCTGCTTCTCTCTCATCTCAGAGTGGTCCCAATTCTCCCTTCCCAGACATTCTCACATGAGCCACAGATTATTCATTTACCTGCACACAGCAGAGGAGAGAGAACATTGTGTCCTACAGCAATTGTTAGGGAGACACCACTGCTGTTGGTTTTTCATCAATACCCTTTTATTCCCAGTGAAGATCATCTTGGAAGTATTTTGCATGTTGCAGAGCTATTTTGTTTCCTCCACTTCAATCACTTCCAGTCAAGCAGAAGAATATGAATGTACTTGCTCTACCTCTGCTCATTAATTCCCAGCACATTTTGAGCAGCAGGTTCCCTTTCAAACTCTTGGGTTTTGTTTATATTTTGGTAACCTGTTGGTTCTTGCAAGAATTTAATTTGAAAGAAATTCTACTGTACGGCACTAAGTAAGATGGCAATCTTGGGGGGAGGCACAAAGGCTGAAAGAGCCTTGAATGATTCTGTTATTGCCTCTCAAAATATGTGGTCAGATGTCAGGATTTTGACTGCAGAGAAATCATTAACACACAGTCCAACCTGGTGACCTGAGGCTTCACACCAGCACACAAACGCAACTGCCTAATTAGAAACTAAACAACAAGAATTTCACAAACCAACAGCTCTTTTAATATTATTAATGCTATATCACATTATCTACACATTTACTGCCCCCACCTACTTTGTTAGACTGTTCGCTAATTTGGCAGCAGAACATCATCAGACACTCACTGATTTATGTGATTTTCTCTCTCCACCAGCAGCTCCCTGTACTGTGGGTGGCAACAAGGAAAGCAAAGCTTCAAACCAAAACCATCTAATTCAGAGATGCAGGAGTGAAGTCAACACACAATTTTTTAAATTTCTGCTGTATTTTAAAACATTCTCCTCAAAGAGAAAAGTTTCACATCTGCAGCATCTCTCGTCCCCACATCCATCACTGTTCCTATGACCAGTACCAGGGGGACCCAATCTTTTCAGCTTTGGGGCACTTTTCCAAGCCATTCTTTGGGATCTCCTTTTGCAGGCAGGTGCTGAGGGAAAGTAAACACAAAACTAGAGTTCTCCAAGAGTTTTGTGCTCCCACAACCTCTCCCAACACTGGCTTCCAGTGCTAAAATGAGGTGTGGACAGGTGGGATGCACTGGCCCCTTTCACCTGAAGATCTATTTTCTGAAAGAATCATTTTGGAAAGTTTTATCTATAATACATTATATATGTTAGCTGTATTATAAAGTATGTTCACTACTGCAAATATGATTTTTGGTTTTTTGAATAATGATAGTAACAACAGGGCCCAGTGAAGGAAACATTTCCTTCCTTATACTTCAAAAAGCAAAACTAAGTGAAGAACAGAAAAAGGCAGGAAGAGAAGTGATAACAGATGGGAAGAGTTTGGTTTTCTTCCCTGAATTATCTAGCACATCTGCAGGCTAGACAAAGGGTAGTTGCTGCCAAAAATAGATTTTTAGCCTGTTTTTACTAGATTATCTTTCATCTGCAGCTGAATTTGAGTTTGAAACCCATATTTACAACAGAGAGTCACTTGACAGATGTCTGGAATTATTGAGAGTTGAAGTATTTCAGCCTACAGAAGCTCCTCCATAGCAAGAAAAATCAATTTTGTTGGAAGGAGGATATGGGCACATTCAGGAGGAATGGAAGACAGAGCAGCCAAGTGCCTGACTGAAGATTCCTGAGTGCAGCCACATCTTGGGGGCAAGGACCAGGCAAGGAGGACAACACTGAGCACAGCTTCAATGGGAATTAACAGCATTTGAATGGAAGATGTGGGAGAAATCAGGGAAAGCACCCAATGGCCTCTTGAAATTATCCAGTCAGGAAGAAGGAGATGAGGCAGCTACACCACCTTGTCAATAACCAACAGTTAACATATAAATAAGAGTGAACTTAAAGCTAAAACTAGGAGAGAACAAACACAGTTCAGAGCAGCAAACCAATATTCTTACAGCCCTACACATGTTTATCTTCCTTGTGCACACTTCCCCAGCGTGGCAGAACTAACAGAGTTTATGGACCTTCCAATGATGCTGAGGAGCACATGGTGTCCAAGCTGCTGCTGTGACAGTCCCAGGAACCTGGGAGAGCTAGAGAAGGGAGCCAAGCTCAGCCCCTGCTTCACCAACATCAGCAAAGTGAAGCTGGAACCTAAAAATGTGCTCTTGGAAAATTGGCCAACGTCATCCTGCTGCACTAAGCTGAGCCTTCATTATACTTTAGAGATTAAATATTAGAGTCCTTACTCTAATCAAGGCGTTAATTTTCTTATTAGCTTGTTACAGATGTGCAGAAGATTGTCACTGTAATAAAAACTCTTAGGTCTAGATGCTGCTCTTATTTATGATCTGCTGTCTGGAATATTCACTTACCCATGAAGTCTGAAGCACCTGCAGATGTGCACAGATCAAAATAAAGGAGAAAATTTTATTTCTTACCAAAGCAGGGATGTTTTGAGTATACTTATGGAGTAGCATCCTACTCTGTGTCTTGCCAGCTTCCTAACAGCTGTAACACCTCATCTCACACAATTAATGTGGTTTTTTCAGGCTTCACTTTGTTCCAAATAATGACACACATACAGTTAGCTCTCACCTACTATGAATGTTGGTTTGCTCCTGCTTCCAGGAAGAAAGATGAAAGGCATTAACAAGTTAACTCTCTTACACTTGGCAACAGCTCTCCCTCTTCTTTTCCACTTGCAAAACCCCAAGTATCTGATCAGAATGCTGCTAATATAAATATCACTATTATTAATAGCAATACTCACCTACACAATGCAGAAATATGATCACAGCTTAGCTTGAAAACTTTCCTGAACATTAACTTCCTATCTAGCCAGGCTTGCAGTGGAAACTGTAGCATGCCATCTGTCTTGGTGCTCATGCTTAATTTCCTTTTATTACTGTTTTACCCAATATGAAAATTATTTTTTCCTGCAGGTTTTTGCAAGGATATGTTAACTTATCTGATTTTGTATTTTAATAGAATTTCACAAGCCAGTAGGACTGATACATAACAGTAATTGCTGTTAAAATGGGTGTAAATTGTCCTGATCAGATCAGGAGCGTAAACAATTTTTTAATTAGACTGCTTGAAACTTGCAGTAACCAGGGGATGATTATGCAAAAGTCATCAGGCAAGGGCAGCACATTCAGCAACTCATCCCTCTGTGTTTCTATTCCATCTTGAAGTTAAAGCAGAGCAAACACCCAGGTTGAGGCTCATATGTTCTACCACTCCCTGCTACCACCAAATGAAGACAACAGAAGTGTGGGACAATTGTCAATGATCCTTACATTAAATTTTTAAAGAATATGTCTAGGATGTTTCTTAGTCAACCTTACCAATGTCTCTCCCTTAATATGTAATTACATATGTATATGTTGATTGTTATTCTCTACACACACAAAAATCACACCATTTACCTCAGCTGCAACATACAGTCATCTAAAATAAACACAAGCAACTGATAAATGACCCACTCTTAATTTACTTGCTAATTCTCCCTTTCAGACTGGATGTTGTGAAGCATTTTAAGACACTAAGAGGTGCAATTAGGTGTGGGAACAACTAAAGATTAATTACCAGTACAGCAGGAAAAAAAGTAAAAAACATTAATTACCTTTGTTCCACAGAGGAAAAAATCCATAGTATTCTGGAAAGTAGTGCAGTCTGATTAACAGAAATTTCTTGACATTACCACAATTAGAAAATGGAGTCACAACTGATAGTTTATTTAAAAAAGAAAGGAATTTCATAGTCCTCCTTACATAAAGGTCACTTACTCCCAACTACCGTTTCTATGTACTGAGCTTTCCAGAAACAGATTTTTCTTCATTTCCTCTCAGTGCTACCCATAATTGAAAGGACAAGTGATGCTAATTTCATCTTCCTAAATGTCACACCCCGAAGAGCTAATGGGAGCTAACGCAGGTACATCTCTGATGTGCACACCTCTTCAAGCCCTTACACTAATCAGTGCCAGAAGATTTCCAAGTATTTTGCTTCACGGGTCCTGTAATCAATGAAACATTTGGTCTCCAACAACTGGCCTGTTACACCTCATTACAGAAAGGAAAAGTTGAAAACAGTCCTTAATGACCAGGACACACTGGAGAGCACTGGCTGACTAGCATTACATAAAACCAGAGCTGAGTCTTTACCAAAAGGTCATTAAAGCCATTGGGTCGGGATGGGACTTACTGATTATTTCCTTTTCTTAAAAGAACTTCCTCATCTTTATATTTCTGCTTGTGAAAATGCTTCAACAGCATTTTAAAGGTAATTTCTATTTTAAACCAAAGAAGGGACAATTGTAATACTGAATTGAGGGATTTCAATGTAAAGCTGTTATCAGCAATTTCAGATGTCTCAGGGAATTCAGTAAAAGTGTTCTCTGAAAGACCAGGGATATGACAGAGGTCACTTTTCAGTTATCCCTGTTTTAAACCACAACCTCTTCCCCTGAATCAAGTACTGTCTCTTCTCCCAACAGAGGGGACTCCATGGCACCTTCCTACAACTCTTTCAAACGATAAAATACTCAAAAACAGCCTTCTAGATCATTTATTCTGTCATTTTTTCACCAGAGACTGGTTTCCTAGAGGAGTCGTCAGTCCCAGGTCTGTCAGTGATTCAGAGGCATCTGGAAAATGCCCTTAACACCCTTTAACTTGGCCACCACTGAACTGGCCAGGCAGTCACACTGCATGACTGCAGGTCCCTTCCAGCTAAAATATCCTATTTAATTGCTCCCTCACATGTGCACAGCTTACTGTGCAATTGAAGGGGCCAGTGGTGCTCCAAGAGCTGTATTCCAGTATGTTCCACAAGCACACACAGGGGTGAGCAACCCCTCAGTCCCAGGAGGGGTTATTTAATGGGAATGATCTCAGAGAGGATTCCTACCTCTGTAAGCACCTGCTGCCCATGCGTGGGCTGTCCTTCCCTGCTCAGCAGGGATGACAGCTCTCCTGGATGTACAGAACTGTACCTGGCAGGGCCATCTCTCACTGTGATCAATGCACACAATGGAAAGCAAAACCAGACTGCCAGACAGGGACACATAAACAGATCTTATTGCCAGGAGCTGCCAGCTCCAGCTGCTCTCAATGACAGCAGTGCAGCCATCCCACTCCTCTGCAGTGCTGGATTCATCAGCCCCAGCTCTGGCTCATTTCAGGGATTATCTGGGCTAATTGCTCCAAACCCAACCACCAAAGGGAGCCATTTCATGGCATGGCTCAGTTCAAGCAGGAGGAGAGGACACAACGTGGAGGAGCAGTTTCTCTGCATCTCTGGGAGTTCATGTGGACTCTAAGTCAAATTCACAGCTAAGAAGATCCAGCAGAGTATCAAGTCCAAATGGCTCCCAATTAAAAGCTCATAAGACCCCATTTGCAGTGGGAAAAGCTTGTGTAAAAGCAAAGGATCATGCTAAAGCTTGTGCCAAAGCAAAGGAGAAAAAACCCTTCCTTGCCTGTTGCAAGGTAACATTTTATTCTTACAAGGAAACTTTCTATTTCCCCCAGTATAAAGACAGGTTAAAAACAATTTACAGTTCTTCACCATCCTACCTGCAGTGCTACATGAAAGCAAAGCAAAGCAGCCTGCTGGATGTGTGTTTAGAGCTGACAATCCCAGGGTGCTGCAGGTGATGGGCTCCTGCCAAGCACCACTGCACTCTGAGGGAAGTGTTTCCACCAGTCAGATTTTCAAATGGGTATTTGTATTCATTGGATACCTCTCAGGATTAATACAGGGGAGCGTGTACCCTCTGTGCATCAGTACAGTGGAGATACTGGCAGGTACTAAGGCATTATTCATGGTGGGTTTATTACTTAAAATTAGAGCTTTTGGGCCAGATCTTCAGCTGGCATAAACTCAGCATAGCTCTATTTAAATTAAAGGAATTGTGCTAATTTACATCAAATTATGATCTGTGCTGAAGGTCTCTAAGGATTATCTACCCACTAAGTCACTTATTTTAGCTAATTGAAGTAGTTGAGAGTGTTTCTTAGTAAATTATGAACCATCTACGATATTTATTCATTGAAGATCTCAGATTGTTAGGCATTACATGCATATTGTCTTTCTTTCCTTCCCTTTTTTAATTGAATATATCTCATCACAACTTTGGATCTACATTAGCAAATCTTCCCCTACAAAGCTCACATGGGAAGATACTTTTTGCTTAGCACTGACTGTTTAATTTAAACACAGATATTTGCTTCTTGCACACCTTATTTCAAAATTATTGTGGAGCTACCAAGCTGATGCCAAGCTCATATTTTCTAATGCTGTAAAACATTACAGCTATAAAATCAAGACCACCATGTTGCCCAAAAAACATTGTTCTGCTCAGCTTTACCTTACCTAGAGGTCTGATTTGTAACCCTTGGCTTTATTAACACACACAGGAGGCTGGGTGCAGTATCTTTGTTTCATATATTCCAAAAGGTAAAGCACTGTGGCCATGAAACTTGATTTTAAATTTACTGGCAGAGAGGTGAGGATTTTGCTGAAATGTACCAGTGCAGGATTGATTTCTGTTAGACCTGGCAGTGTTAGCTTAATGGTTGGACTCAATGATTTAGAGGTTTTTTCCAACCTTAATGATGCCATGATTCTGTTTCACTTACAGCTTTACTGCATAACTTGCTCAGACTACAGGCACAGAATGCCTATTAAAACATATTTGGTACATATTGGTAGGCACAAACCATCAGGAAAACAGAATTTTTCTTTCACTCCCAACTGCGTTATGACGAACCAGAATTCTTTTTCATTAGCACAAGGAAAAGATTAATCTCTCTTACCTTTTATTTCTGTCCTCTATCTGCAAGATATAGACCATGTCATCAGCAGAGTGAAGTTTGGAGCTGCTGTCTCCCCACTTCAGCTTCAGGCTCTGAGGCCCTGCTGCAGCACACTCCAGCCGTGGAGGTAAGGGTGGTAATGGCCTGGTTTTTGCTTTTATAAAGTGGCTAAAAGGTCCAGCCCCAATTTCATTGACAGCCTGGATCCTGATCCTGAAATGAACAGCAAGAAGATGAATGTTAAATGAAGTGCTTTCACGAGGTTCTTGATGTAAACACGTGCCAAGGGGCAAGAGAGGCTCCTGGGGCTGCCTGCTCCATCCTGCCACCGCCCACCCCAGCTCCCAGGGCTGTTTGTGGCAAACTGGGAGGTCCTGTCAGCACAACGGGGATCATCCTGCTTGGACTGTAAGAGGTGCAGTGAGGGTGTCAAAAATGCAGCAAGGCAGAGTGGAAGGTTTGGGTCTCAGGACCTGGTGACAGCCCCCTCAGCCACAGGGACAAGCACAGCCTGGAAAACGTGAAGTGCCCAACCACGAGTAAATAAAATGCAAAAGTGTGTTCTGGTTGTCTAACAAAGATCATGGACTAATTTAGGTGAAATCATCCAGGGAAAGCACTGGTGTCACTGCCATGAAACCCATCCCCATGTTGGCAAACACCCTGAAGGCCCAGAGCAGTTTTCTCTGTGTCTCACATAGCACACTATTTAAACACAGGAAACTCTGCTGGGAGAACTAATAGAGAAGGTTAAATCCACAAACCTCCTACACTCTGCCACAAAGTGCAGAAATGTTAACTGCCACTGAATTATCCATTAGATCAAATAAATGCTGGACCCAAATCACCCTCACAAGATGCACAAAGGCCCTCGAGCCATTTGAGGACATCAAGAAGAAAAGCAGACCACTCGCCCGGTCACAGCAGCTTCAATTTGGAAATGTTTTAAGATTGAGTCAGTCTTCTAAATTCTGTTTCTTTCTTAAGATAATGACTCCTGCTTACTGCTTTGTTAATTTTCTCTTACCTGTCTGCACCTTAGTCTAACACTGAGATGAGTGAGAAGTAGCAGTCTCTGACTATGGTAACATCACCAGCACCATAACAAAAGTGGGAAATTTGCATTTCCAAACAGTTTTGAGGACTGTGTAAATAGAAATATTGGTACAGATGAGCCTGAATGGTTTCAAAAGTTTGTTAAATCAAAGACTAAATATGAAAAATCAGGACGGAGAAAACTAATTAAGTTTAAGATAGTTCAGCCTAGTTTAGTTAGCTGGAGAGATGCCATTTACTTTGGAAATCCTGTGCACAGCAGCCTCATATTTTCTCATGGGTAAAGACTCTTTACAAGAACTGTCTTTGCTTGGCAAAGCTACTTATTTTGACTGAAGAACATGAAGTGATGCAAGTTTACACAAACAATGTATGAAAAATTACTTTGCTTTTAACAGCAAGTTTTCAGCTCTACCATCAGGAAAAGAGTATGTTAAAGGGACAGGGGAAAAAAACTCTCCCCATTGGAAAAAAAAAAACCCAAAATTGTATTTTCTGCCTTTCAAGAACATAAAAGGTTACATTGTTAATAGACATACTGCAAAATAATGAAGTCTGAGCTAATGGTTAGCCAGCTAAAGCCACTGCACACTGAGAATGCAATGGGTACACAGTCATAAGCAAATGTGTGCTTAAATCTTTGCTTATTGACCCAGCCATCAACAGGGGTAACATATTGCTTGGTGTGGAGCTGCATTTTCACTTTAATCTTCCTTCTGGCTTCAGGAAATGCATCCTGATCACCTTATAACTCTACATTCCTCCTCTTCCTCCCTAAGGGTGGGTGGCACAAACATCTAGTGGGAGCCTCCTCTTCAACTGCTGCTTGCAAGCATTTGACACAGAAAGAACAAAAAGCTTTTGTACTATCTGAAGAAGTGTAATTAATATAAGCATTGATCTTACTTCATACTATGTTACTGGTTTGCTTTAGATGTAAGAATCATTACATCAATATTTAATGGTATTTCCAATAAAAAAACCAAAGCCTGGCTGTATTTTCACTGGATTCTCTCCATTAGCATGTGCACATAAACAGTAACAGTTATATTACAAAATGCTACTACTGCTTTTGTAGATTGATTACAGCAGCATGCTCCAGAGCATATTTCCTCTTGTTTTGTTTGGTATTACTTAAAGTCCCAGTAACAACAAAGCCTCTCCTCTCCTCAAGTACTGCAACCTCAGCTGGTTTCCAACTGGCAGCTACCACACCTGAACACAAGCAGTGAAATGGATCTCTCTCTAATATCACACTTTTCAGATAAATGCATGCACAGAAATCTGCACTTCCTTGTCTTGCTTTTGCCAGGTATTTGCACAAGGCAAAAACGTGTCTCCTCATTCATTTCTTGTCTTGCTTCCCTCTGCTGCACAGAGTTCTTGCTCCCCCCTTCTGACACACACAAATATGCACACTCACACTCCCCTTCTGACTCTGCAGCAGAGGAAGACTGATGGAAACTCTTAAGCCTTAAAATAGAGACAGGCATCTTTACAAATGAATGATGACACTGGGAAAGCAGGGATTGATTTATTTGACTCTAACATGCCTGATGTGGCCACACTTCTCTGCTGACTGCACCACCATAAAGCTCTGTAAATTGCCACTATCATTGCCAGGGCCTGAGCTTCACCAGACACACACAAACAGCTAATTCTCTGTTTTCTGTGCACATGGCAGTGCAACCCAAACCCAGGTGTCACCTCCCTCTGAACCCTAGCAGTGTCTGCTCAACGAGGATCACACCTTGGCAAGTCCAAAGGGAAGGGGAGGAGGAAGAAGGGAAACAGGAAAGGCAGAAAGGACCATGTGGAGAAGGGGAAGAGCAGATGGTGGTGGGAGAGCACCTTGTAGTGCACCATCTCTGCTCCAGCTCAGGTGCTTTTCAGTGTCCCTGCCCCAGCCTGTGACAGTGAGATTTCCAGCTGGGTGGCACAGCCAGGGTGGGCAAGAGAACATCCACAGTTAAGTGGAAACCAATTCCTGTTTACAGAAATGGTACTGGGAAAAATCAACTCTTTATTTTCATGTAAAAGTATAGTATAAACAAGTAGAAATATCTGCAGCAAAAGCACTTCCTGAATTCCTTTCAACTTTTCCACTAATGAAAATACCCCAAACATCCTCTTGGAAAGAAAGATGGGTTAACAATCTGACAATCACAATTTGACAACAAGTTATTTGAAAGTGTAAAGACTGTATTTAAGAGTAGTGTCTAATTCTGCAGACTCTGGACTAATAATATTTGTATTCATTCTCACATTTTCCCACTGCAACTTTTAAACATTTAGAAAGAAAAATAATAAATCAGACTAGGCAAATTTAGAAACCACGAAATGATCTTTAACAGACCATTCTCTCTTAAAAGATTCTTGACCCAGGGAAATAAACACACTAAACAGGATGCTGTTTTCAGATTGGTCACAAAATCCTTTGTATAGTATTCCAACAAACTGGAAAATCAACTTTTGAATTAATTTTAGAGTCTGACATGACAAGACTTTGATTCCCTTGTTCCCATAAGAGGAATGCCACCAGTTGGAATACATGTGGAAACCTGTGGGAGTTAAAATGCCATGGACTTGCAAAGGGGAGGGGAAGCAGCATCCTCCAGTTAATGAATAGCAATTATACTGCCCCACAAATCCCCACTCAAGACTCTTGGAAGAAGATTTAGCTTGACACTCTGAAATATATTTTGTTTTATAGCCTGCTTAAACTTTGCTAATTTGAGCATCCACATGAATTTTTATCTCCATCTTGGATGGTATTTTACTTGATACAGCGTAAAAATCCAAAATATTTATAGACTTTTTATTCCTAAACCAAATTAAGTGTTGCTATTGAAACTTAATAATGCTTTATATATTTCTGTACACTGTGTAACTTCAGAGAAGAAGCATTCTTAAAAACTGGAAGTAGTTTTGCAGTGAAGTATCTCAACAGCAGAACACAATTATCTATGGAATGTGCTAAGCGAAGCTTGGGAACAGAGTGTAATAGAAAATTGGTGTTTCTGTGACTGCTGAATACTTATTTATTGTGGAATATTTATTAACTCACTCCTAGTTACATCAGTCCACAGAAAACCAGGCCAAGTATATTACCCTATAATCTGAGTTTCCAGAGCCTCGTGGCTACGTCAGTAAAGCAGAGAGGCTGCAGAACTCAGACACATTTCTGCAGCTGCTCACCAGGCAGGATGTTTACACAGTGCTTTGGGGAGCCATCTGCTTTCTGCAGCAGCAGAGCTGGGCTGGGTCTGAGCTGGGACCCCTTGACTCAGCCCTACCATGGCCACTGGCACAGTGACTGAGGCATCTTCCACTCCCTCCTGCCTAAAATGCATTTTGGGATGGAAATCCTTCTCATGGGGTGCTGGTTGGGTTTGCTGCTAAGACACAAAGCTGCCAACCTGCCAGCTTGGATCCCAGCTCTGCAGAGAGCCTGGAGTTTCCTTGTGTGCTCTTGGGCTGCTCCTGTTATGGCCATTCCCACAGAGAAGTTGGAAGTAAAGCAGTGCCAGACCCAAGCTAACAGGGTGGGCCCACATGGACAGGCTTTCACAATCATCCCCATGATTTTTAAATAAATTTAAATTTAAAGCAATTTAAATTTCCAATTTTGGACCTGCTGGATTTATAATAACCAAGATTTGCTTTCAATTTTGGTTTCCCACAACCAAAACCTTTGATAGTGGATTTCCAACTCAACTGAAACATGTAAACCCTTTGCTGATTTACTTCGAATTCTGCTGAAATTTTGGCAAGGGAGCTCAGATCCTCAAACCCAGTAGTACTTGGCTTGTTTAGTCTAGGAAAAATATGTTCACTGTTTTTAAACACAGCAGGGAATAAACACTTGAGAGGGAGAAGAGTAAGTTGTGTTAAACAAAACTGACACGAAAAGAAGAGCCATCAGTGGAAAAATGTAGAGAATGAGATCAGTGATGTTCTGAAACGTTCTTCTGATTCAGCCAGGGAGGGCAGAAAATGCAACAACATTTAGAACAAAGCCTGAAAATCCTGTTCCTTAAGGATTTGTTTATCAGGGCACACGTTCCCTTACCAAAGACAGGTGTCAAGACATGCTTGAAGAAGAAATATCAGTGAAAAAGTTAATGATCAAAACACTGACAAATCTACTTTTGATTAGCAAAATAATACTTGAAACTATTGATGAGGTGCATTTGCAATCCAACTGCATCCGCCTGTCTTCCCTTACAGGAATGAGATGTAAGATTTAGGGTTTCTTTCTCTGATCATGTTCAACAAAAGAGCTTTTCTACATTATCACTTCTGATCAGCCATCCACTGGTCTGTGGTCTTCAAGTGGAGTTTTTTTGGTAGGAACTTAAGTCTTGACAACAATATTTAGAACAGTTAATGCTTGTGGCTTTGCCTGTTTAACTTGGACCAGAGACAGGACGAATCCTCGACTAAAACAATGTGATTTTATATGGTGCTTTTTACAAAATAATAAAACAAGAATGCCAAAAAAAAAAAAATCCTTCCAATCTCCATTTCTAAGCCTTGAAGAAGACATTTCCCTTAAGGAAAGTGCAGACAATCAAGAGCCAGCTGAAAAAGAGACTGAAGTAAGACTTCAGAGAAGAACTTAAATGGCACGTTCTGTCTTGAGTGAGTTGCTCAAAGTTCCCTTACAGCTTTTATGGGTCTTGTTTGAACAAACATTTGAAGAGAAACCAGGGAATACGCGACTGACCAAAGATGATGCATCTCCACAGCTGGGTGACCAACCCACAAACAAACTCTTCAACTTTACATGAATGATCTGTGAGCAAGAAATGTGTGCTCCTCACTTGAAATAACTTCTAGTCTATCTACCTGTATCCTTGCTACAACAAGTTCTCTTTTCTTGGGTACAGGATAAAATTTGAATTATGAACTTAGCATTTACAAGACCCATAGGACCGTGACCTTGAATACGAAGTGAAAAAAAGAGAAATGTTACAGTAAGCCTGTGACATGTCTAATTTTACAACTCTGTGATCAAATTTTGGTCTTTATTAGAACAGTACTTACAACAGAATTTCTTTTGTCGCATATTCTGTTGTATTGCTGCTCACTGCCCGCATGGAACCATTTTTCTTTCTTAATTAGCAATTAGGGAGAAAACATATAAGCCTGAACATTAAACTAATAAAATTTTGGCAATGCCACTTAGCAATTTAGACTCTGAAGCAATATAAATTGGTTTTAAATTCAGATCATGCTTTCATTAATCTCCATATACCAGAGACAAAAAATAGCAGTAGCTATACAAATGGAAGTTCATGGTGTGAAAATTGCTAACCCTGCTCAGGGATCAATAACTTAATAATATAATCCCTTGGAACAGTACTTCTAAGTAGCTGTAAAAACTATGAGACGTAACACTGTAATTTTAATTATTTTTAAAATGTATTTATTTTAAAAATTTATTATTATCAGCATAACCTTACCTTAGCAGAGCAACTCAAAAAGGAGGAGAGGTCAGAGATAATGCAAGGAGAAGAGAAAAGAGGAAAAAAGGTGGGAGAAAACAATATTTGAACACGAACTACCACAGTCCATTCCATCAAGGAATGACTGCACATTCCTGTGCTCCTAGGCTGGCTGTTTGGGTTGCTGGTTTGCAGTTTCAGCCACTCTCCATGGCAGGAGCATTTCCTGTGTGAGGCTGAGCTGCGAGCTCTCCGTGCCCGTCCCCAGCGCCGCACTCACCGGTACGAGGTCTCGGGCAGCAAGCCCTGGATGACGTGACTGGTCACGTTGCCCACAGGGATGCTGACATCTCCCAGGTCGATGTTGTAGGATGTGATCTCAGCCCCGTTATTGCTGGGCTCTTCCCAGCTCAGTACAAGGCACACAGAGGGTGAGGGCTGGCAGGCACCCACGTCGTCCAGCACGGACAGGGTGGAGACGGCATCAGGCACGGCTGCGGGGGTTCTGCAGGTCACCAGCTCGCTGTAGGGTCCAGCTCCAGCCTGGTTAATGGCCTGGGTGTGAAAACAAACAACATTTACCAGTGTTCTCCTTCACATGTGTATTGAGTTCATAATGATGGGCTGTGCAGCCTGGAAGAGCTGCGTGAATTCTTCAGAGGATATGCACTGCTGGCTTCCTCTCTAAAGCATGACTCATACCTCTGCTACCTAGGGGATTAGTATCTTCCTTGGTCACTCAGGAATGTCTCAAAAGAACTGGAGAATATTTTTCTTTTCCTTTTTATCAGTGGCAAACTTTGGTTAGTAAGGGAAAATGTCAGTCATGCTGCCCAAAATTACTGAGCCACCCAGTACAAAGTCCCCAGTATACTGCAGGGTGGCCCAACAGATGCTTTATGCAAGCAAAATATCCCTAAAGATATGGGATATTTGGCTTGTTAAAAATTACCCTGGTTCCTAATTTGGAAAATGGATAACTAATTTAATGCTAAAAAGCTTCAGATAAAAAAATATAGGACCTCAGCACAGCATTAAGCCTATGACTCAACATTTCCCCAGAATCACAGAATCATTAAAGCTGGAAAAGTCATAATTCACTACCAAACCACAACTAAAGCACACAGCTCAGAATCTCCCACAAAAGAGGAGAGCAGCAATTTATCAAGCTTCTCATCCTCAATCATAGATCCTGAATCCCAAAGGAAACCAAGTTTCAAGACCTGGCCCCTTTCTGCTCATTAATTAGAGGCTGTTGTCTTTGCAAGCCCAACACTCCACAGCTGTACAGGCCTGGGGTTTTATCAGCTGATGCTCAGCCAGTGGCAAAAGCTGTACCCATTGCACAGGAACTGCCTAGGGAATGACTGATGTTACCTCCTCAGGATTATTATAAATTCAATCACAGAAGCAAGCAGGCTGGAAGGGACTGTGGGACTCATCTTGTTCAACCTGCCACTCCAGCCAGGGGTACACAATGCAGATCAAGTTGCTCAGGCTTTTTTTCTAGTTGGGTCTTGAAAAATTCTAGGTATGTAGATTGCACAGCCCCTCTGGACCACTGTTAGATCCAGGGATATTTTTTCTTTATATCTCATCTGAACATCCCTATTTTAACCTGGAGCCTGGAGCCATACTGGATGCAGCATTCCAGGTTGTCAGGAATGGCATACAATGGGCAACACCACATTCCCTGGATCTGCCTGCTGGGCTCCTCCTGACACAGCCCAGCATCCTGCCAGCACACAAGGTGTGGGAAGAGCTTACAGAACATGGTACAGCAGAAACTACACAAGCCCAGAACCCACAGACCTCCACAAAATAGCTTCAATGCTGCTCAGCACCCTCCACATTTCCTTTACATTTGGAAAAGTTAGCCCAGGGGCTCTCATCAGGTTACAATTAATCAAAAAATCCAGGCTTGCAATGTTGCCAGCAGGACTCTGACGGCAATGACGGGACACATCAAACAACTGTTTGATTTCTAACCTATGCTTAACTGCAGTGCATAACTTATTTCTGCTCTGCATAACACAAACACAAAGCCATGTTCTGTTTTTCCAGGAGATGTTGTGTTCAATTGAAGAAAGAGATAATAAAGTTACATTTGTCAGCCTTTAAAAAGCCCTTGAAAACAAATCCTGCTCCAGGGAAATCTTCTATTTAATGCAGCGCTCCTGGAGCTGTTAGAAGTGAGCCCTGTTTTGTGCTCTGCCAATGATATGATTTGTCTTGCCTCTAAACCAGTGTTTGGCCATTTGTATCTTGCTCCAAGCAATTTATTGTCAGTGGTGTTTTTTAACTGCTTTATTGGACAATCTCATCACCACAACTGATGGGGTTTGCTGCCTAGCTGCTTTTCCCTGCCACCCCCAAATGACACAGTATTTCCCTTTGCAGAAGCCACTATTGTTTTCAGGAATACTCATTACAAGAAAAAAGTTGAGCAATGGTAAAGACAATTGTCTGCCCTGCAGTTAGATATGCCTAATTCCTCAATTCTCCTTTTTTATTGAATTACTGTAGATTGAGATAGCAATACTGTGTGTTTATTAGAAAGCTGAAAAAAATGTGATTAGGGAGATCTTTATTTCTAAAAAGGAAATTTTTCTGTTAAAGCCGGTAACAGATAAAATAAACTAAAATTTCTGACACTATTTCACTTTCTTAGTCTGTTATATCTACTTTGGGGAGAGATTTTTGTGTAATTGTTTGAAGATAACAGTGTATCTTATAAGAAATTCTTCTTTACATAATACAGAGGACCAGATCCAGA
Source organism: Irena cyanogastra (assembly GCA_013397155.1). Classification (NCBI taxonomy): domain Eukaryota; kingdom Metazoa; phylum Chordata; class Aves; order Passeriformes; family Irenidae; genus Irena; species Irena cyanogastra. The sequence goes on along the minus strand of VWZV01003266.1, from coordinate 475,387 downwards.
GGATGAAGCTCTCTAGAAAGTAATACCTGAGTCACTGATGGACTTCAGTAAAATATCTTCTTGCTGTTGTGCCTTTCCTGTAACTTCTGCCTATGGATTAAATTATACTGGCTGCATTAAAAACTGAGTAGACTTGTGCAACATTTTTGTGGCAGGTCGTTTGAAATAAGCACCACTGGAAATCAAAGATTCCATACAGCTGGCTGTTTCCATTTTTAACACGAAATTTTCCTTGGGCTCCCCATAGCAGTGGTCTCAGAGCCTCCTCCCTGCCCAGCAGATGCTCAATGCTCTCCCTCTTGCAGAAACAAGAGGCACTTTCTGGCTCACACCTCCCAGCTTCTCACACATTCCCTCCTTCTCCTTCCCCCACAGTGCCAGAGCAAGGCACAGACCAGCTCTGGCCAAGACACAAAATACATTTGAGTGCACTTGGAGCTGTGGGGCCTGAGCTCTTGGGCTGCTGGCCAGCTCCTCCAAACCTTCTTCCCTAAAAAATGAAAAAAAAAAATCAATATCCTGGTTAAAAAAAACTACAGGAAGGAAACACTGGACAGAAGCATGCTGTCCTTGATCAAAGAAATTACCCTGGGTGGTCCACATGTTACCAGCTGGGTGGGTATTTGGGTTGGATTAGTGGGGGTGTTCTGTCTGCACATACAAATAAATCTTGTGGAAGAGTATCTCAGGGAAAATATTTTTACTTCACTCCCAGTTGCTTTACCTTCCATTTATTTATCAGTAGACAAAGGGTGAAAAGTCCTGTCCTTTTACTTTCATACAGATATACAAAATGAATTTTAACTGCTACTTTTTACTGAAAATATAGGAGATAGAGATCAAAGAAAAAGAAATCATGTAGAGACTCTATATGACATCCAATCTCACAAATCTAAGAGACAAAATGGCAAAGATAACAACTCATTTTCTAGCAGGTACCATCTCCTCTACACACAGGGATTTACTCAGCTGCTTTGGCTTACCTGATAAATTAAACAGATTCTGGAATTCATTATTTCTGCCAGAGAAATCTTCAATATCCAATTGGGAGGTAGCTATTATTTACCTCTCCTTACTATGAAGAAAATGTTGGGTTTTTTTTAGTTTTCTAAACAATTACTCTTTTGTTTTGGTGTCAAAGGGCAAGGTGGCTGTTACAAGCATCAGTCACCGAAAGTAACAACACACAAGAGAAATTTTTAAGTAGCACATCAGTCTGTATTGCTTAAAATAAACATGCATTTTTCCTGCCTTAGAGAGCACATAACTCCAGAGAGGACTAATGATAAAAATAAGAAGAGCAGTGGAAGGAAACTCTGTCTGGATCTCAGGGGGCAATGCATGCAGCCCTGCCGTACCTGTAGCCTGCAGCAGTAATGCGTTGCTGCTGACAAGTCACTGATTTCAAAGCAGGTTTCTGTGCCACTATATGCAAGCTGTAGAGATTCCTCCTCTTCTCCCCACTCTAATCTGTATTCAGAGATGTCAGTACCAGAACATTCAGGACTCTGCAACACAAATATTTATGTGGTTCAGTTCAGAAATGAGCACTTCGGATCGCTGTGTTTCACTGGGGAAGGAATGAAGTACATGGAAAAAAAACCCAACAACCACCCTTATTTTTAAATTAATACACCATTACTGCTGCAAATAGAAATGTACTGAGTTAATGTTCCCTAAGAGGTTACTGAAACAGGACCATTCTGCACAAAAATTACCTGATTGAAATTCAGAGAAATGAGTGTACGCAGCTACTTTGCCTTCCATCAGGACACTCAGGAATAAATTGTCTCTCCACTGGCTTGGCAGAAACTCAACCATGGAGAACACAAAAAAAGCATCAATCTAGTGCAGCCTAGCTGAGAGATCAAAACACAGCTCTGGAAGCACTGGCCTTGGAGCCTGAAGCAGTCACTCATGTGCTGAGAAAAGAACCACCTCAGCAAGGGAGGAGCTGCCTGAGGTTCCCCTGGAAGTCACCCATCAGTCCCAGAATGGGACCTGGGAGGGTGGATCCTGGCACATCCACATCCACATCCACAACGAGATTCCCATGGCATCACAGAAATATCAAATGGTTTGGGTTGAAAGGGACCTTCAAGATCACCTCATTCCAACCCCTGCCACGGGCAGGACACCTGAATCAGACCAGGCTGCTCCAAGCTCCATCCAAACCAGTCTTCAACACTTCCAGGGATGGGGCAGCTACAGCTGCTCTAGGCAACTGCTCTAGTGTCTCACAACCTTCACAACACAGAATTTCGCCCCAATATCTAATCTAAATCTGTCCCCTCCCACAGATCCCCAGCAATCCCTTTATTTAGGGGAACACAAATTCAAAGCCTGAATGTGCTGGAGATGAGCCAATAAAGGCCAAACAGCACAGTTCCCAAACCAAAATATTCAGTGTTTTTAACAGAACGACCTAGAGCTGTACTGTGTGGCCTGAAGCAGCTCAGGGAAGCACTGCTCTGCAGAAGTGTGGCCTACAAGGACTTTGTGATTTTGACAGGCAAGCTGCAATTTCCAGTGCAAGGATCCAGAGCCTTGCTGCACAGGCACAGGGGCTTCTCTGTCTGTGCCACAGAGAGAAAAAACAAAAAGGGAGGCAAAACAAAAAAGAGCTTCCAGCTGTTTGAGTAGGAACATTCAGAGTTCCTAAGCCAGATTTCAGAACAACATGTAAAAAAAAAAGGCATCATAATAGGCACCACAGTGTGCTCTCTAGCCACACTGCACAGTGCTTCACTGTTTTTCTTATTCATATCAGCCAAAAAATGACACTCTTTAAGAAAACATAACCACTGCAAACCACAGCTTCATTTTTAGCTAGAATAAACAAACACATCCTTCAAATAAATAGAGAACCTACCAGAACCACTGCTTCATGGCTGGGGAGAGAAAATCCCTGACCAATAAAAGGCAACATTTGAAAGTTCAATGCAATTTCTAGCTGCAAAAAATACTAATAGCCCCAAACTACACCAAATACACCTGTTTGTTATAATATTAAATGTACATTATGTTTGTATCTAGATATGTTGCTAGCACAATTTATTTGAGCATCTTTTGAATGTCAGTAACTTCTTTCTCAACAGGGGCATTGTTTTGGGGAGGAGCTCAATAGAAGCAGGCCTGGAATAGATGCTGGATTTTTACTGAAAGTCTGTGGCAGAACTACAGCCCCACTGAGCCACATCACAATACTGTTTATGGTAACATCCTTTCTTTTCTGCCTTAATTATACAACATTTTTTCTTTAATGGCATCAATCATCCCCACAGCACTTCAGCAAACACTTATCTTGAGCCCAATGCCTAAGATGCTGGAGAACAGAGGAGGAATGCACACAAACTAAAATAAAAGTAAACATTTCGGGAAGAGACAAACAATTTTGGATGGGGAAAAAGCCCTACACTGTAAGCATTTATGAAGAGTGAATCTTATATCAGAGACTCCAGTTTCAGCCAAAATCAAATATTTGTCTTCATAATTCCAACTGAGAACATGCTGATGTGCTAAAAGCTTGCAGAGAGCACTTCTATCATCTGATGCCAGTGCAGGAGGCCTTGTGTCTGAATCCTGGTCTGGAAGACTTGTGACCAACTTTGTGTAATTGTTCAGAGCAAAGTAGAGAAGATGATTTTTCTACAATAGAATGGTTTCTACATAGGGTTTCCTTGCATAAAAAGATAGCTCCAGACCAGTGAACAGCTCTCGAGCTTGCTTTTGAGTCCTGTGCTGAGCATCCTGGTCTGGGTAAGCAAGGTGGGACCAAACAAGCAGGGCACCTGACTCACCTCCCAGCTGACCAGGACTCGTGTGTCACACAGGAAGGACAGGGAAGGTGCTCTGCACTGGCCTGGTGGTCCTGCTGCTGTGGTGACCTCTGTCACCTCCGAATACGGCCCGTACTAGAGGGGAACAAGGTATCATCATTATTATTATTATTATACAACTTACACCCATCTCAAAGCCCTTGAGAGCTTTCCAAGAACAGCACGTGAACTTTTCCAGCACACTGAACTTTTTCAAAGACAGGCTGGGCTTCCAACACCTGGCACCAAACACCAGAGCTCAGGATGGGCCCACACAAATGACTCAGAGTGTGAGGTGAGCTCAGGAACAAGCAGAGAGCCTGTTTATCCTTTGTGCATCCTCCTGTGTGTCAGCAAGTGCTCATGAAAGGAGAAACCACCTCCAATTTGCCCAAAAGTGAGAATGAGCACACAGTAACTGAGGAACAGTTTGTGCCCCTCTGCCTTACCTTAGCACAGCATGTTCACATATCATAACTGGCTTCTCATGGATACAAAGAGGAGCACAGCAAGAGCAAAGCACATACTGGAGTCCATTTCCAGCTTCTTTTACATAAAATGCCTGCACATCCCATCCCAGGACAGGATGTGCTGGAGCCCCAGCCTGGTACAACGTGCAGGGACACGCTCTGCACACCGCGGACGCTCCGCTCCACGGGCAGCTCAGACAACTCCTGAGCCCGTGGTAGGAGAATAATTTAAATGCAGATTAGCAAAAAAAAAAAAAAAAAAAAAAACCAATTTTCAGGAGATTGGGAACCTGGCTTCATCCAGCAGTGCAAGGACAGGAGATAGCACTGGAACAGCCTGAGGCCTCCTGAGTGGAAGAGCGAAGTTTGCTCAGTACATCCCCGAGTTAATTAGAAATCGTTCTCCAGAACAAAGGAGCTGCGTTTGGAAGCAATTAGAGGAAAAACACTGATATTTACTTATTTTGTAATGCAGTATTAGTAAGCATGAAAAAAATAAGCCACTACAAAAAGCCCAAACGACACAGAAATTATCAACCTCAGGAAACTTCTCAGGAGTTGTGTCAGTATCTGCCATCAAAGAAAGGCCAACACTGACTGTTTTGTCTTACAAAGAATGTACATGCCAAAAAATGTCATTTATTGACTTCTGCTCTTTTTGAGGAAGAATCTGGTAAAGGACATCCTCCCCTGTTTTGCACCTGGTAGAAAAACACAGCCAAACCAGAACTAGCCCCCTCATTTAACAAAGGGTGGAACCAGAAATGCTTTGCAACTGTTCTGTCAAAAAAAAAACAACCCACAAAAAACCAAACCAAAACAAAAAAAAAAACCCCACCAAAAAAAAAAAAACCAACCCAGTGGATATTTTTAAAACAAAACAGTTAAACAGTTTTGCAGGTTTTTCTAATACTCAAGTTAAGTTTTACCAGAACTTCTTCCTGTAAGTGACTAACTTTAAACCTTTGTGTTCTGTTTGTCATCAATATTTCCTGGGGAGAAACACATCAATGGATGTAGCTTAGTTGGGACTTTGTATTAAACACCACAGAATGACACAAAGGCAAGCATAACCAACCCAAACCTCAGTAAAAAAGGAAAAAGATCTTCTTGCGGATCTCCATGGACATCAGACAGAATTTCTGATGTATTTGGGAAGGCACTTCTTCCAAAGAAATAATTTAATTAAAAAATCTCATCTAATCTATAAAGCACACATTTTTTTTGAAATTAAAACAAAAAAATCACCAGGAATGTGAGCTTCCCTCAAAACACACCACCTGGCTGAAACTGCAGTTCTTGTTTCAACACACTTTAGATTTAAAACAAAAAGAAAATGGAAAAGGATGAGGATAAAGATAATCCTCCCTTCAAGCAGCTATGATGTTTAGCAGGGACTTCGCACATTTGGGAGCAGCTGATTCTGGCCCGTCAAACCGCATCAGTACCCGAAATCTCCTTTTGCAAGAGACCCGGGTCTATAACTGCAGCTCTCCCTCCCAAGCTCCCTTCAAGCATTTACCCCATGGCTTTTCTCTTGCCCATCTCCCCTGACCCTGCTGAGGAGCAGCACTGACAGCATCCCAGGCAGCCCCGGGGTCGGGCAGCACACGTACCCCGCCGTCGTTCAGGGCCCGCACACGGAACCCGTACGTGGCCCCGGGCAGGAGGCTGCTCACGGTGCACTCCAGCTCAGGCCCGTGGTACACCTCAGAAACCACTTCTTCAGGGGCTGTCATCTCCACGCTGTACCCAGAGACTGGGCAGCCACTTTCTGACTCAGGGACATCTAGAAGAAATCGTGTAAGTTGTTAAGAACATTAGGGTGTGCGCCAGAAGAGCCATTTTTTACTTCATATATCACAGAAATGTATATTTCTGCTTCTATGTATAGACATACAGATATGTCACAGGTATCTTCTATCTATATAGAGAGATATAGACACAGGTATCTTTCTTTTGTTGTGGGCACCTTTGTTTTTGCCCATGAAAACCATGTATTTGATAATACCTGCATGTTATGCTGCAAGTCAGTACCGCAGAATCAAACTGCCTGGGGATCAGAAAAACAGCAGCCACCAAAATGCTTCTAGGAAGCATTTGGGTGAATTTTTATAGTGGTGTTAAAATGTATTTGACAGTTAGAAATTTTACTTATCCAGAATTTGTCTTAACAAAAGATGCCACAAAAATACTTGGATGCTTCAAGAATATCACTGTAAAGAAAACACTGTTGGAAACTGGCATGTGCCTTGCATTCAGAAAAATGTGCATTTTTTGACAATTTAGTGCCATGACTGTAGTCCAACATCTTTGCAAAATAACAGGGGTCGAACAGATGATGTGTGTTGTACTGTGGATCAGGATTTAAATGCCACTCACATCCGTCAGTATGTCCTAACTCAAATTTTTTAAAGAAGTTATACGTTACAAGTAGCCAAACATTTCTGGCAAGCCAATATTGCAAAGGAATAACAAAAAAAGATTTTGAGTCACACTCTGTTTTTGAAAGAAAAGGACAGATATTCTAATGAAGCTGATACTTAATAGCCCTGAGAGGTACAGGGCTAAAAAAAATAAAATGGGAGCAGAGTGTGAGACCTAAAGGAATGCTGAGCTCAGAAATCCAACACTGAGCCACCACACCTGATGAGAAGCTGCACTTCTGACGGGCTCAGACTCCACTGGACTTTGCTGTGCACTTCCCAGTGAACAGGACACAAGGAGTAGAAACAAAGGCTCAAGGTCAGCAGCAGAAGCAAAGCTTTGGAGCAGCAAGATGCTGCACTGGCTTACCCCACTGCAGCTGCACCTCTCTGTGCCTCGGCTTGCCCAGCAGCCTGGGCGGGCGGCAGGGCCCCGGCGCGACGCTCAGCGTGCGGACAGGTAAACTCTCAGAGCACTGCAGGGGAACACAGCTCAGTGAGCTCAGCTGGCTCAGGTCACCTCTGGAATGAGCACAGCTCAGGCACTTCTGCATGAGCACAGCTCAGTCACCTCTGCATGAGCACAGCTCAGGCACCTCTGCATGAGCACAGCTCAGTCACCTCCTCTGGTACCAACACAGCTCAGTCACCTCTGCATGACCACAGCTCAGTCACCTCTGTCACCATCACAGCTCAGTCACCTCTGGCACCATCATAGCTCAGTCACCTCTGGCATGAGCACAGCTCAGTCACCTCTGGCACCAACACAGCTCAGGCACCTCTGGCACCATCATAGCTCAGTCACCCCTGGTATCAACACAGCTCAGTCACCCCTGGCACTAACACAGCTCAGTCACCCCTGGCACAAACACAGCTCAGTCACCTCTGGCACAAACACAGCTCAGCCACCTCTGGCACCAACACAGCTCAGTCACCTCTGGCACCAACACAGCTCAGTCACCTCTGGCACCATCATAGCTCAGTCACCCTCTGGTACCAACACAGCTCAGGCACCCCTGGCACTAACACAGCTCAGTCACCCCTGGCACCAACACAGCTCAGGCACCCTCTGGTACCACCACAGCTCAGTCACCTCTGGCATGAGCACAGCTCAGTCACCTCTAGCATGAGCACAGCTCAGGCACCCTCTGGCACAGCCACCACCTTCAAAGTGAGCCACGGCTACAGAGCAGCATAGGAAATTGTCTTCTACACCCACCACTTCATGGAAATTTATATACACAGTAAAGGAGAAGGGATGCTATAAGCATGTTAGTACAAATACAATTATTAAGAGTTCCTTCATTAGCATTCTCAATACTGGGCTCTCTGTTTTAATTTTCCTCGGTTTGAAAATAATGTCAAGGCCTAAAGTATTCAATCATAGATGAGAAAAAACATATCAAAGCAGGAGGAGTAAGTGCATAGGTGCTGAATTTAAAGAGGGGAATTACAGGAATTGGGGTCTGAAAAAAAGAACCGAAAAACTTAAAGGATTCAGCCATATGAAAGATAATTGTTACAATAAACCACCTCTTTCTGCATCTCCAGTCAATACAGGGTCAAGCACATGAGCGTCTGTGGCCTTTTTCAAGCAAGTGGCCACATCAGATAAACATGATGGTCTTTTCTAATGTAAATATAGACAACTACAGATTGGTTCTGAGGAAACTAAATCTCACTAAATTGCAGCTTGCTGAAAAGAAAATTATGTACACATCGAAATCTAAAATTCAGCAACTTGCAGCATGAGCTTGACTGCAATCAGTGTAGTTTTACTGTGCTACAGTGAGAACCTTTCCCTTCTTTTGAAAGCACAAGTATTTTACCAAAAGTAGCAGATAAATCTCTGAAAAATATAAACCCAGCAGCCCTTATTGTTAGGTAACACCCACCTGACTGTGTCCACCAGTGCTGATGCAGCACGCCCGGAGTTTATACAAAGTGCCTGGTTTCAAGTGAGTACAGGTGTATTCTGTAGCTGAGCCACTATAGGCCACTTCCCACTGGTTTGCTGAAAATAAGATACAGCCAAGTTTAAAGAAATGGAAAGCAACACATTTAGGAGTGTCTAGGAGAAAGGAAAATCTTCCACAAATGATGTATTTCAGGAAAATCATTAGTATTGCTATGAATGTTATTTCCCACTTGAAGACATAACACACAGACATACATTCAAATACATATACTTACTAACAGAAATAAACATGAGTATTAATTATAATGTATAAATGTGCAAATATATGCACGCAAATATAAATAAAAACATTTCTAGATTTAGCCATAGAACCTAAAATTCTGTCATTATTAGTAAAAAGGGCATACATAAAAAACCCACTACAAAACCTTCCCAAAATCCCACCCCAACTCACCCAGGAATCCTGCAAGTACATAACTCTGTTTCAATCACACTATTAGGGCACATGATAATAACACTAATAATCCAAAGAGTCAGGACTTCCATATAGTAGCCACAGTGTTTTGAAATTGAGACAACTTGTCTCAAGTTTACCTTCTGGGCTTCCTTGAGAAATCTCCAGCAGATACTTTAGGATTTCTGAACCACCATTATCCTGTGGAGGATCTGGAAAAATAAGACAAGAATAGGAGTGAAAGATAACAAAATAATTATCAAACCTGTTTCTGATCCAGCTCCTTCTCCACAAACTCCTCCACAGTAACCACGCCAGGTTATGTGCAGCAGAAGTGGGTGACAGATATTTGTTTTCAGCACGAATAAGACTAAGGCTGCTGGATAATGATGATCCAAACAAAAAGTATGGAAAAAGCACTGCAAGGGAAGCTGTGTGGAAGCTTGCCCCATTAGTAAAGGAAGCAGCTGGAATGAAGGTGCAATGGGACATGAAATGGAGAGTGAAAAGCCTGAAGGTGTGCTTGAGTGTGAGTTAATCAAAAGCAAAACATTTTTGCTTCGGAACACACAAGAGCCTCTACACAAGAATATTTAAAAAAATTAAGCTGTCAAGTTCTCCAAACACATTCAACTTTGGACTGAGAAGGAGCATGAAAAAATCTAATTTTAACACATATTTACGTGATTTTATTTGAATTTCTTACGACCCCAAAAAGCTCTGCTACAGCAATCTGAGCTGGCTTACCCCACTTGACACTAAAGCCATGAGATGTTATTGGCCCCTTGATCACAGGTCTGGTTGGAGGTCCTGGCCTGTCCGGGCTGGTTGTGCAGACCAACACTTCACTGGGAGAACTCTTCCCTTCCACGTTGGAGGCAAACAGCTGAAACAAAACCACAAGTCTGCTCTTGTTCACTGCAACTGCTTTTCTGGCAGTTCTGCATCAGGCTTCTTCCAGTAATTGCACAAATGTCACCAAACTGGAAAGCATGTCACATCCCAAAGCACGTGGGATTGTAATAACAGATATTAGATTGTCATCATGTTTCTTTACAAACCACAGTGATTTCTTCCCCTCCCTCCATCAGCAATAGATCATGACATGTTTAAGATAAAAGCAGTGCTGGTTTTCCCTTTGAAGAAAAAGAAAAGTCACCTTTTTTAAATAACTATGTCAACTTGCAGTATTTTTCTCATAAAAGAAGAATAAGAGAAATATAACAATAACTTTGATATTTTTGTTTTGGAGGTATTTCTAACTGCTATTTACAACAAAGTAATTCAGAATATCAGTAAACATACAATTAAAAGTCAGATCAAAGTTGCGCCTGTAGCCAGTAACACCAGGCTACAAATTTGATCTGATATCAATGCAGTTTTGTAAAATCCATGTTTAATTTGAAAGCAGGGCTGCAAACAAGCACTAAAGGTTCTCTTCTCCCACCAGCCACAGCAGCCTTTACAACACTATGCTAAAAGGCATCATCTCAGAGTGACAACACAAAAACTTGCCAATCCTTTGGATAGTTCAGGCAACTTCACAAGGTCTTCTGTCCCAGAGAGTGGGAAAAGAGGGTGGGAAAAGAGAGGGAAAAGTGAGGGTGGTGAGGCCCTGGCACAGGCTGCTCAGAGAAGCTGTGAATGCCCAATGAACAGAAGTGTTCAAGGCCAGGTTGGATGGGGCTTGCAACACCTGGTCTAGTGGAAGGTGTCCCTGTCCACAGCAGGAGGGCTGGAATCAGGTGACTTTCCAACACAAACCATTCTATGATTTTTTCTTTTTGTTGCTCCTGAATGTACTAAGACCTAGAGAAGCCAGGTGTTGGCCCCACACACAGCTCCTGGCCATCTCCAGAGGGACACCACACTCTGGTGGCACATCTTGGCTGCAGGGGACAGAGAGGGATGGACAGCAGCACCACAGCTGATCCTGGATAAACCCCACTGCCTTCTCCTCAACAGCAGCACCCAGCACTGTGCTGTGATCACAGACCTCAGCACCAGACAGGAAAGTGCTGAACTTTGCAGGAAGACTCCAGAGCATCTCTCAGGGGCTCTGTGTTTACAAGCATCCACAGGAGAGAAGACACCAACACCTGCTGGACACCAGCTCCAGAACCAGCCACGTTGACAGATGAGACACAAAAGCTTCAATCTGTGGCTGCCAGGGGAACACAGGCCCCTGTGCTGGCTGGGCACCTGACAGTGTCTGTAGAAGTGAGATGGGATTTGTCACCAGGGACCAGGTTTTTGGGAACAATGCAGCTGACTATGAGCACCTCACACCCTGAGCTACACTTTTACAACATCCTCCCACATGGTACTGAGACCTGTGATTGTTCCCCAGAGTCTGAGCAACAGTATCTCCTGTGTGATAAAAGTAGAAATACAGCTAACAGTTTAATATATTAGGTCACAGTATAAAGCAGATTTGTATTTGATGACTCAGTTTCGGAGGGAGCACTAAAGGATCCCTGTAGTGCCTGGAAAAAACCCAAAACAGAAAACACTACACAATGACAAGAGGAAAAAGACTTTACCCTGAATTTATACTGTGTGCTTCTTCTGAGATTCTTCACAGTACAGGCTTGCTCCTCTCCAGTGTACTTTGGGTGAAACACGCTATCCTAAAAAAATACAAAATCAAACAAATTCCCATAACTGAGGAGTCTGACAAAGTGTTCCCTGTGTTAGTCTGTACCTACAACAAGTTAGAGCCAACACGTTGCAGCAAAGTGGTTTTTTTAATAGGTGGGTGCTTTAAAAAAAAAAAAAACCAAGAAAAAAACAAACATACAATATATAAAATAATATTAATTATTATTACTACTACTACTTTTAAACTGCAGGGCCACAACACTGGTTTTTCAGAAGAAACATGTTGCTGCTGCCCTGAATAATGTAATTTTGCTGCAAAATAATCCCAAAACCAATCGTGGCAGTTTAACCTGCTACAGAACTGAAGTGACAGATGACAGAACACAAGCCCACCAAGGAGCAGCCAGGAGGGCATGGCAGACTGACCTAGCTAAGGACAAGCTGCCCTGGACCTCAGAGAATCCTGTGTGGCTTTGTAAGTAATCACAGATGACAGCAGAGATTGTTAGCAAAGGATTCCTAACTCTGCTGTGCAGCAGAGCAAATCACACAGCTCCACCCTGCCAAGTGCCCAGTACTCCTGGAAGGCCCTCCAAAGCAGCAGTCCATGCTTCTTCTCCCTGATCTCCAACTAATAAACCAAAAATCAGTTTAAGTCATGCACTTCACAGCAACACAGCACTTACATTATCTTCTTCCTGAATTTCCAGGGTGTAGGAAATCACTTCCTCTGGTGTGCATCCTTCTACTTTATTCCACTGCAGGGAGATCCACGTCACACCAGCTCGAATGAGCCGTGGTGCAGAAGGGGTCTGAGGAATATTGCCTGCAGTGTAGCAAACCACCTCCTGGCTGTACCCACTGCTCAGAGACAGAGCAGACAGAGAGGAATATTAAACACAAACAAGCAAACCTCCAAATCCCCCCCAAACAAAGAGACAAAAAAACCCTAAACAACAACAAAAAAAAAAAAACAACCAAAAAAACCAACAAAAAACACCCCATCACCACAAAAACACAAAGCTAAAGAAACCTAAACCTCAATGTACTTAGAGAAACATTTCACATTTTCAAAAAATTTGGATGAAGTTCAAATTTCTCAGGTGAAAAAGATGAACATCCAGTTAGGAAATGCCAGAACTAAGAATAGAAAAAAAAATGCAGGATAATGTGTCCTCACAGTCACTTTTACAGATCTCACCAAACAACACTGGAAAAAAATATCTGAATGCCTAAAAAACATTCAATTGGAGGAACATTAACTGTGGAGGAAAATCTCATTTAACAAAGGGGAACTAAAGTATAGGATGCAAATCCTCAAGAGTTCAACTTTTGAAACCTGAGATGCGCAGAATACAAATTCTATAAACTCTGATCAAGCTCTCAAAGAAAGGTGACATTCTTGAAATTTTCACATCTGTTTCCAAAGTAGAAAACATATTTTGTGCATTCAAGTCACACCATGAACTTAACACACAGAGAAAGCCAAATCTCCTTACACTAAATCTTCTTTCTTAGAAAAGAACCTATTTGTTGAAATGCACTTACATTTAAATAAACCACCTATAACTAAAACCCAAACAAGATGAAAATCATCACACATGGTAAGTCCACAAGCATTACAACAAACCAAAACCATCTCATGACATGAAGTGCTAGATGACATTATCATGCCTTAATTTTGAGTGCTATCTATAAAAATAAGGCATGTGCTGCTGGTTCTTATCTCACAGATTAGCACAGAGCAGCTGACCATAAATAGTTTTTAGCTCACTCCTTCCTCAATAGCCTGAGGAGAGAGAAAAAAGAGAGAAAGAGAATAAACCAAAAAAAAAAGGGGGGGAGGAGTGTTGAAACACGCATTAAGATATTTTAAAAATCTGGAATCTGGCAAAGAAAAGAGATGCCAGGACTGGGAACTCTGCACAAACCCAATTCCCTTCCAGTTACACTCAGCAGCTCCAGCTCAGCCCCCCTCTCTCTCCACACTGAGTATTATTTCAATGAGGAATCAATCTTGCAAGAAGCTGGGAAAAGGGACCCCGTGCACACATGAGTGGTCTCAGTCCATGTCAGGGAAAACAGGAACACGAATAAAGAAGCTTTCTAAAGCTATAAATTACTGAGAGGCTTGTGTTTTAGACGAGAGAACAATGCAGGAGCCTCCCTCCACGAAACACATTGTTACATACCACTGGTGTTTCTTTTGTGTCCTTGTAGCAATGATTAGATCCTGTTTAGCTAAGGAGGGCAATAAAGGAGTACACAAGGGCACTGGATGTTTGGCTTCTTCACAGCTAAACCTTTCCTGGCCTGCTCTGCTTGCCTGAGCACAGGAGCACGCACTGCCCCTGCAGCACAATGTCCCTCTGGGCACACTCTGCCCCTCAGCTGCTGGACATTGCATCCCAGTGCTCCCCAGCAGCTCCCAGAGGACTGAACTCAGTCTGATTTCTCACCCATCTTCATGGGAGTGCATCAGTTTGTGTGCAGGAAAAGCAGAAGCTAAACCCCATCTTTCGGTGCCTTGGATGTGCCTGTCCTCTCTCAGTCCTGCCTGTCTCTCCCTTCTTTCCCACCCCATCAGCCAGCCCTGCCAGTCCTGAAGAAGGAAGGGACTGTACTGCTGAAAAGAGACAGAAGGGCTTTGCTTTAAACCAGAAAAATAAATACATCAAGATTCCTTTCAAAATCTGTAACTCAACTTCCCCTTGCTTGTTTTTCTTGGTTCACAGAGGTCCCTAGTGGGAATTTTACATAACAGATGTATTCTTTTCGTATTAGGAATAGACCACAAAACACCATTTAACACCTCAAAAGGAGCCTATCTGCTCAGGCTGATCTCGTCATGCTGAAGGCACCCAGCAATTCCCTGGGAGGTGAAGCATATCACCACGGAAAGCATGACTTACCTTGAAGCATTAACAACAGAGCAAATGTCAGATATTTAACTCAAAACCACGAAGAGAAAAGAAACAAAAACCCCCCAGAAATTCCTCTTTATGCTGCCATTGATAGGTGAACTTTTGAACTAGCATTTTTTCTCCAGGAAGCTCTCAAGCTCCCTGAGGAACTCACCTAGTACCGATGTCGTTCTGGGCCGCCAGCCGGAAGGTGTAACCCAAAGCTGGGCACAGCTTGGTCAGCTTGCAATGCTTCTGGCTCCCAAAGTAACATTCTCTGAAACCACTGTTCCTCTTTCCCTAGAAAGAGAGAAATCTGTAATTGGATCGCTATGAAACAAAACCACGCCACGCTCATTTTAGAAGGAGCTGTTAAGTGGGCTCAGAATTAGATGTTTTCATAAAGGAAGCTATGCAAGCACTGACAGCACTGCCGTGCTCTGAAAATCACACACTGCAGCAGAGCCTGCCTGCTGTCAGATCCCTTCTCTTCTCACCTTCCTGGAGTTGTGAGATATGTTTACAGCTCCAGCTTGAAACGCAATTTATCCCACTCACAAACAAAAAAGTGGGAAAACTATGAATGAAATGAATCTCTGAATCTCCTCGGTCACAGGGGCACGGGGAAGGGGCAGGAACACCTCTGCAAGCGCTGTCCTCCACTCGCGCATCCCTGGCTGGGATCGCTTCAGCAATTCCCTGTCCCACAAGAGGGCTCTCGCTCCCCACGGTCCAGCACGGCCAGAGCCAGCGGGACACGCTGGCTGTGACCTTCCCCGTGCTCTCCGGGGCAAAATTCACCCATCCCAGACAACAGCCAGCGTGCCAGGTCCTGCAGCCGCCCCCCTGCCCGGAGCACACGGCCCGCGATGAGCGAACAGGGCTTTTGGGGAAATTCGTACTTTGTTAAGGAAGTTGTTTGCCAGGTTTTTGGGAGCTACACATCACCCTGACCTGGAACAATGATCCATCCTGGTAAAGACAGCAGGAGACAGCAGCCCAGAGGGTATGGAGACACTTCTGCAGCCCCCAAATACTTCCTCGGGCACTGGTTTGTACCTCAGCACCGCTGAGCACAAGGACACTCACAAGTTCTCTCCCCCACCCCACCACATTTAAAACAAAACCAAACCTTATCAATGCACCCCGGCTTGGTACACCCTCGGGCAGAAATAAAGCTGAGCTGTTTGCAGGACAGAGACCCTGAAGTAACAGGGAAGAGCTGGAATATCATTCTAGGCCACACATGGAAAATGGTCAGTTTGAAATCTTTCAGGAGAAAGGGCATGGACTGCTCAGCTCCTCATAAATAATATCCACCAGAACTGAAGCAGTTGAAAGGAGTTTTAATTTCAATACTCAAACACAAAATTATTGGACAATTATATTAATTAAAAGTACCCAGAAGCCCACCAGAATGGAAGCCTGACCAAAGCACTCCATGGGCTCCAGCATGTGCAGAAGACAGGGTTATGCCCATCTCTGCAGGGTTATGCCCATCTCTGCAACTTCTTCTGACTGAAAAGCTCTACTGAGCCATTTACTAGTTTTGGCACGTGTCTGTACAATTTTTAATTTTATTGTACTATTTACATGGGCACCCCTCCCTGAGGCCAACAGCCTCACCTGTCACCTGCTCTGCCTCCTTGGGCTCACTCTGCCCTCCACACACTGTTCCTCCTCCATGCTCAGAACATCACCACTAAAGATCTCAAAAATGCCTGAGTGGGACATGCATTTTTCACTGGCCCATTCTCCAGCCCCTGCTGGAGAATTTCCACTTCTCCCCTTCTTCCCAATTTCTACTTCCTCTCCCTTAGACTGCAACACAGAAGGAAAAACTCCCCAACATGTTTGTAGTGGATCTCTAGAATGTGTTTATCAGGCTAGAGACAGCCACACAGATCTCCAGCACAGCACAACAGAGGGGAGGCACTGAAGGGACATTTAGCATGCTGGCAAACAGCCAGAACTTTTATTTTTACAGTGGGAGCCTACACTTGTTCTAGAACTCCTTTACACACCACCTCCTTCAGCTTCACCCACCTGCTCCAGGAGCAGCATTACTGCACAGCTCAGGTAAATTAAGGAGTAGAATTGGAAAAAACTCACGAAACCCAAAGCAAAAACATCTTGTAAATGAGGAAAATCTTTTCAGGTCTAAAATCCCTAGCCATAGAGTGCTATGGTAGAACTCCTTGTTACAGAGTTCTATGATAGAATTTCTTTAGGACAAAAATAACAGGTGAGCATACTTCTCAGCTCAGCAGTAATGTATTTAAAGTGCAGACTATACAAAACCTAATTAGAAATCTTATGTTTCAGTAAAATATCCATTCATCAGTTCAGCACTACTAAAAATAGATTTTTTTTCCCCTATGCAAACTCTCTTTTACAGGTTGAGCTGCCTTAAATTAGTTTTTCCTCAGCTCTTAAATGAATTCACTGCTTATAAATAATTGAAAACATTTAATTTATTTTGGATTTCTGTTTAAGAATGCCTTTTAAAAAAATAATTTTCCTATGCTTTTTTTTCCAAGAGAACAAAGTGACCAATTGCGAAGCATATGGTCAATAAAACAATGCTGGCTAAAAAGGAAAATCATGGAAAATGTCACCTATAGCACAGTGAGCTGAGAGCAATGGGCCAAGCAAACTCTCATTTGTCAGCCTGGTTGGTTAAAATTTTGCAAAGATTGCAAATATTTAAGGTATCCTTAACTTTATAACAGTACAAACCCTGATACTGTATATATTTCTCTTCCAGAACTGGTATTGTACATTGCCCAGACTCACTCAGAGACCAACTGGTATTCAGATTACTCAGACTGGCTGGTATTTTGGATTCTATTGGCACTAATTGGAGAGGCTGGCCGATATTTCTAATTATCCTGGCATTAATAGCCTGGAAATAGCCTCTCCGCTCCTTCTCTCCCAAGATTTATGAAAGCACTAAATGCTGGCATAATTATAGACAGGAACAACTGGCAGGCTGGTACTGGCTGCCACCCAGGAGTCTTACAGCTTTCCCAGAATCCTTCTCCTATTCTTTGTACACTCGGCATCCACGTTTTTAATCCTTCAAATCATGTTTCGTAAGTTGCTTAAAATACACTGTATCATTTCTGCAAGTATTTGTAATCCCCAGATTTCAGAGTCCCCAGCCTGGGGAAGTCTTCTCCTGCCTTCTCCAGCCTGGGTTCCCTTTTCTTCTCCAGGACAGCCCACCCTGTGATGGACCATCAGCACCCTGTCTGAGGAAACAAGGGCAATCCAGCTCCACAAATCCATTCTGCATTGCACAATGCTCCAACACAGTGTTTGAACACAATTAAGAGCTCTGACTGCTATTTCAGCAATATTTCAAGCTGCACACTCACTTAACACAGGGTGCTTGATTTTCTTTGCAGAGTGTATTTACTGAAGAAGGGATTTGAGGTTTGAAATGGGTTTTGTTGACTGGGTTCCCTGCAGCAGACCCAGTAAATAAAGACAGGAGGAGGAAGGGGCCACTGCAGGTACAGCAGCGCAGGAAGGGAGCACAGCCCTGCACACAACTGAAGCAGAGCTCAGCACAAGATCTGTGACCAGAGTGCAGGACTGACATCTGCTGTGGCCACACCAGCATTGTTTGGGTCATGTTGGCAATAAAAAGGAACAGACTGAAATTCAATCTGACACAGAGCTGCGGAGCAAACTGTCAACAATTAGTGCAACACACCCTCAGATCTCTGCAAAGCATTTACTGTGCCAGTTATGCAAGCAGCTGAATTTTCTCTGCACACAAACACTTAGAAGGCAGCAAAGGACCCACAAAACATCCCTAAATGACACACAAACCCCAGTTTTATCCAAGGCTCTCCTCTTGCATGTCTCCCAAGAGTGGCACAGCCACAGAACAAACTCAGAGGGGAGGTAAGTGAACAAACACAAACATGGAGCTCCCTGTACCCAACTCTGCTGGATCACCACTGAGATGCCTGGCTCAGATTATCAGCTGGTATAAACAAGCACATCTCTGCCACCTCGAGGAATTTAAAACCTTGTGGCAGAACAAAATTATCCCCGCTTATCTCTATATAAACTGCATTATTAACAACCCATCATCAAATCATTAAACAGTGTGGTATTGTATCAGTCTCTCTCTCGAGTAAATTAAAATGAGCTGCTTACTGGATAAGAATTAAAGCTGCTTTGAGCTCTACACAGAAGAGGGACACACACTGCATGAGAGGGATGTCCTTGTCTCTGGCTCAGGAACACTCCTGCCCTTTCCCATCGAAAATTAATAGGATACTCTCACTATGCATATACACAAGAGAAACGTTTATTTACTACCACTTAATCACACAACAAGAATTTCACATCTAATTAGTACAAAGGCCTGGTTCTTACAGCAGTGCCAGCAGCATCTTTCAGTGCAGTTAACAGTTTACTGATTTTGATGAATGCTGGCATCAGGGAGAGCATCACCTCCTTTACAGACATGTTTTCTGGTTGGTATATTTTTAATGCTATTTTTCTCCCATTAGCTTTTTGCTTACCCTGAATAATCAATCCTGGCACCAAGTCATCAATTGATTAGTTCAGGTTTGTAAGCTCAAAGTTCACAGCAAAAGAGCCAGAAGGTGAAGTTTTCCTTAATTACTAATTTTAACTGATTTTATTGCCAGACAACTAATGCAAGCATGTTCCAATCTCAATGAAATCCAGAATACCTGAGACAGAGGCTGATCTTTACTTCTTTAGAGTCAGTGGAAATTTTCCTAGGGTACACCCAGTGCATGTGAGTGACAATTTGCTGAATTGATCTTTTACTCTATTAAAGAATTAAGTGTCTTTCATAGTTCTTCAGGCATTTTAAGAGATAACAGTTTATTAGCAAGGTAGGACAACTCTAATTCACAGACTTGGATCAGTAAAGGGAAAGCATTTGTGTTTTCTAACTAAGCATGTAGCACCAGTTACATTACAAACCATTTAATCCAAACTGGGATAGAAAAATGTAGGATAACTGGAATAGCTTTATGTACTAACAATCTTTCAGAGTCTGCAGGTCAGAAAAAACTCCAAACCTCAGAACTAAACTGAAGCAGCAGCTGGGTAGGGTGGCACAGTAACATATGAAGCAGTATGACCTTCTAGAATTCCCCACCTCACCCAATGCTGGGGCTGCAAACACGGCACTTCTCCTCAGCTTTAGAGCCACAATTCATTCTCTGCACACACAAGTGATGCCACCTCCACTCCTGGCAGCACCTTGGATGCTACAAACTGCACCTCTACCCCATAAAACCAGGAGAACCAGGTGAGATACTGCTGAGCATCTGACACTGATGATCTGAGCTGTCCCAGAGACAGACAGACAGACATCTGACAGACAGAGACCCCCTAGCTGGGAGCACAAAGGGGCTACAGGAGCCCCTGCCTTGGAGGGGTAACTCTGCTAGAGCTGGGGGAACACACTGGTGTGACTGGGACACAACTGGAAGTGTTTGCCTGGATGCCTCCACCACTCTCCACACCTCCCTGCCTGATGCCAGCTTTGTTTCCAGAGCTGGAGCTGCAGCCTTTGCAAAGAGCCTTCCAGGACCTGTGTGCCCTGAGTGTGGCGAAGGCTTTCCACACCATTCTTTCCTAGCAAGAGACTCAACTTCCTAGGCAGGCTGCCACTTTAAGGTGTTGTTTTTCCACCTTTATCATCTGACAGATTTCTTGCTCTCTGCTCTTGCAAAGCCCTCTCTGCTTCACAGCCACGATTTCATTTCCTCCCGATGGCTGATTTTCCCGTGTTTATATTTTACCCTGTGCCTCTCAGCTAATGAATGCTGCTCTAGCTGAGATCTGGCAGCATGTTCACTGCTGCCTGGCAAGCCTTCTCCTGTGCCTTGATGTATGTACTCCTTGATTTCACCAGGACACAGTGTGGCCTTGTGGAGGAGGCAGTGCTTTTGCTTATGGGGAGTTTACAGAACCCATGGGGCACTGCAAGTGAATTCTCTTTTGTACCTGGCTGCCACAATTCCAGCACTTCACTGTAATGCACTTCACCTCAGAGGCACAGGGAAAAATGACTGCAGCTGCCTGCCAGGCCACCACTGCATGTGATGAGGCTCCTGCAAACCCAGGCACAGCCAGCCTGCATCTTCAGACTCTTCCTTTCACAAGCTTTAATAGCAGGCTTTAATTTCAGTGGCTTAAAGTTGCATTTCTGTCTCTTATCAGAGGAAAAATTTTTTTAGTGAAGCTACACCTGTGGCATTAACTGTCTCAGAATCTGACAGCTACATTTCAGCCAGGAGTCCTGTCAAACCATTGGAGATGCACCAAATTAATTTGTGCAGGGCCATTATTCTTTCATCTGTGCTGGCTAGCTATCCATTATAATCTCAGATTTCAGGGCTGTTACTGAGAAAACAAGGTAATTAAAACAGGTAGACTAAGGGAATCTGGATGCCTTAATTTTTTCCCATTGGTAGCTGAATTAGCCTAAACCAAACTGCTTTTGCTCTGTGAAAAATGGCTGTCATAAGCATTCTTTCTGAAGACAAAACTATTACTAAAGAGTTTTAAGGACAGAAAGATTTTAGATTTGCCCTATATATATCCAAAAGCATATACCTATGCTCCATGTAATCAAAATTAACATTACAGTATTTGCACTGTATTAATTATCTGCTGATGGTCCTTCTTCTGACATGACTTTCTTTTGCTTCCCTTTCCTTTGCAGGCTGGAATCACCCATGTTCTCACTGCTCTGTGCTGCTCTGTTCCTTCAGCTCCAAGTTATTGGAAGCTTTGGAAGAAATCACAAGTGCACAATCAAGGTGTCACAGGTCTAACAGGATCATCCTTCTGGAGAAATCTCTGTTTATCTCCTTTCCCAGAGTTCACACTCCCCTTTTCCTCTTCTTCAGTGACAACCTTTGCCTTTCTTATGTGCAGAGCACAGCAAGTTATTCTCAAGTTATTGTTCAACTTCAGTTCAGGTTCTGAGGGTTTCTCACCACACAGACCCCACTAGCTGTGACAGTGCACACAATAAATGTTTGCACAGTGAGTGGTCCCAAACACCCCACATGCAGCAGAACGAGCAGGGAATGTGTTACTAATGCCATGGTGGAAAACTATTCATAACAGGATACTCCCTTTAGGGTATTTTTAGGTTACAAAAGACCTCAAGAGATGTTTCTCAGACTTTACAACCAAACTTTACACCCTTTCACACCCTTCATTTCCCAACTCATGACTTTTATTTACATGTTGTCCAAGCCCCTTCTGTCACTCAATATTTATTCTTTTCCTTCAGAGACATACTCACTGACTCCTGCTTTTTGCAGAAACATGGCTTGCACAAAGGAAAGGGGGCAGAAATTAGAGGACAGAGGGAGGACTCACAAGAACACACCTCCAACAAATCTTGCACATCATCTGTCAGGGCACCCTCCCAACAGTCCAGTGCTCACTAATCATAGAAGATATTTAGAAGAAAACGTATTTCCTTTTGTGTCTGAAACGGGGCTAATTGCCAGAACACAAAGGACACTTATTCTGACCCTGAGTACATTCTCTGTAGACAGGTCTGCAAGACCTGTAGACAGGTCTGCTCTTCTTCTCTAAGGCAGGAACAAGTGTTTATTCTGCACTCAGCAGCAGAAAAAAGAGATCATGAACAGAACTGTAAGATACATCACAAGTAATTAAATAGTAAGTAATGCTAATTTACAAATAAAGTACACCAAATGAGTGATAAAAGATTTCAAGGGTACAGAAACAGAACATTGTCTCTATACAAAATACACTGAATGGAAAGTTTTCCCCTGCTGCCTCTTTCACCTTTCCAACTCTTTACCTAATGCCATCGGGATTTCATTTTCCCATTTCTACTTTCTCCTGTATTTAATTACTTTTCTTTACTCAGCAAATCCTCATAAAGTCTGAGTGCCATTTATTTGTGTATTTATTTCAACTAGTTACTACTTACCTCATCCCACTCCAGAAGGTAGCTGGTGATTTTTGAACCATTATCAATGGGTGCCTACGAACAAAAACAAACAAAAGGTGATTTGGGGAATAAGAGAAAACAGCTTCACCTCCCCAAGGCAAATGACTACAGTTTCAAGTGAAACCAAAGCTTTGCACATGGCTTGGCAACCTCTGAACGAATGCCGGGAAGAAGCTGGACATAATGAAACACACACATTTTAAAAGTCAGCTCGGTGCACAGGAAGGGATTTGTCAGAGTAGAGCAAGTTCAGGTCCCTCACTGAAAACTGGCTGTCTCAGCTTTCAATTATGTCCAACATATTATGCTCACTGTCAGTGCTTTTGCCCGAACCAAGTGTTACCTACCTTCCACTGTAAGGTTAAGGAGCTTTTGGTCCTGTGCGAGGCTTTGGGTGGGAAGGGACACTCTGGTGCTGAGCTGTGAGTGGTGAAGCTTACTGGCTCTGAGCAGGATCCTTTGACTGAGTTGTACATTGCATATACCCTGGAACAGTATTGGAACGGGTTATAAATGTGCTGACATTACAGTGGCACTGCCTCAGCCACAGTATTGACCACCAAAGCACCCACGACACAATCCACTAATGCCAGATTTATCACAGACCAATGGCTAGCCTTACTTCACTTCACTTATACAGGAATGCAAACAAAATTACAGAAGAGGAGAAGAGGAACAGTGTTTTGTGTAAATATTCTCACAGACCACTGAGTTATCTTCATTATCTTTCCCTTCTTTCTTTCAGTATTTCCTTGCCTATTGCCAGGCTTCCACACACTGTGGTAAAATCCTCTTTGAAATATATCAGAAAAAAAGGTATCAACCTTAATGCCTGGTTTACACTTGATCCACATGTACCATGTTGAGTGCAGGTATTTGCTGGTCTCCTTCCCTGGGTAAAATCTTCTCCTACACAACTCAGGCATCAACATTTAATGGACCTCCGTGGGCTGGAACTAACACAGGCCAGCAACATTGCTGTGATAAACTAAAAATCTTCAAAGCAAATTTGATTTCAGGCAAATCCTCTGTATGTCAGCATAGAACATGCAATACCAAATAATATGGGAAAGCAAATAGGATACAGTTGAACACTTCCTCATGAGGTGCTTTTCTCTGAAAAAGTTATGATGTTATTTTTTTCCCTTCACATTTTCCATGCAGCAAAAGAAAAGTGCAAATTGGGAGTCTTCTACTCAAAGAAAAGTTCAGGCCATGACCAGACAATGACCTCTGAGTTGGCTATAGCTATTGTGTGCTTGAATGCAGAGCTAAAGAAAGGGCAATTTCTAAATTTGTTTTCAGTACATAAGAGTAATTTATGCACAATGGCCACCTACACAGAATCAAACCTTCTGGGGGAGGTAGACAAGAACTGTTCTGGTGCTGCTTTACACATCACCTGTTAGCAGGCAGGAGCAACAAGAAATGCAATTAATTAATTGAGTCTGCATCTGGCAAGTGGCACAGGTGTGTGCTGGCAATGAGCATGGCCCAGCATCCAACACACAGCACAAGGGAAATAAAACCATGTGAAAATGAGCTCAAGGGGCATCTCCTGCAAGCCACTGAAACCCCGAGCACAGCCAGCCCTGAGAACACCACAACAACACACCTGAAGGGAAGCAGGTGGTGCTTCAGAGCAAACCAGGTTGTTCCAGGGCCCAGCAGGGCAGCAAGGAGCACAAGCACCTTGTCCAGCAGAGACAAAGCCCTGAGAGATGCTGCCAAGGGCAAGGAGACCCAAGGCTATCTGCCCAGTAACTGCTGGCCCCATACATTTCTTTACTCAACAGATTTGTTTCTTCACAGTCATTAATACATAATGCAACTTGAGTGAAGGGAAAAAATAAAAACTATAGTGGAAAGCAAACAGCCTCTGTTCCAGTGACAGCTTGCTCCACTGCAAACAGTGCTGCTGCTCTGCAAGTCTGACTTTTGTATGCAGTCACTCCTTTTTAAACAGAAGTTATTGTTCACTTCTCACAAACAACCTGTATTTTGGCAAACCTGCAAGAAGGTGGAGAGAACTGTAGGGAGGGAGGAAGAAGTCAGCCAGGACCTGGGGCAAGCACCCACAACACCCCTAAAAATGACTGAGACCTCAGCCCAGCTGTGCACGGTGACCTCTCTGGTGTTTGAAGCTGGCTTCAAAAGAGATGTTCAATGCTCAGAAGGAAGCTCAACCATGTTTTACAACCTCCTCCTTGTTACCATCCCTTTGCTGCTAAGGCCAAGACTCCTGCTCCATTCAGGAGCTGCATCTTTTTCCTCATTTATGAAAAGTTCCTTCACAGTAGTCTTGTGCTTCTACTTGAAACGTTCATTTTGGGGCTCCACTAGAAACAATCCTTAAAAACAAAAAGTATCTATAGTATCAAAGCTAGATGGACACATTTTGCTGTTGGATTTTTTTTTAACAGTTCAGAACCAAGGTGTTTTTTCTTTAAAGTTTTACAAACAGGAGCAACCTTGATGTGAAACAGTGTACCTAGCCCTTGTGTGGAAAAACAGAAGGGAACAATAGAAAGAGTGAAAGGATGATTTTTTTTAAAAAGGATATTGAGGGTAAGTGAACAGGATGTAAATTCAAAGCCTTGGTTCATAAATAAAGTCTTTAAAAAAAGCAACATGAGCAGGTAACACAGTGTTAAAACAATCAGAGAACAACACTAGAATGTGTTAATAGTTAATGAATGTGTAAAACACACTTCCAGAATCAAAGAGAAATATGTCATGAAAATATCAACACAGTTCAGTGTGAATCCATTTTTTTTCTTGGAATAAATGCAGAAGTGATTATGGGCAGATGGATCTGTATTCAGCAGCTTTACTTCCCAAAGCGTGGCCTACTTATGAAAAAAGCCTGGAGCACTTTCAGTGTTCATGTTACAGGAACTGAAGAAACACCAGTTGCTTGAGTCAAATTTTTAAATGACCTCAGATATCCTACTTTCATACAGAAGCACTTCCAGGCCTGTTACCCATACAGAAATACAGGTCATAAACTTCTTTTTGCCTCTTACTACAGCAGTGACAACAACACAACGAAAGATACTGTTCAAAAAGCACTCTCATAGTCCCAGATAAAATCTATGATAAAATATTTAGAAACCACTGAAAAACACCACTACAGAGGTGACTATGGAATTCTTGAACTACACTGAATATTTACTTCAAAATCTTTCACATTTATTCTCATATAACTGAAGAGTTTATACTTAAGAGACATTCAAATCATGGTAACTCACCTGACATGATAATCTGTTGCTGGCCTAAGGTCCTTCAAGTGATATTCTAATTCTTCTCCACTGTAGGAAAGAAATCCAAACCCAACCAATTAATAAATTATGAAAAGCAGTACCACACTTAGCACAGCTAGTGACTTTCTAGTGATATAATTTGAAAGAAGAAAAATAATCCCTCCGAAGAGAAACAGCAGCAAACCATGTACCAACAACTGGTCAACACACTTCACATTTCTTGAAAACTTCATAAAGCTCCATATGCACAGAAGAAAAGAATTTATCACACCAATTTATTCAAGGAACTAAATATATGGGTTTATTTATTGCTATCTTATATTTTACTGAGATTTGTATAAAGCTCATCGTGGTTTTCAACGCTCCCAGAGCCGAATAGAGTGAAACCCAAACATTATTGTTGTAGTTTCTGCACATTCCCTATCCAAAATACTTCATACAAAGTGACCCATTGAACTGCAGAGGAAGAAGCAGAGTTTCTTGCACAACTGTTCCACTTATTGCTCTCTCCTCCAGAACCACGCTCCCTGTGAGGACCACAGCAAGGAGACATTTAATTAACACCCAAACAGCTGGATTCAGCTCTCTTTCAATACCAAGACAACTTAAAGCAAAGTGTTTTAGACATTTTAAGACATAACCAGCATACAATCTATTAATTTCAAAAGCAGCCAACATAGTTAGGGCTATTCTTTTTCCTTCTGGCTTGTTTGCTGGTAAATGAACACTGGGCTCAGTCATGTGTTGCCAAATCTGTGAAGATTAAGGTACGGGTCAGTGCTTAATAAGTAATAGACATCTCATGTAAAAGCTTGGCTTATTCATGATTTTATTAAAATATGGGAAACAAGAAAGCTCTCAATTTAGCATAAAGAAATATTTCATAGCTAGCTGGACAAACACAGGGAGATGTCTCAAAATCAATAGAACAAAATCCACCAGAAAGCACATGCCTGCTGGGTCGCCAGAAATCCACCAGCAAGCCTTTTATTTTTTATTTCACATAACACAATGCTCTGCAAGTCCAGTTTTTCCCCTCTGAAACGAGTGCACCTCCTTCCAAAGACAATGTATTCAACATATTGCAGACTCCCTTTTGCCTATAGTAAAAACAATTTCTGCTGCTCCTGATGGAACATACCACATCAAGCTAAAGGCTGCACTCTGGCCAGCAGCAGGAGACACATCACCACCAGCAGCTTTAAAACAGATGCACAGTGTTTCATAACCAGGGGAAAATGTGCAGCCATCAAGCACAAGAAGTACTAGAAAGTGTCCTTCCCACTTTAAAAGCTCAGCAGCACACACTTGACTGTGGAGATGCTCACATTGGCTCACAAACAGCTGCTGGAAATGCCAGAAAAAAAGAGTAAATCAGGCAGCCTTTCCCTGGTTAACACACCCTTTTTGTATTATCCAAGACCTGCCTTCAGCATACCAAGAGGAATACCCTAATTCACAGGACATCTTAAGAAAGGAGAGAGCTTGGTCTCAAGAGGTAATGCCTTAAATGCCCTATCACCTGGACTTTATTTCATGAGACTTGGGAAGGATTAGCTGTTTCACAAAAGCCAAGGTCACATCTCCAAATTCTCTTTCCTAGACGTCATTAGCGGGGAGAAAGGAAAGCATAACACCATATGAACTTGATCACAGAATGAGCTCAGAGGATCACTGCAAGGAGACACAGAGAAATCCCTCAGAATTTTTACTGAAGCCTGCTGAGAGCCAAGTATTCGGGTTTTTCTGGGGAGCCTCTGTAACCTACTGACTGCTCTCCTCCCTCCTCTGCTCATCTAAGACACCACAAAGCAACAAAGTCCTCACATTTTTCTCATTAGCTGAAATAACAAGATTTTACTGTTCTGAATTCAGCAAGTCCACACAAAATGAGCCCATTAGGAAGGCAACTCTCCTGCCTGCACAGTGTACACGAAAGGTTTTGACATTTAGCCTAGAAGAAAAAGTAACCTTTTCACTGGCAACAGGAGTGAGGGCATTGCAGGCAGGATGTGCCACGTGCCAGGGAGGTGGGATGGGGTGGCAATTAGTGACATGCACTCCAGCAGCTCCCTGCAAGCTCCTCTGGGGAGGAAACATGATGCTCAAATGTGCCTTCTTCAGTGACTGATGGCCATGCCAGGATACACCCTGAAAAGCCCAGAGAATTTACTCCTAATGAAGCAAAAAAGTGTAAAATGATGGTTTTTACCTGTAAATGATCTTGTATTTTCCATCCCTCCCTTTGTCTGATAAGGCAACATCGTAGGTACAGGTGTAAGGCAAACCGTTGTTGTGTCTATCTGCATTGAGAAGGCCAGTGGGAGGTGACCAGGAAAGCAAAACTGTTCTTGCTTGAATATTTGTAACCTGTAAAAGAACCATCAGTTAATCTGAAATCCAAGGAAAAACCACTGTTTGGTGAGCATTTGCTTTTGGATGCATCTTCACAATCAATTTCCTGCAAAATGGAAATTTCTGAGCTAGAGTAGAAAAGTAAAGGGTCAGAAATGATCAGTAACACAAACAAAAACACAGATTCATGGCAAAAAGTGATCTCTAACAGATGAGGAATACAGAGAGAGGTTCCCCTGCAGGGAACTGGCTCATCACTGTCTGAGCATCCAGCAAAGCATGCCTCTGGAGGTACCTGCTGCTGTGGCCATTCCCAAAACGGACCTGGAACTAAGTGGAACAAAGACTTTAACCTATAGATTGGTTTATACACAATTATTTTTCTAAAGCTTTTGTTGGGGAGCTTTTTCAATGAAGCTGTGATGGCTTTTTCAGTCATCCTGTTCCTTCTTGCCACTTGAAACCACAATAACTCAACAGCAAGTAAGTGGAAAAACCCAACTCAACCTGAAAATTTATACTGGCTCAAAAGCACAAGGGAAAATCATAATACAAGTCCAACCTGTCAGTTAAAAACTACATTGCAAATCAATCACTTTGTGCCTTGATAGAAGGACTGTGTGTGATCTGCAGACACCACTGCGTGCAACAACTCCATGCAAGAGAGGAAAGGTGTATTTTTTAATAAAACATGGAAAAAGTAGCTCAAACTCCTGCACCAAACCAATTTTATCACCTCATCAGTGCCACTGTATTCCTCTGGAGAGCCAGGTTCACACAGCTTACAGAACTAGCATCACCTTGCTCACCAGGAGAGCCACTGGCACATCAGCTGCATACAGCCAAGCAGCAGCTTCCCAGAGAGCAGCTTCCCTTCTGTTATCAGGCCAAGAAAGAAGAATAAAAAATCCCCCCACCACTGTCTCAAAAGAAAAATAAATAAAAAGCAATAGCTGCACTGGTTATCTGGGAAAGGCAGCACATTTTCACACAAGCCTGCTGAAATATCCCAGGGAAGCCTCAAAGCCTCCAGAGTCTCAAATGCTCTGCCACCAACTCTCCACTTTTCACCACGAAAATAATGGTGTTTTTCCTTCTTAATTTTAGTGACTATATAAAGAATATTTTTTCAGTTAGCCTCCATATGGAAGAATCAAAGACTGAGGGTTTATATTCTTTATTTTTCCTATGCGACAAATTTCACTGCATCTGTAATTTTGACAGATTTTTGCAACACAAAGAGCAAGATGTTGTTATTTCAGAAGGTGTAACGTGAATGTTGCAGGTGCTCAGCTACACATTTCCTAATTTTTGTTGAGGCAAGTGAAACCTCTCACCCACAAATTACTTGGGAATGAAGTGTATCAGCAATCAGCTTTCAGGGACTGCTTGTTTGCAAATCCAGCTTCTGGATATCTTTTATATAATGGAGAATATTTACCTTCTCGTGGGGAAACACATTGCTTCCAGCTGATGAGCACTGCAACTGTTGTTTCTGAGACCCATATATCGACCAGATTCTTTCTGAGCAAGTCATAAATCCATTTTTAACAGCCTGACAAGTAGGTGACACCATGAAATGTCTCATCATAAACACCATGATCTCAAAAGTTAGAGATTTTAATTTATAGCAGCACATTTAAGTCTTGCCAAAATAAGAAAACCTCTGTTCAAGCTAATGTGAAAAAAAAGTTTTAACGCAAGAAGATTTAAGTAACATCAAGCTTTCTTTATAAAAAACATGGACATGCAAATTGTTTTATGAATTTTCATGGCATTTCTTGCTTTCATGGCATTTTCTTATCATATTTTTCTGATGCTATGAAATCAATGTTTATTTTAAAATCTTGGACCAGGCAACCCTGATACTGGATAAAATACCTTATAAGAATCTTGAATGGTTCAAGTAAGACAAATAATTTTTTTGAGCTATACACACACGTATGTAAATGAAATTGTGACAAAGATACATAAGAGCTAAAAATCTGCATTTAAAATAATATTTTGATCAAAAAACTGATTAACAAGATCCAAATAAATTTTAGGGTTTTTTTAACAGACATCACTACTATGCCAGCTCAGCCCATCAACATGCAGTTTCTTTTATTATGGAAATATGCTTGCATAATTGTTTTTCATAAATTCAGACAGACTTGGAGCTGGAGGCATGATATCCTGCCAATGTTCTATTGAAATGTTTTTCTCTATGACTACTCCCAAGGACACACGTATATATTCCACATACGGCAAAACTCTGGCCCTCCACAAACTCCAGCAATCTGTAAAAAGTTAGGTCTTGGGTTTCTTAAAATAAGAGAAAGTATCTTGTGGGCTAACTGCTAGAAACTGTCAGGCTATTATTCTGAAGCCAGCAGAGGATAGAAGTCCAAAGCCAGTTGCTAAGCTGCTGCAGCTACACCATCAATTTCAGAGGGAAGGAGCACTGCCTTGGAGCCTGTAGGTACACAGCAACTGCTGCTGCAGGTTTAAAAATAAACACCAGAAATGGTTCAATACCAGTCTTAGCTGCACTGAGCACACACAGCAAGTGCAGGAAAGCAAGCGAGGGGTCACTGTCTGCAAGATAAGTCAGAAAAGGCAAATCTATTCCCTGCCTGGGCTGTGCACGTCAGCTGGGAATGGATTTACTTGTGTGGCTGGAGATAAACCTATCTGCTGCTCCCTGACCAGCAGGCTGATACCATATCACAGGTACCTGCCAACATCTCCTTTCATAGCCAAAGCCACCACTCAGTTTACTGAGGAACTCCTACCTGAGGCAGGAAGCACTAGCTTTGCTGTGAAAAAAGCTAAGTTAAATAAATGGAGTTATGATATGTTGAGAATAACAAGCAGGCACTTGTAAAACAGTTCAGTATCTTTACTCCAACTTCTCTAACTTACACAAACACCTTTCCAAAGGCACAGACCTGCACCAGCCCTCTCCAGGCTGTAAGGAACAGCCCAGCTACCACCACGATGGTGGGCTTAATGGCCCTTCTGAACTTGCAGACAGAAATACTTTACCATAATTTAAAACCAGCTCATTGTTCATTAACAGTGCACTAATTCCATCTGACAAAATATGAGCAGCCAGAGCATCTCTTCCCAGGCTGGGCAGGTAAACCTCTGTGCTGCTTCCAAGTTCCCCCAGCCTGTCTCATCTGTCCCCAAATTCACTGTGCATGCTTTGAAGAGGGCTGGCTTGGCCTTTTAGCTGAGACCTAACAAAAGATTCTCCCACAAGGAGTTCTGTACGTCTGGTGAAAAGCACAGTTAATTAGTTTCTGAAAACTTCTCAGTTTACACAGTAAATGCCTCCTTTCTGCTCTATCAAAACCCAGTGGTGTAAATAATTATTCCATAAAAGCCCCTGGGAAAGAATCCAACTCCTGCACCACTTCAATAAGGTTACAAGACTGATGAGTATCGGCCCTTCCCGTCTTTCAGGTAATGAAAAATGTTTCTGTACAACTTTCATTATCTTTCAAATTCCGGGTTAGCATTCACAGGCATCGTGTGGTTCGGGGGCTCATTGTATGTGTGAGAACTACACTGCAAGCAACATTCATTTACTCCCTCGAGGGCACCGTTTGAAAGGCTTGGGGGTCAAATGAATTCACAGTTATTACTGGGTTGAGATGCTGCTTTTAAATTATGGCTCTAATCCTGCAATTTTAGGCAAAAACCCCAGTGATTAAATCTGAGTTTCGCTGCAGAGCGAGTCAGCGGGAGCAGGCTGCCTTTGGGAAAGCCAGGCTGATGTTTGAGCTGTGCTTTGACAGAGCCCTGGTGATTCCCCATGGGGGGGATGTCCCCCCCAGCCCCTTGGCTGTCAGATGCAGCCATTTCAGAAAGCCAGAGTCAAGTTTCCCTCCCCTCACCGAGGTATTTGTTTCAGAGAATGATTACTTTGTCCGTGATAACGTGAATTAAAAACATATTTCAGTTGACACAAAACCATGCGGGATTAAAAGCAAAAGGTGCTTTTTAAAATTCTGCCTGTTAAAGAGACAAAGCTCTGATTAAATTTACAGCTCGGCTGCACACCTCTCAAACAGGTAACAATATCTATTATTGAAAACAGACCTTTCATGAAGTAATAATTTTCAAATTGTGCAAATTTTGTACTCAGAGAGGTGCCTGCAGGATCCAGACACCTCCCAGTGACAGCTCTCCTGCAGGAGCTGCTCACAAGGCTAAACCCCCCACGGATGGAGTGAGCTGCCCACGTGGACAAATCAAATCCATGTGCTGCAGACACAGCATCACCCACTTGTCACTGACTCACCACTGTGCTCTTTTCTTTTGCATTGTTTTTTTTCTATACATTGTTTTATTTTTCACTTGTGTATGCACGAGATTTGCCAAGAAACACAACCAAGATGACTATTTATGCATAATATGATGTATTTCTATCAGATGTATTACTGACTATACACACAGAGAAACATTCACACCAATTCATGATTTGTGCGAGTCCTGTGAGTTTAATTACTCACAAATGTCAAAGTTACAGAAAGAATAATAGATAATCTCCAACCTCACCTCAGCAAATGTCATTATTATTGAACCAGCATTTGCCATGGTGTGGATTTTTTTTTAATCCCATGTTTGGCATTATGAAACAAAAGTTATTTTTATCTATTTTTCATTTTTTGTTTCTTTCTGCTTTAAAGGCTCTGGTTACCTTAAATTTAATTGTCCATGTCTCAGAATCCTGCAGATTGCTCTATTAGCTTCTCTTCCTACCTCTAGGGATAAAAAGTATGAAACAACACATTTTTCTTGTCAGCTGTCTGGATTTTTGTAAAAGCACCTGGCTGTGGCTATTGACCAAATGAGCAACACTCAGGTGGTCCTTGGTACAAAAATGCTGACTCTCCCTGTACAACAAACGAGCCTAATTCTGTGCTAAGTGCACTTTCTTCCCTTCTGAGCACCCTGAAACTCTTCTCTCAAGTCTTCAGCTCAGTGCTGTCACTTGTTTCCACACTCAGTGAAGTGACTTGCTCCTTGTGAACAGAGCTCAGGATGGTGTTTGTCACCTCTGCAGGCCTGGCTTAGAACCAGCTCCTGCTCCAGCCAGGACAGCAGCACCTACTGATGGAGCAATTTAACACCAACACCTTTGGTATCTATTCAGAACAAAAGCATCCATCAGAAGAGAACCCAAAAACTCAACCTGGCTCTCCCTGAGCTCTGCCACTCCTGCAGCCCAGGCTCCCACTGCAGAATGTCTCTGTATCAGTCTCTATCAGCTGAATCAAGTTTTCCATGAGCTTTCCACCATTACTTCTTATTTATTTGCTTATTTGTGCCCTACCTCTCCAGGTGGACAGAGGTCTAGAGAGCAAAGGAGAGAGGCTGTGCTTTGGGATTTCTGTCTCCCTCTGCCCCGTGACTGCTTCTTCCCGTGCTGGCTTGGACCATTCATTCAGACCCACAGTGCTCTTCTGCCTTTCATCTGACACACCAAACTAGAAAAAGGCTTACAACCTGATTTATTAATAACCTCACCTGACTGCAGTCACACTCAGCATTAGGGTTATTTACAGGGTGATTCAATTCCATCATAATTTACAGGCTTTTATGGCTCAGACAAACACAGACTATGGTAATTTGCCATTGAATAATAGAATTAGCTTAATTTAATCATGATTAAAGGCATAAATTGCTCATGACAAAATTAAACCCAGGGGAGAAGGGGTAAGAGCTATGCAAGTCACCCCAGTGCACTGAGTGCATGAATAGTGGGAATTGTCCTCTGGAAACAGACAACTGGTGCAATTCCTAGAGTGGGCAGAGCCCTCAAACACCCAGGAGCACAAAAGATCCTTCAGATTTACAACCCAGTAAAATGAGTTAGTGGCAACAATCTGCTAAGGAAACAAATCAGAAGGGCTCCCCTGTGAAATCACCAGTATGTTGTGACACAATCTACTTTTCACATTTGCTATTGCACCTTTGTGTGGCAATCTGAGATCACATACCTGTGGTTTCTCCATTCCAGAAAGAATGTCTTGAACCCTTTTTGTTTCTGAATCAAATTCTGTAAAATAGAAAATGGGGGAAGAGGAAGAGAAATAAATTACCAAAATTAAACAAAAATTTCAGTTACATAAATAAAAATAGGGGAGGGAAACAGACATTACAACATGACTATCAGTAGCCTTGTGAATTTAAGGCATGCAGTTACATGGATTAATATTACAAAAAAATTAAAATAAAAAAAGGAGGGAATGAAACTTTCCATAACTGCAGATATTCAGAAAACTGAGACTACTTGTACAGGTCTCCTCCAAAAACAGTGCTATTAATTGTGCTCTGCATTCAGAGAGTAAAACCACCCTGGTTTTCCAGAACTCAGCTGTGAGAGAAGCCCAGGAGTTTCTCAGTTCCTGCTGCAACTAACCCTGGTTGGTTACCCAAACCCACCCTCACCCAGCAGCTGCAGACTGGGCTGTCCCCCTGGCCACCAGGGCTCTGCAGAGGACAAGTGTCCTTGTCCCATGCAGGGAAAACCCAGGGGAGCCTGTCCTGAGCCCCAGCACCCACCCTGCAGCCACCTGTCCTCAAACTGGGCAATGCCCAAACCTCTCCTACAGCCACCTCCCAGCTGTGGAGGCAACAAAAGTGATGCCAGGCAAATCCCAGAGTCTGACAGCAGCAATCCACCCTCCCTGCCTGAGCCTTGTCCTGGTACAGCAGCTCTTGCAGGGGCTGCACACAAGCACCCACAGGCTGTGAAGTGCTCCCCCTAAATTAGAGGGATAATTGTGCAGAAGGTGCTGCAGATCCCATCCTCTGAGCAGTGGAATCACAGCCTTTCCCTCATCCTCCCCCCCTCAAAACAATCTCGAGGTGAAACATCAGCTCAGAGTAATGAGGTGACACAAAGCAGCTTTATTCCTTTTGGACGACAGCACAGAGAGGCCTCACTTTCCACTACAGTATTCTCTAATGGAAAACTAGGAACATATTTTCCTGGTTTTTTGATTTTTCTTTTTTAAAATGTTAATGCAAAAAGTTTGCTCACCAAAGCAGAAGAACATATCTCACCTACAGCAAAATGAGCCAGATGTACTTGGCATAGGAAGCAAAAAACATTAATAAACAGGTGGGATCAGATCAACAGCTTTCACTAATGATTCCCCCAAAACCTGACCTACTTCTCGTAGCCCAAGAATGTGTCTTTATTTTTGTCTGTGACCTGCTTTAAAAAAGTAGATCTTCGTTTTAAAAATTCCATGTGCTCAACTGCCAAAAAATAGAATTGGCTGAATGCTGATGGCAGAATTCCAGTGTAAATGCCCATCTCTCCCTACAAGAATGCACCTTGGTGTGGACTGGGAATGACAGATCTCCTGCTGCACACATTCCTGGATTCCTTTTAGTCTCAGCCACTTGGAAAATAAAGGAGTAGAAATATTTCAGAAAAAGTTGAGGATAGCAAGATTGTTTTTTTCCATAGCAGATAACCCTCAGAGTGTATTATAAAGAGCATAAAGTGGCAGGATTGAGCCAGAATATGATAATACTGATTCCAAAAATTCACAGATGGACTAAAATGGCTGAGGAAAAGGCTGAGATGCTGATCCAAGTGAAAATGGCAAACTTTGGGGTGTTTCAGAATGCAGGGCTCCTTTCAGCACCAGTAAAGAAGTTGAACTGTGCCACAAAAGCCTGGAGGCAGATCTGCACAGTGTGGAGATCCTGCAGGCTTATCTCGAAGGGATGCTAATCAGAAGCAGCTTCTGCAGCTCTGAGTGTAACAAAAAAGCTGCTACTATTCTATCAAAAGTTTCTGGTTATTATGTCACCCCTAATTACAACCCCCAGAAGCTGAGCGTGAATCACTCTCAACCTTAAATCCCAAACATGTGGACTGAATTTTCTTTCCTCTCTCTGCTTTCTAGCAAGGATGCTCTGTCACACTGAGCAGGAGAGGAAAACAAACCCTGAAGCCCAAAGAAATCTCATTTCCCTCTGCCATGAAAGGTGATTGATTTGTACAGTAACTGAGTCCTCCAACCCCCAGCAGGTCAGGGCTGAGGGTTCAAACTGCTCCAGGCACAGGAACTGACTCCAAGACTTAAGGGAGGTAGGTATGCCCAGCAAATAAATAATAATTTAATTACTTCAGTCAAACTTCTCAGTGAAGTGTCCTATTCAGGGAATTTTTTACATTAGTGTCCCAACTCTGTATCTTGCTCACACAGAGAAGGCTCTGGGTACCAGATACAGAGGTCTTTGGTTATTAGAGACACGTGGACATTTATGAGGTCAGTATGGACATTTATGTGGTCAATATGGACATTTATGTCACCAAGTGTTTATACAGATAAGCTGGAGGTGGAAGAAGACAATTCTTCTTCAGAGATTTTGGGGAGAGGGAGAGAGGTAATGGGATACATATAACAAATAATGCCCTGTGAAAATAAAGCAAATACTAAAGGCAGAAAGCAATAAATGTCCACATGAGATGTCTGTAACAGCATCAGAGAATATCACAGGTCGAAAGGGGGCCTCAGGAGTGGTTATCAAGAATTGCAGTATTTACAGTATTTCAAATACTTAGTTTTCTATTTCAAGAGTCATTAAAAAAAATCTTGGGGTTCTATGGATGGCTGACTTCCTTTCTGTAATAAACATGATTATTCACAGTCTCCTGAGCTAGACTAAGCTAAGGAGAACGAGAGAGACCTGTCCCAAATCAATCCCTCAGTAGGGAAGTTGCTCTAACCTCCCAATCTCTCTGAGTATCAAGCTCAACATCTTCCTTCCAAGCCAACAAAGAGCAGAAAGCCTTCTGAAATAGAAGGCAACAGAGAAGGAAAGAAACCATCTGATGTGCTTTATCTGATAACACAGAGCTGCTGCAAGGCCTTAAATCCTGGCTCTCTGTTGTCACTCAGCAGCCACCAAGGACTATACTCTAAATTAACTCACTGCAGCATTTTGGGACAAGGAGCATGAGCATCTGCTGGACATCCTAGATGCAGTGGTGGAAAAATGGGCAAGAACAGCAGCAAGAAATGGACAAGTCTCGATGTAAAACAGGTGATTCAGATACAAAAAAACTACCAAGAGCTGCTCAGGAAAGGTGGTGGGTGGCAGAGCATGGCTCATGTACCCGGGGTGTCCCTGAATAACAGGCAGTTGATCTGCATTTCAATTTTTGTCCCTTCCTCTCCCTCAGCTGATTCAGCACCGAGTATCTGACAGGCAGATAGAAAACCTCTGTATGTCAAAGCCCCAAATGCTGGGGCTTGCAGGAGCAGGCAGCAGGAGTTGCTTTCCTCCCTTGCCACAGGAACAGGAGCTCAATCATCCCCAAGGAAGAGCCCATCCAACACTTCAGGTCATTGTCCCATTTTAACTTTTCCTCTCAACATCTGTTCCCCACATCTGCCATGGCAAAACTCTTCCTCCTAGGAGGAAGCTGGGGGTGGGGATGAATTCCTTGCGAATGCTCCATGGGGTCCTCTGAGGGACAGTACAAAAAAATCAGACTTACCCTGCTAATCTCACTGTCTGAGAGATATTCTAGCACTCCCAAGCTACAGCACTAGGTTCTAATTCCCAGGCTGTGGGTTCTTTGCATCCAATGTTTCAGACTAATCTTTTATTGCAGAAAAGCCAGCTGAAAGACCTGGACCACACCAAGTCCTCTCTTTTTTCAGAGTTTTGAATCATAAACAAAACTCTCTATACATACAACCAGGAGTAAATGCCCCTAAAAACTAAACACTTTCTCAGCAGCTGTTTGGTGCTAACAGGGTTTCAGTGTCAAGTCTTGCTGAACTAAAGCCTTTCATTCTATGCTTCTGTTAGCCTGTGTCTATGTTCCCTTCTGCACGTACAGCACAAATATAATTTTCAAATCTTTCCAACCATACTTTTAAACACCAAGCACAGCTTTAAAAAACAGGGGAA
This sequence comes from Irena cyanogastra, assembly GCA_013397155.1. Lineage (NCBI taxonomy): Eukaryota > Metazoa > Chordata > Aves > Passeriformes > Irenidae > Irena > Irena cyanogastra. The sequence goes on along the minus strand of VWZV01003266.1, from coordinate 437,235 downwards.
AAAAATGTCAGTTCAAGGTAAGTTTGAAGTTTCCATCAATAGTTTACATGTTTGCATGAACAGCAGCTGTGTATGTAAATGGTTTGAAATAGCTAAAAGCTCTAAACTAATTAAGATTTTCCCATTGCAAATACACATTTTAGGTTTGTTCTGCATTCTTTCCTTCGAAGAGAGGAAAAGGTCCAGCTCAAGACTTAGCTTCTGGCCACAGAAAGTATTTACTGTTTCAACAGCCTTTCCATTCCAAGAGAATGACATCAGCACTAGCACTTTGCAAACTCCGAGTCTAATTCTCAAGCAGAGCTCCATGCTCACAGATATGCCAGTCATAACACGACATGCTTTCTCAGAATTTGTTCCAGATTTATCGGGGCTGTGACCGGCTTTAATGCTGGGAAAGATCTTTCATCAGTCACGTACAGCACAACCTACAGCCCCCGAGAAAATGAACTCCTCAGAACACAGCCCAGCTCCTTTGTGAGCTGCCTGCCCATGTCAAAGCTTAACACACCACGAAGAACACATACAGGCTTTCAGGGAATTGCAGAAATGTAAGTTAATAAGCTCTTTGTACAAGAACAAACCTAAAGCTGCAGATGTCACGCAGCAGCTGAGTCACAGGAGCAGAGGGGATGTGACACAGCCACCGAGTCCACCCTCCTACACTGAGACATGATCATCTAGACACAAACCACTTCTCTGAGATGGCTCCCTAGCCCATTTCTCCAAAATAAATGACAATTAAATAAATGACCTCCTGCCCCATGATCATGGTAATCTCCAAACTTCTCAGCTGGGAGAACTACCACAATATCTAACTCTTCATCACAGGGAAGATGATCTCAACTCTCCCTGATGCATCTGAAACTCATTCCTCCTTCTTTCCTGCACATCCGCCCCAGACAAGCTCATCACCCCTTCCTTTGCTGCCACCTTTCACCGACTTGCAGGAATTTCTTCCTTTAACAAAACAAGCTCATTTCTCCATACCTGTCTGTAAGAGACCCCACCTGCTGCTGTCCTCTGTTGTTTTTTAAATTGGTCTCCATCCTCCTGGGGATATGGCACAGCCTTGCCCACCATGTGCCAGCTGAGGTCCTGGCAGCACCAGAACTGAGGACCCATTTACAGAGCTTGCTTAGAAGTTCTCTCTTGTCTTTGTCTACAGAATAACTTGACTCTTGGTGTTTGTAATCTCCTATTCCTCCCAGAACTACCACCTAATTTAAAAACCAGCAGTTTTGAGACCATCTAGCTGCAGTGCAGTACATGGCTCTTGCCTTGATCAAACTTATTCTTTGAAGGCCATTACTGAGCTCTCCTCCTGTCTTGCCCTCCCCTTCCCTGACCCATCAAGCACTCTCAACCCTATCAGAGCCTGATATGGACTATAATTTAATAAGCCTCAATCCTTATTCCATCCTTCAAGCCCTTAATGAAAATATTGAATAAAATTAGAGCTAGGACAAATTCCTGCCTGATCCAGTTTGATGCAGCTCTCCAGTCTGTCAGGGAGGCAGCCTAGGACAGGGTCATGGATAAACTGCCAGGCTACAGATGTGACACTGGGAAGGGCAAATCCAGTGCCACACTGAACACACAGGGCTTTAAAAAACTCTTTCCACCACCAACTCCAAGCTGGGCAGAGCAGCGAGAACTTCAGAATAAAAAACATGTGGAAAAAAAAAATCTATTCAAAACAATCAATCACACCATATGAACCTACAATACACCAAGGAAGATTATTAATTAAGTCTGGACAAGATTTCTAGATGTTAAATATTTCAAATTTCTGTTCATTACATGAAAGCTAATAAAAAACACCAATGATAAAATACAACTATGGCTCCCCTGACAAAGGTAGAGAGATTGATGTTATCAAACTTCAGATACAATTGTTAAAACATGTTCTAATTCTTTAAAAATTGCCATGCATGAGCGTATCACAATTTTTCTACTTCTAAGTGCCTTCCCACTGTTGCTATCTGATTTCTCCTGCTAACATACCTTAATTAATGCCTAGGAGCTTATCCTTCATTATTTATCCTTAAAGACCAAACCATATCTAGATAGTAAAAAACAAACAAACACACACCACAAAAAAAAAAACAACCCAAAACCAGCCCCGAGTCACTCACTGAAGGCAAACAGAACAAAACCCAGAAAGGCACATTTTCAGACCTAAAATCAGAAAAATCAAATCTCTAGTCATCCTGATTCACTGGGCCAATAAAGCAAAGGATGACTGAATTGCTTTGCCTCAACACCAATGTGATTTAGGCATGAATTTAATCCCACACTTCAGAGATGTCCTGGCCACAGTCCATATCTATTGACCTGCTAGTTTCACCCTGACTGCTTCAGTATCCTATTGTCCATGGGACAGAATACTCCAATATACCTGGAATGCAAATTCACAGCTTGTCCTTCTTTAACCAAAGGCACTTCCTATCACATGGATCAGGATCAGATGTGAAAGCATTAGAACTTACATAATGAAGTCACCTGGGCTAAAAAATGTTTTAAAAATAAATGTAAGGGCATCCAATCCTCCTTGCACCCCATTATTGTTTGGATCTGTTTTTCATTGGGATGGAGAAAGGAAAATAAGATCAGTAGCAACCAGCAAGGGAAATAAAAGGCTGGATGCAAGGGACAAATGGAGGGTAAGTGACATGTTGGGTTTGTTTTTCTCTGCTTCTCCGCTGCTACTGCTGGAAGACAGCAAAAACAACTCCTACTTTACTGGCTGGAGATCTGAGCGAATTCCTACTGTGAACACGCAGTTGGTCCATCAGAAGGCAGAAAAGGGCTTTCTTAGTAAAATACAGCAACCCCCCCATCTCCATCACACACATCTGACATCCTGAGCGAGCGCTTTGTACATCTCCCAAAGCAGATAACAGAGGCAGGGCACTGGGGATGGCTGCAGCTGGCTGGGTTTGAAGGAACACCAAATCAAACAATGACATAACCCACAGAAACAGAGGAAGCCCAAGCTGAATCTGCTGGAACAACAAACCACTTACACACAGGACCTCCTCTTGGAGCACTCTCTTTTCATCATTTTGATCTGCTGTAGCTTCTTTTCTCTGTCAAAATATTTTTTCTTTTTATTTTCAGCAGCTTCCCTTTTGCTATTCTGTCAGAGCAGCTCACATGCTATGTGGGGTTGGGAAGACAATAAAGGCTCTGCAGATAAACCAAGCAGTGTCTACCCCTCCATCTTTTGGTCAAGTATTTGACAAAGAGTCTGTAAGTCCCTCCTCCCACTTTCCAGGCAGAAGGCTGGAGTTTTGTTTTCACTAAAACTTTGCCACCAAACACCTTTTCCTAGGAACAATGATGTTCCTCACACTCCTCGGAATTCTGTACGATAGTCGGGATGCATGGAATTTCCTTACACTTCCTTCCTTCCATTTATTTCGTGCTGCTTCATGCTTTGTCCCTCTCATTTCTCCTCATTCCCTGTGACTGCCTGTCCAGCCTTTGCCACACTCAAGGGCTGTTCTCCAGGCTGAGGAATCCAGTGGTCATTCAGGAAGGGATGTAACTTCTGCAGAGCTGCACCTTGCTGTCAGCAGCACCCCAGGCTGCCCCAGGTGACATGGCCATAAAAACCCCACAGGCTTCCCCAGCTCAAAGCAGGAGCAGGGGATGGTCAGCAGCATGGCTGAGATGCCCATGGTTCTTAAAATGTGAAACTGGCTCAAAAGGATGTCTGACACCAGCCATGAAATTACACCATCTGGCATTTACAAAAGAAAAAGTTCCCTTCAGTCCTGGCACCCGACTGTCACAGCCAGGCAAAGCATCATGAGCACACAGTAAAGGAGACTCACAACTCCTCCTTGCACTGACAAAAAGCACAACTTTGACAGCACCAAGGATTAATCTTCTCTTCCAGCTGGGTCACTGAGAGCTCCACTGCATCCCACCACAGGCGTGGCTTTGTCTCTGTCACTCCTGAGTGTCCCTCTGGGACAGCCACACCCAGTCCTGCTGGGGCAGAGGAGAGTCCTGCACTCCCCAAGAACTGAGGTGGAAAGCACAGTCCCTAATGAACACAGACTGACAAGTCTCCAGTGATCCATTTTAAAGGGGCTTCTAAAATCCTGTGTCTGCTGCCCCATGTCAGTGAGGAAATACTTTTCTCTGAGATAGCATCCCCAGTGTAGGGGGACAATGGCACCAGGATTGAACACAAAACAAAACTTACTTCTTCTTGACGTTCAAAAATATGACCATAGGCAATTCTGGCCATAAAACCCTTTGCTAATCTGCTTATTACACAATAAGAGCATTTTTCTGATCAAACACAAAACTAGCAAAATAACCTGCAGAACTGCATATTTGCACAGAAAAACGATCACACAGCACAGCCAAAACAGACTCCACAGGAGTTCCAAACTTGCTGGGGATTAAACAGAGTACCTCAGCCAAAATTAACAACTTCCTTGGCAGTGAACCTCATAAAGCCACTGAGTTTGCTACAACAATAGGAAGGCAGCAGAGCACTTCCCCAATGCAGAGGCACAGCAGAAACCATCATGAACTAAAATAAATTTAAGAAAATAACTGCAGGCCAAGTTTTGCCCTCAGTCAACTCCTCAGCCTTGCTCGAATCAAAGAAGAAATACCTCCTTTAGATTTCATGGTGAGGAATGTAAAGTGCTTTGGGATGCTGGGTTGGAGCAATAATCACTGTTTCAGTCTCAAGAACAGAGTCAGAGCAAACCAAGCTATTAATACTCTATGAGAAAGTAAGCACGGAAAAGTTGCACTAAAACAGGATAGAAGCAGAAAATGTGTAATCTTTTCACTGTTATTGATTTTTGTCTAAGCATTTACAGTAAAGCAGAAATTTTATTTCTATGCACTACTTAACATTATTTGCACATCTTTAAAAGATGTTAGATGCCACAGGAAAATAAGTTGGGCTTTTTTTTTTTTTTTAATACAACCATTCCAAATCATGGCGCTAGAAAGGTAAAGATTTTTCATGAAGTCTGCACTGGGATTTTTCAATGAAAACCTAGTGAGAGGCTGCAGTTACAACATTCTTTGAATGAACCCCAACCTAAGCTCTCCTGTCACCAATGTAAATTACTGACCTATTTTTCCAGATGAAAAGTATGATACAATGAAATTGCAATGAGTGGTGGAGGAAATCACAGTAATCCCAGAAACCAAATAACATCCTTCTGTGGGGGAAGGCAAAGAGCTTCCCTTCCCTTCTTTAAATCAGCCCAAACACCTACAGATTGACAGCAGAACAGAAATAAATTATCTTCCTCATGACAGATGACAATCAACTGACTTAAGCAATCCCAGCCTAAATTGTTTTGCAGTCATGTCTGAAGGATGAACTATGACTACATGAGCTAGAAGAATATTAAACAGAACACTTAATAAAGACTGGAGGCTAAATTTATAAAATGCAGAAGTCAAAAAGGCTGATGTAATCTCATCTGTGCCCTCTCATGCCTGAGATGGGAAGAATGAGTTCAAGAATGTTTAAAAAACCTGATCTATAATAAACCAACTTCCTGCTAGTGAGCTGAAGGGAGTGCATGGGCAATTAGCAGTCCTGTATGGGACAGGGCCAAAAAGCGGTCTTGGATATTGGCACAACCAGCTTCACCACTAAGAAACCTTCCAAATATTTAAAATATTTCACAGAAATATCCACCTGATTACTGCTTGCAGGGGAGGATTCAACAAAGCTACAGGAATTTCAGCTCATTCTGGATTTCATTGCTGAGATGAAATTCAGGCACAAGTCACATGAATTGCAGTAAATCAAAGCAGCTGCTTCTAAGCACAGCTCCTTAGAGGGGAAAAGAAAAACAAGAAAAAAAAAACAACACAAAAATCAAACTCAAGCTTCAGGACAACATCTTTTATAATAAACCTTGGAGAAAACTGAAATGGCTGCTTCATTTTAGAACAGTGTTTATCCTTTCTGTCAACTGCAACACTCAAAGCATCACCCTGCATTAAGATTCTTCCTCCCCTTAAGAGCAAATATACTGAAGGTCGGAAAAACTTCAGAAATCAAATCCCACCCTTCCTCAGAAAAGGAAGAGTAATCGATGGGGTTTGAAGCACAGCCTAAGAGAGTTCAATAAACAAATCCCATTAACGTCAGGGGGACATGAAATTTCATTTCACCACCTCTGCAAATGCAGCTGGAAATACAGACAGACATTGTTCAGAACATCTGGCTATACAAATAAGTGTTGTTCATTAAATCATTAGACTTAAACGCGTTTTGTTTTTTATAGTCTGGAGGGAGGAAATGTTCCACCTCTTCCCTATAAATACCCTCTCCCTTTTGGCTCCCTGTCCCAGATATTGCCAAATAAGGGAAACACAGTGCCTTTCCTTTGTCGGTGGTCCATGTTATCTCCTCCTAACTGGTGAGGATACACTGCTTATCTTGCTCTGAAGCTCTGAGATCTGGGTGTAACTCCTCCCCTCCTCACAGGCATTAAATCAGTGAGCATTTAAGCAGGATGAAAATGTACTTTGTACGTTTTTTTTTTTTTTTGCTGTTGGGGGGGTATCCATAAATTATGTAAACTCCTAGGAAAAAGGTTCAGATTTCATTCTTCTGGATTTGACTGTCAGTTGCAGCAGAAGCTGCAAATTCTTGAGATAATATGAAGATCCTCTAGGGGAAGAGGTTGTGCCTTACGTCATTTAGCACTGACTTCCTGATAAATGATGGAGCAGACAGTTTATCCAGCTCGCCCTGCCAAGGAGATCCTGCTGGCAAAATGAGGCAAGGGAGGGATAAAGCAGATGAGAATAAAAATATGAGAGCCTACAAAACCTGATCAGGATTGGGGAAAACAGCATTGAGGTAAAACACCAGGCCCTGCCAAAAGGGTTTACAAGCCCTAATAAGGTCAAACACAAGCCCTGGAGCCAGATTCCCTCACTCTTTACTAGATGTGCCCTACACGCTCCTGGGTGGATTTCGAGCTGTGTTTCCTGTAGTTAGCACACTTAGGAAGATTAGGGAGCTTCTAATGAAATTTATTTTATCACAGCTGCTGTGGTGAGACTGAAAAATGTAACCAGAAGTGTGGTGACTCATTCTGCCCCATGGATGCCCAGACCAGCAGTTCTCAGAGCACCACATAACCATGCTGGATCATTTTTATCCACACTCCCCTGGTGTTTTCTTTGCATCTTCAGGTACAAAAGTCTGAACAAAACCAAGTTTGAGGCATTTCCATTTGCCTTTAAAAACAGCTGACATTGAAGATGGGAGAATATTGTGCAAGTGAATTAGGAGATGCTCCCACTCAGCTGATGAAGAGAATCTCTTATCTACAACTTCTTGTGCCAAAGTTATGAAGCTGGCTCTTTAGTCTTTCAAGATAAGGGCACAAAAATAGAGTGTATCTCCTCTCTCCCTGTGTCAGCCCTCCCCAGCTTGTACCAAAGCAGTGTGCTGTGACAGAGGGTGGGACTGCCATGGCATTCAGGCTTCCCATAAACTCTGGGTTTGTTCCTGCAGTATGGACACAGCAAGAGAATACCTCCCTGCTTGTGACAGGTCACATGCAGACAAGATTTCACAGGCTGGCAAATTCCTGGAAAATTATCTGCACACAGGCAGCTTCTGGGAAAGAGTTGGTCAAGATGCCTGAGAAGGAAGTACCCACAGGCAGCTGAAAGCAAACACTGCTGGGTTTGGAACTGGGCAGGGCTATGGCAGAGGCAGGGAGTGCACTGGGCATGGACTTGCTTTCCAGCACCATTTGTGATATTTAGCTTTTACCCTTCTCCATCACAGCCCCCATGATGTAAGTTAAGCTTCAAGACAGCAGAGGAAACAGATTTGTTTCTCTCCCTCAACAGAGTGTATTTCAGTGAAGCTGGATAAACGTTTTAGCCATTCTTTTTGCTGAAGAAAAGTCACAAATTAAGCCTGATCTGGATAAATTCTTGCAGGCACACAGAACTTGGGAATGTACTCTACCTGAACCCTGCAATATGTTTCCAATACAGCCGTCAGTCTATAAAAAGCTCACTTAAGTGGTTACTTTACGTGACTATTAGGCAAAAATATTATTTGGTGAGAATCTGTGTGGGCCAGCTAATGGAGCTGAAGCTGGTACACAAAGGTGTATCTGACACTCATAATCACTTTGTTTACTGCCTGAACGAGCAATTCACAGCCTGTTATTTTGGAGAAAATACCAAAGATAAAGACTGCTGGAGAAGCAGGCATACTTCCAAATAGAAACAAACAAAAGCACAAGCTCAGTCATGATGTGGGAGATAAGGTCAAGGCACGAGAATATCACACTGGAAATTCTGGGTGTCGAAAACGAACACTGGTTTCTCAAGTTCAGACTATGCCCTAATTAATGCATCCTATTTCCTCTCATGCATTAAAACTTAAAGGAAAACAGCACACAAAAGCTATTTCTAATGAGATATAAGTCTGAAGAATTCAGACAAATAGTATTAATGGCTAAAACTATTTAAAAAATGCTGTAGGAACAGTAAAACCATTTAGATTTCATGTATGATGCTGATCTATCCTCTCAGGATTCCACACGTCTCTGCTTCCACCAAATATTATGTTTGATGCTGCATTATTTGGTATAATACTAAAATTCACTTAACCTGACAGATGTATTTTACTCTTCTGTGTGGTTTTTTTCAATGCTATTAATAAAATCACTGTGTCAATTTTGACAGGTTTTCAGAAGACAATCTTATTGAAACTCCTTATTTTATACAAGCAAGTACATTTAGGGACACCAGAGAAGCTGCATTTAACATAGGGGTATTTTGTATGGCAGCAGAAAAAACATTTATGACCAATTTTGTATGCAGAACATTTCTACATTGGTAGAATGAATGTCTATTAGCATGTACCAAATCATCCGTTCACAGCTAAAATAACATAAAATTTACATGTATTGCCAGTGTTTCTCAGCCTCTTTGCTTACATGGACTGAAAGTGATAAAACTACTCTTGTAAGCTTTTAAATCTATAGGATATACAGGCACAGATAAATATATGACTCAATAAGCAAAATGGATTCAGGACCAAAATAGAAAAGAATTGACAGGATCTAGAATGAGTAAGAAGAGGAACTTCGCCTTGTTCCTGTCTGCACTGAATCACAGCTCCCACAATTTACCTTTAATTCACAGGCTCTGGATTAAAACAACAACTTGATACAGTTAAACAAAAATAGAAAAAAACCACACGTTTTTCCTAAGTGTATTTAAATGTTACATGGAAGACTGAGTGAGAACAGGATGGGGCTGTACCCAGAACGCCTCAGCTCTGCTTTTCCATACCTCACCCACTCTGCATCACTTACCAGCACTTGCAGAGCACATCCTACCCCATTCAGAGATACCTGAGGCTACTTCTCCACCTCAGAACTCCTGCTCTGCCAAGTTAAGTACTTATTTTAAAATGTTTTCAAATTAAAACCACCATTGTCAGGAAGTGCTCTTGCCAAGCCCATTTTCTGTGTAGTCTCAGTGCATTGCCCTCAAAGAAATGAGCACACAGAGCCACCCACATCTCCTGAGAAACTTCACGCAGCAGGAATTTGAAGCCATGGTTTTCACCTCTCAGAGTAGCTGGAGGCTGCTTCAGTGCACGAAATCAGATTTACAAAACCTCCACAACAGGAAAGCAACACCTCTGAGGCTTGTACACATATGACGATGGAAGTTTATGATCTGTCCATAGTCTGCAACAACTCTTTGAACTATTAATTGATTCTCATGATTTTTCCTCCCTTCTCCATGTGTAAAGCACATCAATGCCAAAGAAAGCAGCTGCTTGGAGCAGGGAAGTGCACACCAGAGTCAGCGTTCCTCTCTGGGAAAGCAAATGTGCTTTTCAGAACTGAGTTAGATGAGTTCACAGACAACAGGTCAGTGAGAGGGACCCAAAGGACCAGGCAGGACTCGACCCTCCCTGGTACCTGGCAGGTCTGGATGCTGCTGGAGGAGCCCGGAGCGGCACTGGGGACACGTTCAGGCTTGCAGGCTCCTCCTCAGCATCATCTTCATCACACTCCTGGGCTAGAAGGGCCCCTAATCTGAAGCCAGATCTTCTCAAATGAGGACAAAACCATCTTTAGGAAGGCTTTCACAAAGGCCCCTGCCCAGGCTGGGTCTGTTTGTTCTGGCATCCAACTCCTGCACAGGATGCACACAGAAATCCATCGCTCACTTCCCAATTTTACCCATTTCAAGTGTTTTAGTTTCGGCTGTCTTAGGCTCTTCAAACTTCAAAAAGGATTAAAAAAAAAAAAAAGATTTTATCTTATTTGAAGAGAGGGAAAAAAAAAGACATTTTATAAGGAAATAGGCAAAAGCATTGTCAGAATGCTCAAAAGTGCTTATGTTCCCACAGTACTTGCAGCCACATACAGAACTTCTTGAACTAGCAGATCACTGCATGACCAAGAAGGGAGCCACTGAGTGCATGAGAAGGAAGTGACTCAGACTGAAATTCATAAAGGACAGCATGAATGGGACAGGATTTCCGCTTACAGCTCTTTTTACATGGCAAGGCTCCTTTACAAAAAAAAAAAAAAAAAACACCCAACCCACAAAAACCCCAACCCTGCTCCCTCCTGTCCCATTCAGTTTTTAAAACAGCTCTGTGGAAAAGCTCCAATATGGATTTTAAATCAGAATCCCAGTATCATACCTCCAAGCCTTCTACCTGTACAAAACACCATCCATCATCCTAGCAGAAACACTCAGAAGAATTGCTAAATTTTCAGTCAATTATAAGCAATCAGTTTCCTTTTTTTTTGCCTTAAAACAGCCTATTTCCAACATAACTAAAATTGTTATTTACATGTGCACCACCCAACACAGCATGATGCAATCAATGGAAAAGGTCAGAATTGCACTTATATCCCCAATCTGAAACCATAAATTTCCTAGTAAAAAGAGGATGTTGCTGTTATAGAACCACCTTGGGATAAGGGTGCATTATAGAAGCATCAACTTATTTTTAATGTACCATCATGCTGTACAGAGTACAGAAGTGCTGTAACTTCTTTAGGGGCTCCAGGGTCTCCCCCCTTCTCCAGGCTCAACCCTCTCAGTGTGTGTTGGTAAGGAAGGTGTTCCAGCCCCCTCATTGCTCCTGCAGCACTGTAATAACCTCAGCCACAGCAGGGTGGGTGTGCTAAGGAAGGGTAACACACCCCTCAGAGAAATCACTACCAAAAAACAAGGAGCAGGACAAGCATCACCGTAAGCACAGGGGCAGCAGATCCCAGAACAGAAACTCCCATCTCCCCTGTGTGGATCATCTTTCTCTGCTGATTAAAGCAGACACTCCACTTGCCTCTCTGAGCATCAGCCCAGGAGCAGATGAGACCGCAGGGAGAGGTGCCCCTGGGCAGCTCCCACCCACGCTTCCAGCACTGAGGCAGCTCCCAAACTCTGCTCCAGCCAGCCCAGTCCCAAAGGAGAGCAGTGACTGTCAGGCTGCAGCACTGTGTACTGACACAGGCTGCTCCCTGCAGCAACCAGAGCTGAGGCTGTGCAAGTGCCTGCTCCAGCTGTGTCTGGGGCTCCTAAAGCCCCCTCCCTTGCCAGCAGCTGGATCCTGGGATTGCTCCATCATCCAAACACCCAAAGAAGCCAGTTCCACTGCAGGAACACACACACCCCACAGCCAGATAGGAAATGACAGGCCATCAAGCATATCACAATCCTCGTTCAACAATCCACGCAAACAAAGCCCTCAGCTCCAGCTCTCCTTCACCTTACTCCAAGTTTTACTGCAAATTCATACACTCCTACTCCCTTCCTAAAGAGTTTCTTGGTTAAGTGGTTTTCTAAATAAAGACTTATCCAAAAGTTTTATACATATATATAAATATTTTTATATATTTATGTATCTAAAAATAGATTTTCCAGGCTATTCTGCAGAGTTTTGGAAGCAGCCACACAGCACCACCAAGTTTTTAACTATTAGCAGGCTGAACAGATACACATCCACAAAACCTGTAAGTTTAAACTCCTTTGCTACTTGTTGCTTCTGACACATTCATTTTTTTCTGGCTATTCTAAAAACTGTCACTTAGCAGCATAAATCAAATTAGCAGCTGTGCCCAGACTGAGTTAACTCTCACCCTAATTACCTCTATGGCCAGGTTAGTCAGGTATTCATCAATAAATCCTCAAATAATTAAAGAGGAATCAGAGAAGGTAAATATAAAGCAACAGATACGATTCGAAGCTTGTAAATATCAAGTGGGAACTTATTTTAGGGAGCTGCTTCATGAGAGCCTTTAAGAAACCTCTGTGACCTTTCTGCAGAAATCTGAATGTAAGTTTACATGTATGACTATAACAATACACTGATGTCAAAAACCTCACATTTGAACCCAGAGCATCTTTTATTCTTTTCTTTTAATATGAAAAACATTATCTTATCCCTGCTTTGGCCACAGACCTGCTGCAGAGCAGTTGATGCAACTCCAGGGCTCCCACTTTTGGGTGCAGATGCAGAACCTAATTTTAAAAGGCAGGATGTTTATTTGCACAGCCTCTTGTTAGGGGCTTTTCCCCGGCTGGGAGAGGACTCCATCCCTTGCTGTCTCCAGTGTGAAGGCACTCTCTGGCTCGTGCTGTAGCCTTAACTGCACTGATTTTCTTGGCATTTTCAAAGACCTCGTGCTCTTCAGCTGCAGCACAGCAGACCAGTCCAAGGCAACGAATTAGACAAACACAAGGGTTGCAAGAAACCCTTAGATAAGATGCTTTTAAATGATTTCTAGATTATTTCAGAAGTGATCAGCCAGGATGACTGAGTATCCACTGAACCAATATTGTAAGACTGTACTTTTTTCCAGGTCTTTCACACACAAGCTTCAAACACCTCATGTATTCCACCTCAAATAAACACCTAAACATAAATAAAAATATTAAAGTTCTCACAAGCTGATTGGCAAGAAATCACTAGAAAGTCTAATGCAGTGATTCATTTTTTTGTATTACAGCATTCCCAAATACAGCTCCTTGCTAATTCGAAAGCCCTTGAAGCATGTCTGCAAATCCTCATTCCTTACTATGCCAGGAGCATTTTTCCCCTCTTTGGCTATTGATACAGTTAATTTTCATAACTATTTCTTTCAGTTATGTCTCACATGTAAAAGTACAGAGCCATATATAGATAGATAATGGAAAACCTGTGTTTTATGCATAAATTAATTCAATATATTTCAGAGTGTGCTACATTATGAATATCCTGGACATGCTGCTTTGGTTATTACCTCAAAGTTTGTTCAGGCAGCTGCTGCTGTAGCAGTCAGAAAAGAGACAAGCAGAGAGAGAAAGGCAGGTAGGTATAAGGGATTGTAATAAGTTACTAAACTAAATTTAGGTAGAACTGGCTGTATGCAGAATGGCTTGTGATAAATGAGATTTGATTACAGTAAAGCATTGGGCTGTTTAGCTAAAGTTTCAAATTTTTAAATGGCAAGTCTCTGAAAACGCTGAAGAAAATTATTTCAGAAGTAGCCAGACTTATCTGACCACTATTTCCAATGGCTAACATTAAGAAATTTCTTCTCAGTTCTGTTTGCAACTAATCTTACTTTCACTGAATTTTCACATTAAAAAAGACTTGGTTTTTCAGTCATCACCTCTAAACTTTCTAATAACTTTACCAGGTTAACCTAGGATATACAAAATAGTAGTTCCTAGTAGTCAGATTTTGTTTATACCTTAATTGTACGTGAAGGTTTTTGTGAAGTGCCAAGATGCCTCTCTGAAAAGCAAAACAAAACCAAGACCTCACCCATAAAATGCATTTCTGCTTCCAACAGATAAAAAGAGAATGATGCTGCATCTACCAACGGAGCAGCCACAGAAGATGGGGAGGCACTGGGCTCACCTTACAAAACAAACACAGCCCAGCAAGCCCAGCGCTGGGATTTAAGTTCACACCGCATTAACGCGTGGGTGGGAGTGTTTCTTGGCACGGCCACTGGATCCGTACAGAGGAGGTCGCAAGCCGGAAAGGTGCAATAAAAAGGAATTAAAAATAAATAAATAAAACCCTCTTTTTACCATGTGGGTCTTGCTCATTTGACTTTGGGCTGCTCCTTGCTCTGCGCTCCGGTTTCTTCAGGGCCGGGGCTGCCCCGCCGCCGCTGCTGGCCCCGTTGTGGCTCTTGGCGTAACCGTTGTACACCGTGGTGCAGCTGCCTATGTGGCTCTTGTAGATGGAGGAGGGGGGGCTGTTCAGGCGGTTCTGGCGGTCAATCTGCCTGTCTTTGAGTTTTTTGTGCTGTGGTTTGCTGTACTGATCTTCCCTGGTGATGTAGCTGGACATCCCATATAGTGGTATGATTTCTGAAAAGGAACGGTTCACCCGCGTTAACTCGGAACAACAAAAAGCACTGAGGGTTTTTTTTCCCAGAAAACCAAATTCCTGGCCATCTCCAAATGAAATTACTCCAGCTGTTCCTGGAGATTTGAAAAGAAAACCCTTTTTTGCAATTATTTTGTTTTAACTGAGCTCCTTTGATGACAGAATTCTACTTTGGATGAGTGTGTAAAATATCGCTATTCAGGTGATGTTTTTCCCCTCCTTTTCAGTCTTTGTGTTTCAGGGACACAGATTACAAGCAGAAATCCAGACAGAACTGATCTTTTGGAAAAAGCTTTCATAAATTTAGGGCAATTTAGCATCTCCTTCCTCAGGGCCTGACTGGGCAGAACCAGCTGAGATGTGCTGGTTTCAAGCTGCCAACCCTGGATTACATGCAATTTAATTTCCCAGTATAAACAGACTTTACAGTCATGTCAGTTGTGCTGCCTAAGGAGAGAAGTGCAACACCAAGTAGAAGCTTTGGGAATTAAAACTATGTGAAAAAAGTTTGAGAATTATCATAAATACCATGTACACTCTTTGGATATGCTTCATTAAATATAATCCCCACTTCCCCCTCCAAGGATGACTCTTTCTTAACCTAAGGCAGGTCAGCTTGCAGGGATCACAGTATTTCCTGATTTTTTTCTATAATTCAATCTTCCTTTTTGTGCTTCACTTTGAGTGTGAACATTGAAAATATCATACCCAAAACAGTTTTTTCTTTGTCAGCAAAATAAAAATGGATACTCTGGATAGCTACAGCCTCCAACTCAGGATATTAAAGGAGGCTCCATCCATGTAGCAAAGCCACTAAGCTCTCCACTTCATTCCTACTCTTGGTTTCCCCAGCCCTTAAACCTTGCTGAACACAGGTGTGAAAGGCCAGTCCCAGTCCCCTCCTCCCAGCTCACCTTGCTCTCCATATATTGTTGGGGGAAGATGATGCTGCGGGAAAAACTGTGGTGGCATGTCCCCGGGTCCAGTGACAGGAGGGTAAAACGCTGTGTGGGAGTTGTGGATGAAGTGGGGATGGTGTGCCAGGTAGGGGGGTAGGTGATGGGTTGGCGAGATGGCCGAGGGGTAGCTGGGAGGGAAACACTCCGGAGACTGCGGCGTCACCACCACCCTCCGCACGCCCGTGCTGTCTTCTATCACCTGCAGAGAAAGGCAGGGAAAGGAGCACGTTAGGCAGCATCTGAACCAGGCACACCTCTACAATAATACTGTTTACAGCTTGTCCTCCCACTGCAAAACAGCTGGTCATGGGGTTTAGCTTCACAAATAAACACAATTCTAAAATTAATATCAGCAGAAATGACCACGGTGGTGATGTGGCTTTTCCTGGAGCCTCAGATATCCACACTAATCACTGGGAGCTGTACTGCTGCTAGTGATAACTGTGTGGGCTAAGGGACAGAATAAATAACCTGCATTTAGAGAGGAAAACAATTGAAAAAGGAACACAAAGCACCAAAATAAGCATACTCATTGGGACTGACCTTACATTCTGCCCATAAAATTTCTACCACGGATTTTGACAGCGCCCTGAGAAGGGAGTTAGTAACACTTTGAAAAGCAGCTGGCACTGCTATTGTGGACAGGCTGTGTGTGTGCACACACACATGTACTCTGCAGGAGCCTGCTGTGCTGGCCTACATTTGCAAAGGAGCTGCTCTGTTCATAGCAGGTAGCTGCTCAGGACAAATCACAGGGCAGAGGGTTTGTTTCTGTTACAGAGCTGCTCTATACATCCACACAAATCAGCTCTGGGATACGCATAACTTGGCCCCTAACACCATAGTCAAAGCATGTAAAAACAGATGTAGGAAGGTGGAAATGTGCTTAGGCTGAAAAGCATTTTTCAGGTTATAATTTTTCCAGAGTTGTATTTCTGGAGAACAGTCAACCAGCCAAATTTCAGTCCAGACTTAGGAACCAAGCTTTTCTTGAAGCTCATCCAAAAAACTTCTGCCATTTCTTAAATTAAAAAATACAACCACGTAAGAGCAATTACTATCCCTTTGACTCTGCATGCTGGCATGCACGAGGTAGAAAAGCACGAAGGAAGCATCATTTCATTTCATACAACAAACAGGTTGTTGAAAACATCATTTTCTCTAAACTGACTGACAGCACACAGATGGAGAAGTATCTGTGATGCTGTATGAGTTAAGTGAACGTGCACCAAAGGCACCTGCTGAGAGATGCTGCCACTCTCAGCTGATTATCACAGCTCAGCTGGCGTTATCCACCCCCCAGCAGCACCAGCAGAAGAGACTCTGCTGTGGGCTGCCCACACTCCAGTGGCTCTCATCACATCCCAGTGTCTTTACTCTAACCACAAAGAAAAATCTGTACCCTGGAGCAGAGCAATGGCACAGGAACGTGGCTGTTCGTGCCACCTGTGTCACACAGGACCAGCCCTGGGCAGAACTGCTCCAGCAAACAGCAGCTCCTGCCTCAGGCATCAGCTGAGCAAGGCATCACAGGGGAAAATCCACCTAGAAGCAGCTGACCCAGTTCCTCCCCGGGGCCAGGTGTGCCCTCAGGTGATGTGCGTTTACACCTGTTAAATACAGAATGTGACCACGGGCACACAATTTCTGTGGCTTGGCTGGCCTCTACAGAAGACAATTTTCTATAGGAAGCTAATTCAGTAATTTGTAACATTTTGCATTAAAAATGCATTGCTTGCTGAGTAACCAAAATAGTAACTGTTTGGCTTAACATACTTGATTCTACCCTCAAAATTTACGACTTCCACTAGCAATTTGTCAGCTGCCAGCTTTAAATTTCAAAGACTTTACAGAGTCCTCAAAAGACAGCTGAATCTCAGACATTTAGACTATCACATCCTTTCAACTGCTGCATTTTCAGGCTTCCCATCTCTGCTACTGGTTCTCCTCCACAGCATCTCTTATCCTGCTGCCAGGTCTCAAACCCGCACTCTGAAACCTGGAAAAGAGGGAAATCCTTTTCCGTTTAGCACGTATTTGAAAAACAGAACTACTTATCCAGGACTGTGCACAGAAATGCTGGATTTAACTCTCAGACTCGGATTATGCTGTAACTTAATTGAGAGAGCAAGTTCCTACATCCTGATGTGAGAGGTTTTCATGGTGGCTTTAACGGGTCCAAGCCTCAAAGCCAACTCCAAGCTCTTATCTCTGCATCTAGACCAGCTACATGTGCTTTTTGTGCTCTGTGAAAGATGATTATATTAGAGAAGAGATTTAGACAGAAAGCTTGTACACTGAGCAGCACATAATGTAAACCATACTTAAAATTATTAGGATTCAGGTTCCTGAACTATCATCTGTAAAGGAGGGAGGAAAGCTCAGAATCCTGTCAAAGACCTTTCTGATGAAATTACTCTGCTAGATGAAGCTATAAAATATCAACAGGACTGACAGAAGCCAGAGATGAGGGGATAGAATGGAAAATTTCAGCTGGGAGGAACCTACAACCACCAACTATTCCAACTCAAAGAGTGAGCCAGCCTTCCAAATTACTTTAGTCGAAAAGCCAAGACACTAATATCTTTTATTTGTTTCCTCTCAGGCTATGAACACCAACAGCATTCTTGTTATTCCATCTGCATACATTACAAATGAACACAAAAACACAGGGGACCTTGCAAAACCCACTTTATTTCCCAATCCTACAGGGCATTTTCTCTCTAAACTAGGAGTTACTGATATACATGTACATTTCTGAAGCTGTACATACCATCTTTAAATACACTATTCTGTCTCTAACAAACCAAAGTTGGTAATCTGATTTATGTGTTATATGCATTAAGTAGCTATAAAGACTGAAGATATCCCTTAATCTGTAAAACCTGCAGTGAGTAGACTGTAGTAGTGCCGTTCTGGGAGACAACACTGAGTTCATCAAAGATAGGTAAAATCAGTTTTGATCCATTAATAAAAAACATAACTTAGCAGAGAGGTTCAACATTGTTATTTTAAGAAGAAATCTGCAATTCTTTGTATCTGCTTAAAACCATTTGTCACAAAAATCATAAATTGATCTGGAAACACTGCTAAACTGTCTCTACTTCAGTGCCAAGAATCAACAAAATCCTAATCCCTGTTGAGGTCTGTAGATGCAACTGGAATATTAAAAACAACTGCTATTACTAATTCTAGCACTTTATATTTAGAGAAAACAAGTATCTCTGGTTATTGGGCACCTAGAGATAAACTTTCATTATTTTGTGGGGTTTTTTTCAAACAGTTAGTAAGTAAATTGTCTTTTGCTGGCAATTTTTGTGCTTGCTGGTGTAAGTAAGTGCATGCCACCTCCATAACAATACTATTATAGCATAGCTCTGTGTGGGTTTTCTCCCATATTTTAGGGAGCTTAATTGCTACATGAGGTAGGTGATGATCTTTCAGGGCAGTCTGGGTTAACATTACTCACACACAATAAAATTGCCTCCCCCATTGGGTGCCACATTTTGGGAATGGCATTTTAAATGTTATTTGTTTTCTCGTGCAGATATCACTGTAGTAACTAGAGATAATTCACGTATTCAAAGTACATCACACTGCTCCATGTTGTCTCATTTTTCTCCTCTGAAATTTAGTATTACACTCTAAGGAAAAAGGCATGTTAATTGTGCACAAGTAAATTGTATCTGTATTTTGTGAGATCCAGTTAAAGAAACAACCACCCTCATTCTGTAACACACCTTTAACTGTATGAGTTTATATGGTAATACGCAAGTAATTTCCACTTACTTTCAAAAAAAAAAACCCAAACGACCCTTATTTCACTTAAATTTAATGTGCTAGATTCAGCAAGGAAGGACATCTGGAGCATAGCCACTGGGTGGACCACAACCAATACTTTATGAATTTCATAAACTAATTTGAAACTTCATTCATAAATCAATCTGTACCCAAAAACAGTACAGAATGAGCTCATCCACGAGGCACTTGGATGTCAACATTTTATTTATTCATTTAATTTCTTAAAGATGCCAATCCAAGTTCACGCCAGTCGTGGCAAGTTTGCATCACTATCTTTAGAATCCATCAGTATTAAATCAAACACCAAATTAAATCTATACCTTCTATGTGGAAAATAGACAGATAAACATCTAGAATGCTGGCAAGCATGTTGGGGTAATTCAAATCTGGAATGATACAGTTCTTCAAGACCCATGAACTCAAAAGGATCATCACTTCATGGCTCTCCATATGAGATATACACAACCTTCCTTCTGTTCAAAGCTTTAATGAGGACCATCATCATCATCTGCACGATTGACTGCAGTCTACAAAACACCCAGAGCAGCTCTGTGAGCAGTAAGCCACACAAAACCAAGGAGATTGTCACTAAAACCTGATACCAGCCAAACATGCTTTTGGAGAAGAACACCTCTCTTAGGGGACATGATCTACCCAGGACCAAAACCCTGATTTTCAAGGATGGGATAAATTTTCTGCCATTTTAAATGTCATTTAAAGACATTCTTCTTTCCAGAAGTTATGCTTTAGTTCTGTCCAATATGCTTGGTGCAGGAATATTGAACTGGAGGACCATGGCTCAAATTGAAAACTTCAAACCATAGAAACCCCACGACCAAAGGAAGCTTTTCAACACATGTGCACCTCATGGTCCAACCAGTAAACTTGTCCTTTAGTCTTAAAATATCTGTGGCAGAGAGCTCATATTAACAAACCTGTAAATAAAATCAAAAGTGGAGTTTCATGCCAAATTTTTATGTCCAACTGCAGACAACTAACTTCTCAAATCCAAGTGGAATTGCTTCAGATTTATTTCAGAGAGAGCAGTCCTCAGCCAGTAACACTAAACAAACAAGTTAATGATCCTGCTTTTTGATATTTTCATTTTTCTAGTTCTCCTGCTTAGTACACTTCAAACCCTCCTCCTCTCTTCCCAGACATACACTGAAAAGCAGGAACAACAACCCATGAAGATGTCTCCAAATTTAACACCTTAGTCTCCAAATCCTTAATCTCACTTAACAGTTGAAGCCAAAAAAGGTAAAAATCACACACATTTAATGCAGATTTCTCTACCATGTCACCTTCCAGAACTTTTACAGCAGAGATATTGTCCACCAAAAGCACAGCAAGGAACTTCTCCTCTTGTCTATATTTAACTAACCCTTAGCCCACAAAGAATTGCAGGGCCATGAACCCTGATCTGATAGCTCGTATCTGCCAGAGGTGCACAGAGGCTTGTCCACTGAAAAGATAAGGCAAAATACTGGCTCTTTCAAGAGAGCAAAACCATAGCATGGAAGATTTGAACTGGTGGTGAGTATTTGTTTTCTATTATTTTCCTGAATAATTTCCTGCCCTGGCTAAGCCTCATCATTGGGAGCATCTCCTTCACATCAACAAATCCAGCTTCTAGTCACAATTATTAACATGGTCCTTGAAGTCTAGAAACAGAGTCTGTGTTTGTGCTGCGTCCAGTGGAGCTGACCTTGCAGGGCTCACATCCTGCTGCCAGTTTTTCCAGAGAGGTGATGAAGCACCACGTTAATCCAGGGTTGCAATCATTCGATAACTCATGCAATATTCAGGGCTAACACAGCTCACACAGGCTTGGCATAACAAAATGGAAATAAGATTTCATGCCTTTTTTTAACAGGCACTGCTGCTTCTCTGCAGGGGCATTGCTTTCTGCCTGACTCTTAGATGTACACTTTGGGGACAAATCAAACCAAAAAATCAAATATATTTTGATTCATACCCCAGAGTGCATTAATTTGGTTTATGGCCTTTCCCTTGACATGCTAAATTTAAGTTGTGTTCTAATTGTTTATCATAAAAGACTTGGTTTAACTATAAAGCAATAGACAAAAGCAAGAGCAAAAAGGCAGAGACATTTATTACAACAAAGAGCTAGTTTCATTACTACAGACTTTCAACCACTGTTTAATATGAAGCAGTCTGAAAGGCAAGAGGCTCACTCACCACAGAACAGAACACACATTCCCCTGCAGAAAAGTGCAGAATACAGAGTTTCCCCCTATAACTTTACAACATATTTCCAGCTCCCTGGAAAAACTGCTTCAGAAGAGGGTTTTTGGTTGGATTTTTTTTCTGGTTAAGAAACTACTTAAAGGCATCTTTAGTGGAATTATTACAGTGCCCCACAAAAAGCTGTACAGAAGAACTGGGCTCAGACAGAGATACAGCTCGAAGACTTCACCCCTCTGGTTTGGAAAGCATTCCAATTATACCCCACCATTTACCTCAGCACAGAGGCGAAGAGGTATAAACATTTTAATATTAAAAAGGTGTTGAAAGTTATTTCAAAGGAAGAATAAATCTTTAGGTAAACCTCTGCATGATATGGGCCAGTCTATTAAATTAGGTGAGCCCGTGAGGAGCATCAAGCAGCAAATGCTGTCTCAAAACTCCAACCACTCCCCTTGGGAGGACTGAGGAGCAGGAGGACCACCCTGACATCCTGCCCTCTCTCTCCTAGGCTGGCTAACAAATTCCCTCTTACTTGAAGCATGTTTTCACTCTGTTCAGAAGTCAAAATACCACAGAGTGATTGCAGTGTTTTGTGGGATTTAAGAATGACGCCATCCACAATTTTTCAGAATTACACAAGCTCACATGTTTCCTGGGGAGGGGATGAGACTCCAGGACATCATCTATTTTCTGCTTAACAAGGTGCCAAACTATATCTATCAGAAGTTCTTATGCTATTCATCAAGGATATCTGAAATACTTCGTGTACTTTTAAGGAAGCTTCTGGTCCAGGTCTCAAGAAAAATGGTGAAATTGTTGGATTTATTGTATTGTTCACAGCTGTTATGCCTTACATCAATCTTTTGGTTTGGTTTTTTTTTTTACCTCAGAAAGAGTCCAAGCTTTGCAGAAGATGGAAGGAACAGACTGGTAACCTGGGGTTATTTACACAGAAGAGCAGTAGCTGTTCAAGAGTTCCAAAACCTAACAGCTTTGCAAAACCTTTTCCATTTTTTCCATAAATAGATAGTTAAATCACATTTATTCTTGAAGACACACCAAAACTCCCAGGTCTTGGTGTGCTGCAGGATTTCTGCTGGGAAGACACCGAGGATCAACTGCATATTTTATAGCTACAGTGGCTCCTTCTCTCTCTTCCAGGGTCTCCTACCCCTTCTGACTGTCACACAAGAACTTGAGGCATTACCCAACATCAAGGACTTCTCCCCCTGTCCCACAAACAATACAAGCTGTATTTATAGGCTCAGTCTGTGTGCAGAGCTTTTGCTGGTGCTCAAACCCCAAATCTACTACAAATACCAGGGTGTGAAGGGGCACATCCCTGTGCACAGCACTCGTGCAAACGTGGGTGTGCTATCAGTCAAGTGCACGAGGCATGAAGATGTGTATTACCATTTTCGTTAAAACTCCTAAATTAAACTTCAACCAAGTAGACTTCTCTACATGGATCAATGCTTTTGCTTTTACATTTTACAATTTTTATTATTTTATTAATAAAAGTTTTGATTCTTCAAGAAGCATACCTGTGAGATATAACCAGGAGGCACATGAATAGGGGGAATGGATCCATTGGGTGACATCATGGGAACCTCTGCTGGTCCTAATAGAAAGAGAGTAATAAGATATCAGTGTTTTCAGTAAAAAAACCCAGCATAATGGTTTAGAAAAGGTTAAAAATAGCTTTATTTTTGAAGCCTGCAATAACAAAATGAGCAGCTCCACTAATTTCTGGTATATGGAAAATGCCTTGTGCCATCATTCTGAGAATAAGATCATTGTTCAATGACTTTACCATATATTCTGCTGAAATAATATTTTCATCATAAAACAGCTAGAACATAGACTTTATATTACCCACTGATCAACTTATACAGCATTAAGCAGTAACACAATATGTTCTTTAGCAGCCCACAATTCCTATATTGAACTCTGTTTAAGTTATTCTTGTCAAAGACACAGGAGCAGGGAACAAAGCTGAAACTGTGTAGCCTGGAATTAGGCAGCTCCCAAGGAAAGCGTCCAATTGTAGCAAAAAAAAAAAAAAGTCACATATGTGAAAAACTATCTATCTATTTAAGAATGCACAAAGACCAAATTCATTATCTCAGCTATTCAGACTAACCTTGGAATGTGGTTATACAAGCAAGAAGCTTATGGTTTCCACTCTGAAATCCAGCCCTGAACATGCAAGTTCCATTTTGAGGCATTGAGTACAAGTACAACAAAGCAAGTGCCATAACCACTGTGCTTCTGGAAATGGAGCCTCACAGCTAAAAGAAAGTGTCTAGATAAATGGAAATAGTTCTCTCAACTGCTCATTGATTCACCCATTAACTCTGGGAACATCACATGGAGCAGTTGGTAAAACGAACCCCCCAAACATCAGACAGATGTTTGCAATCAGAGTTTACTGCTTGGAAAAGAAAAATTAATTTCATTCCTTCCTCATTACATACCAAAATCTGACACTGAACTGTTAATTAGCCCATTTGCCCCCATGCTCAAACTCTTGAGAGGAGCTCAGCAGGACTCAGTTTGCTCCTTGTCACTGCAAACTGAATTTCAGCTTTAACTGACAACACAAAAGGAAACTCCATCACCTTCTCTGATGAAGAAGCCATCCAACATCTCCAAACCATATCACATTCTAGGGAAGGAAGCTGAACACTAAAACATATGAAGCACTTCAGGCACAGATGGGATGCAATGGCCTGTAGGAGTGACTGCTCCTAAAATTTAGACTAATCTAATGAAATCTCCAACAACAAACTGAGTCACAGTCTGTTGTCTGATATCAGCAAAACCAGGCCACATTAAATTAGCAGTCATTCCCTCTCCATCTGCATTTTTATACTCCTGCTGCTTCTGGTACAATCAGCAGAAATTCCCACCTCCCAAAATCCAAGTTACACACAGGAATCCATCTGAGTTATTTTTACCTCCTCTTATCTTGGTTTGTTTTCTCTATCCAGTTATTTACAGTCTAACCAGCTCCTACAGCTTTTACTACTCACATCTAGATTTGAAACACGGTAAACCATCATCAAGTGTATAAGGCAAATGGGAACTCTGAAGCTTAAATTTAAATATTTTGGATCTGGTTTTGCTGGACCTCATCCTTTCCTACACTGAGCTATGTGGGGAACTTTACCTATACTACAGGCCCAGTAAGGGGAAAAAACATTATTACTTACTATTCAGCTCATATGGATTTCTCTCTTACCCTATGACTCTTGCAACAATATTTGTCTCCCCAGACAGCCAACAATTTTAGTGTCAATGGAAAAAATTCAGCCTGAGCAGTATGTGATTATTGGGAAGGAGCTGCCATCTAAATGGCTTTATTTAAATCCATCAAAAATATGAAGTGACAATTGGTTCAGAACAGAAATATTGTTTGAATAAATGTGTTGTTCCAATAAAAAAAAATCCCCACAAACTTCTTTTGATTATTTCTCTCTGAATCCACTTGGGTCTCTACACATGGCCAAGTTTTGTTCCACAGTAAGCTGGATGGTTCATGAAAGGTAAAGGCTGATATTGTGACCATGCAATGATGCTTTTTTTGGGATTTAATCCACACTGGATTATCTCAAGAGCTGTTCAGTTTTTCCAGACAGAACATGCTTGAAAATATGTAAAATGAATAGTTAACAGTTATGTGACACATTCCTTGTCAGTGATTTCCCAAACTCAAAAAACTGCAAGAAAAACTGTTGATATAAATTTAAAAATCCTGAATTCACCATTTAAATATACAATAATTTAAATATTGCACGTAAATGTTGCTCAGTAGAATGAACCTCTATGCATAACCTGTTTCACCAAAACTTTATAGTTGTATTGGCTAGCTATTCTCAAAAATAGCTACTCTGACTGAGAGATAAACTTAAAAATGGAACCATTTTGGGGTTTTTACACAGAGAGCAGATATACACAACAAATAAGCAGCACGGCATGCCTCATATCTGTCCTTCCAAACCTTGTGCCAACTGCTCATATGGAGTAGAGATCTACTTGCAGGAAGAAATCAAACTCCCACACTGATACTGTTGACTGTAACACTTCCACTCCAATAAAAAAAAAAAGTAATATTGTGTTTTATCATCAAAACGTGCACGCTGCAAGATGAGTCTTAACCTTGCATATGACCCACAAACTGTTAAAGTCATTTGGATAGCAGGTTTTAAAAGACTGACAGCCTGGTGATTTGCAGCTAGATTTTGTTTCCACTGCTTTGATTTCAGGGTTAGCCAAATGACTTTAGCACACATTATTGCATTTTTCTCATCAACAGTATCAAAACAACTTCAAGTGGTAGTAAAATAAAGACCCCCACCTCCACAGCTGAGTGAGTCTCAGTAATTATTAAAGGTTCTTCTTCTTGTCCAACCACTCCCTAATTAACACTAAAACAAAACCATCTTTTGTTTGGCTTGAGTTCTGTTTGTTCAGTTTTGGGGTTGGGGGTTTTTTTTAGTATTTTTGGTTATTTCAAATAGTTTTGACTTGTTAAAAAGCAGAACTTTAGAGGAGGATGTTCTTCAGCTGCTTGTATTCACAGGTTGGAGGAAAGCACTGTACACTCTTGGGAATCAAAACTTTGCAAGGTTTAACTGAAGCTCAGGGCTCAATACAAAGTTTACTTTAAAGGAGAAAACATCCATCCATTCTATCAGAGATGCTGCACACTGAAGTCAGCTCGCTGGAGAGCTTTTCAAACCTGTTAACAAATGCAGATTGTCTGCTGAGTTCCTCATGAAACGGAGCCAGCAGGGCTTGGCCACCTCTGCTGACAAAGCCAGTGGCCAAATTCCACTCCGAGCTCCTTTCCCGAGAATCCAGCACATCTCCTCTGGCTCCTGGAGGGCTGCCCTGTCCAAAATGCAGGTGCAAGGAAATTACTCCCCCTCCCCTGAAAGAAGAGAAAAGCAGAAGCCACCAGGCTGGAGGCACCAATGTCCACCTCGCCAGGAAGGGGACAGACCCCACTTGTCCTCAGCTGGCAGAGCACAGTTTTCCTGTTTCTAACACGTTAATACTTAACAGAATAAAACTTTCAGTAAGTAAAAGAAGCAACTCAGTCTCACGCAGTGGTAGAACTAATTAACACCTAGACACCCCAGTCTGAGCCTCTCCTCCTCTTCCCATGTGCTGCTCTGTCACCCCTCTGATGGCATTAAAGCTGATTATTTTAACCATTTCAAATAACCAGCAAGGTTTCACAAACGTGGTAAAACGCCTTTTAAAAAAAACACCTGCACATTCAGTCTAACAAAAATGACA
Source organism: Irena cyanogastra (assembly GCA_013397155.1). Lineage (NCBI taxonomy): Eukaryota > Metazoa > Chordata > Aves > Passeriformes > Irenidae > Irena > Irena cyanogastra. Next base: position 410,556 of record VWZV01003266.1, on the reverse strand, counting down.
ATAACAACCCTTCTATTCTTTCTTGTACAGTGTTTTATTGCGTGATTTTATTGCACATCAAAACTCCCTTCCACCTCTGTCTCCCACTTGCCCTGTCAAGAGGATGTTCCTGTCAAGCAGAGATTGACAGTTCTTCTGGTCATTTTTATTCCTTCTAGAATAATCTCAAAATGTACTTGAGAAACTTCTGCCCCAAGATTTTCAAGGCTAATTATAGCCTGGGTTGCAACCCATGACACTTTGAAAATTCTTGTACAAAACCAGTTTTGGAATAAGTATGCTTTTTTTCCTTGTTCCCTAGTGACCTTTAATGCATGCATTGAAGATCACTTTAATCAGTTTTCTTTTCTCAAATTATAGAAGCCAGAGTCTGGCATTTCAGTTCCTCCAACACTTTTTCTCTATTTCTCCCCTTCCACATAACATTAGAGAGCAAAGAAGTCATTTTACCACACCATTATCATGAGTGCTTAGAGAGCATTGCTTTTCTTTATTAAGTCCCCTGTACAATATTTTTCACATCCAGCTCCAGCACATGGGATATGTTTTACACAGAGTTTCTAGTGACTGTTCTACAATTACCAAACTCTACCAGGCTTCATTATTAAGTTCCCATTCTGAGAGCAGTTACTTGAAGTTTCCTCAAGTTCAGGAATTTCTCAGCCCTGTTTCCAGCAAACACATACCAATTTACCATTTCACACCACAATATCTGCACTAGCAGAGAAACAATATGAAATTTAGTGATTTTGCAGTTTGAGTTTGGAAGTTAAGAATTTTAATAACAAGAACCTACTGAACTAGCTAAGTGAAAAGTTAAATCCAGGGAGGTAAATGCCTTAAATTTTATAAAGCTTAACAGTTAAAATTAACCCGTGAAAAAATTAATCTGCCTCTCCCTGATCCACAGCAAAACTGGTATCACATCTTTCATATGTGGTGATTCTCAGGAAGTAAATCTATGGAGCAAGAGGTGTGACAGAATGAAAAGGAGAGATAATTAAGGCCAAATTGGTCTGCTTTGCTAAAACAAATGACCCAGGGCTTGCTGACCTTGGCTGGGTCCCAAGGGTTTGCATTTTCACATGGATGAGCAGCTGTTCCGGAACAATTTCCTCAATGAAACAAGCACAAACAGGCTCCCTGTCAGGCACACGTGTCTTCTCCCTCCACTTGGTTATTCTCAAAGCAGCTTACGGACTAAACAAGGTGATGACAAGGAAAAGGGAAAAAAAAAAAAAACCCACACCCAAAACAACCCCGGATCCTTCCATTCATCTTTCCTCTGCAGCAGAGCTGTGGTGAACACTTTTCCCAGCCTTTTGGCCACAGCCTAGAACTCTTTGTCAGCACAAGCAAACATGAGCATACCAGAGTGTTTCGTAAAAACCTTTAAAACAGGATGTAAAGAGCTTTCACATACCAGTATCACCACAATTTTGAACTGTACGCTCTCCTAGACAAGAGCTAATTTGGCAACTAACTTAACTCTGTTCACCTACATTACAAGCCAGAGTCTACTCCCAGGTGTACATTCAAGTTCTAGGACACAGGGTCTTAAATCTGCTGCTGATCAAGATCTAAATACTTTGTCCTTAGATCAGTGTGAATTTTTAGATTAAAGCAGCTCCGCATTAGAGAGAAAAGGAGTAGCTAACAATATTAAGTGTTTGAAGGGTTTACAGCTTTAAAAAATACCTTTGGAGAAGTCTGAAATGATAGAAAAAAGTCTCACTCATGCTGCATTCAACCTGACAATGGCAGGGTAGTGAAAGGTGCAAAAATAATGTTACCTGTGCTTTGAAAAATGCTAAGAAATGTGTCCAGCACTCGGCCATCCCCATGGCATCAGCTCATGCCTGAGATAGGCAGAGCTTCATCCTGCTTATCCCTACAGATTTGTCAATAATTTTAAGAGGACCTCATCTACACACCAAGATGTGAATAAAAGGATGCCTGCCACATGCCCATTCACATTCTGGCACCTCAATTGCTTATTTTCTATTCAGATCACAGTTTAGCAGTATGAAGTGATTCCTTCACCTTTGAGGAGTACAGAAAGATTACCAAAACGCTCAAGTTTAACAGAAACGGCTCCATGAATTTCAAATTATCTTGGATCCTGCAACAAATGACTGTTTAAATGCAAATGGAACAGCTAAAATGAAAAAGAAAAATCAGCCTGAGAAATCCTGCAGGTGCGTGGCTTAACCACTGAGCACAGTCACCTCCATACATGCAAACACAGGGTTTGACAGTGGAGACTGAAGCACTTTTGATGTAGGTAACACACACTTCTTGAACTCCTTGTGACTTCTGTGACCACTTCAGGCTTTTTTCTAAATCCCAGGACTACAAATATAACAGCTCTTTACTCACTCTCACAGACTGTCAAGTTGATTTGCTGTAAAAATAATTAAAAATAAGATGCCAAACCGATGCAGGCTATAAAAAACACATTGGTGTCTCAGAGTTTCAGTGCACAATCACTGTTAAGACCAAACTGCAAACCCCAAACGCTCGAATGACACGTTCAGCCCTTGGGCTCTGCAGCCACAGAGCCGACAGCACCAGCCACACTCCAGTCTGGGTTTGACGGATGCTTCCAGCATCAAACGCTTTGCAGACGAACTCACTCAACCAAACATCCAACCAAACTGCTCAGAAATCCATGCCAAACGCATGCAGCAGACAGCTCCTGGAGCATTTTCTGCCTTATTTACACGACAGCACCTTTGCTGTTTACACTGGAGCCTCCTGAAAGCCACCGGCGTTACCCGTGTTTGCTGCTTGACCTGCTGCAGGCAGCGGGAGGCTCGAGCACCTCCAACCTGGACTTAAACAACAACACTCCATGTTTTCTTGTCAGAACCACAAGATTCCAACTCAGCAGCGTGCTGGTTTGCCATGCGTGTCTCCCAGATGTTGTATTCTGGTTTGGAGCATATTCTAGAAATAATGCAGTAACCTGTAAAAACAGGAAATCAACTAAAAGCTATCAGTTGCCTCGAACATGCCCCGTCCAAAGCTACCACAGTACTACAGCAGTCACACAGCAGCACTCCTTCAGCCAAATTCTGAGAGGAAGCCAGGTTAAATGCTCACTCCTGTCCACCACAGAGCTATGAACTAATAACACTTCAAGCATCAAACGTTTGTTGTTTCAAACAAAGTGGTTTGAATTTGGAGATACTCATCCTGAGAGCATAAAGAGCTGCCCCGCTCCTCATCTGCCATCCTGCACCTTGGTTTTGGGGTTCACCACACTGCACTCATTTAACAAGCAGAGAAGAGTCCAGACAAGGTCAACAGGCTGTTTAGCAGCCTGGCACATCCTCCCCTGGGGCATCCACAGCTTCTCGTCCTGCCATGAGGCTGGAAAAGGAGAAAGCACCTGGGGAAAAGGACCTGGTCCCAAAGCATACATCGACCCTACACCAGTGACCAAACATCAGTGACCACACTCTGCAGTGCTGACATTTAAATTTACACACTATGAGAAATTTGGACAATCTAAAGCTCATTAAAATCTTTCAAAAACATCAGGCAAGTAAACTTGTCCAGCTCCATTCTCTGTGGCTGAACAAGGGAGATTCCTCAGGTCTCCTGCTGTTCTTCAGGTGGGTTTTGTTTCTTTTTTAAACTAGACCCATATACCTATCACTCTAGAGTTTCAACTTACAGGCAACATTTTAGAGTGGAACATTTTTGTTGTTGTTGTTTTGAACAGAAATGGAGTACTTTCCTGTCCTAATCTGAACAAACAAGTCGGAATCTTTTGCTAAAATAAACCCCTTCTGATGGTTGGCTCACCAGTCGCTACTGCAAAAACACTTGCAAAGAGTATGTTGCAATACTTCAAGCATTGAAAATAAGCATATTCCCATGGCAATTCACCAGATGGGCTACAGATTGTAAATCATAACTGTCTAGACTGAAACACAAGAGACAAACATCTGTCTAAAATCAGTTGACTTGAATGGCAAATACTGTTAAATAAATTAGGACTACTTTGGAAACAAAGACAACAACCAACTACTTGAAAACATCTGAAATTAATCCATTAGCACACAACACAAGCCACAACACAATAACCTGAAACTGGAGAGATACTCATTTCGTGAGGAATATTAGCCCAAGATGACATCCTGACATCTGAGGCAGGAGCACAAAAGCCTTTCTGTGACCCAGCACCACGTTACCCCACAAGGACTCACGAATCCATCCCCAGAACATCTGGCTGGAGCAGGGTTGTTATTCCCCTCGCTTCACAAGTGAAACTGTGGGACAAAGTAATGAAATGCCTGATGCAGGGTCACACAGGAAGTTTGTGGGAATGCAACTGGACACAAACCCAGAATAGGATTTAGGTCATAAAGCAATACTTAAGGCGGACTAAAACTTCAGACTGCAAAAAAATTGTAGGGTATAGCAGAAAAAATACTCTGTTTTGGAAAAAAACTAAGTCTTCCTCATATCTACTACCTTATTTTTCCTTTGCATAACCCTTTGTTTTATGACAGAAATATGCCAGAATGTCCATGGAGGAACAGAGAGAACAACACTACCAAGACATGTGAGAGAGAAGAGACTTTGCACAGAAAACAGCAGCCTGGCCCCTGCATGAGGCTGCAAGAGAGAAAAGGAGACCACAAAGCTGAATTCAGAAACGGGGAAAACCCAACAAGTAACTATTGCCAAGCCACACAAATGATGGGAGACCTCTGTCAGAATCAGGCTTCACTCTGGCATAAAAAAAATGTAATTTATGAAGTTTTTTACACTGCTAAAGCTATGAACAGATAAAGGAAGATTAGGACCCTCCTGATCAGCTTCCCACCAGACCTATATAACCACTTGACTAACTTTTAACCATAAGTCAGTTACAAGGGAAACAGATGTCCTGAAATGAGAATTATTTTACTTCTGTACCAGTTATCAACAGCATTTCCATTTGCATACAATATGACACTATTCACCTGAAAGACAAACAACAAACCATGAGAACATCACTAAAGATGTTATTTTTCCCTTTTCAGTTTTGAGACAGCTCTTCAACACATTCTAGTGATATAAATGCTTTTTGGGGAGTGTGTGTGTATATCTGTCAGCCTTCAGCCACATTTATAAAAGAGCATTCACTTGCAGCAAGTTTTGCTCTCTGCAACAGGTTTATACAAATACTGAACACTCAGCTCTGAGCACAACCTCCATCAAAGGCAGCAACAATTATACAAGACCACGTTCCTGCAACAGTAGAAGAAAATGCTCCAATTATTCACAATATAATTATTTCATTCCCATGGCAACACCAGAAGGACTGTACAATCAGCAACAGACCCAAAGCTGGCCAACAATGAAGTTACTCAGAACGTTCTCTTCCACCTGCCCCAAACAAGGCAGCAATTAGGTGATGGCTATTCTTCACCTGTCCACCCACAGGGAGAAATATCAGCCAGCCAGTGAAAACTGAACTAAACCAAACCTCCAGCCCTCCCTCCCCAGCCAGCACTGCCACAGTGCCAGCCATCCCCAGCACAGGGCTGACGAGTTCTATTTGTGACATGCTTGGATCCTGAACTTCAGTGAATCATCTGAAAGACTCTGTTTGAATGTGCTCATCAAAAACACAGCAATTAATATCCACCTGTCACAAACAAGCACTCTCTCTTGTGTGAGGGTGGGGAGGGAATGAGAGTCATCAACACTGGTGGTTCTCAGGTTTGTGTTGGGCTATTTTGTGAGGCTGTGGTGAACTGCCATCTCCCTGGAATAATATTTCATAGATACATAACATATATATATATATAAAAACATATTTTTCATATATATTCAGTAAGTGTTAAAACCAAATATCACTATATATTATTATTCTCGCCCCTCTGCTGAGAGTTTTATTACAGTACTGCACTTACACCAGAATTGATGTAGAAAAAATGGTAGAAAAAAATGCAAGGTAAAGGTAAAGTATGACATTCAGCACAGAGCTTAGAGATGCTGTTGGTGAGCCCAGGGCTTTCCCAGCTGAGGTTTGCTCACCAGAGGCACAGCCACCTCCTCCTTCCTTCACAGGGGTTTCACCATTTAATTCCCATTAAGAATTTAAAAATTAGAAGCTGCATCTGAAGTGAAGAAGTCTCAACCAGAGCACTGTTCTCCTGGATCAGGAAGTACAGCAGCCAAGTATTCCCCTGAAACAGGGAGCTGCTGGAGCACCAGCTCCACCTGAGCCTCTCCTGACTGATGCTGCCTCTTCAGCAGCTCCAGTGACTGAAACTCCCTGAAATCCCCACCTGTGTCTCCCACTTCCCACCGGCATTTGCATTGAAACAAACTTGCACTTCTTTCCTTTAACACTTCTGCTTCTTTACTCTCCACTCATAACAGAGGAACCTTCTGTTATTTCCATTCCAACAGCCCTTCCTGAAATCCCTCACTGCCCCATCTCCTTCAAGCCTGCCCTTCCATAGCCCAAACAAAACCCATTTTCCAAGCTTTTCTCACAGCTCATGTTCACAGAGCTCTAATTCTCTTGGCTGCTGGTCCCTGGACATGCTGTATTCACGCCAGGTGACTCAAAGGTGCTCAAATCCCACCTGAGAGCCACCAGAACCCAGCGAGGCACGGGAAGCTGGTTACGCTGGGTCTGCTTCCTCCTCACAGCTTTGACCCCAGCAGACTCTTCCTCAGCTACACAGTGGCTGTCCCAGAAAGGCACTAACTCACTTTTTCACATCCTGCTCTCATTTATAAACACTCAAGGTGAGGAGGAAGGCTGTGAGTCACCAGGTTATGCTTGAAGGGCCCTGTCATCCTCCCCTCGTTTTCACTTCATCTATCATATTTCTAAGCTGAGCCTTTGCACGGGGCACGTTAGTGGAGCTGTGTTTAAAACATGCCTCTGGGCTACTGACAGCACGGCATCCTTCAAAAAATAAGCCATAAATTCTTATTTTCCCATGTCACCAGATAAAAAAATCCTAGCACACAGCAATGATGTAGTGGGGGACTTAGACTCTGCCCTTTCTAAATAAATTAACTGTCAATGAGAACCAAATATCACATAATTAACTAAATTATTCTAATTATTCAAATAACACTTTTAACCGCAACAGTTCTAGGATAGTTCCTCCACTGCACGTTTGAAATACTCTGAATTTTCAGGTGCAATAAAAGGAGTTTCTCTTTGGCTATAACCACTGCGAAACTAATTTACTACCCAAAACATTCATCGAGCAGCTTGATAGAGATTAAAAGCCCCCTATCCTCCAGGGAGTGAGCATTTCAACTGGCCATCACTCTTCAGAGCTTATTAAAAAGTTTTCAGACGTTGTGAGTGAAACATTTTCCTTCAGTGTTCCCAGGTTCTGGGCACCTCCATCCCGGCAGCGGCCGAAGAGGCCCAAAAGGCCAAAGAGGCCCAAGAGGCCCAAGAGGCCCAAGAGGCCCAAGAGGCCCAAGAGGCCCAAGAGGCCCAAGAGGCCCAAGAGGCCCAAGAGGCCCAAGAGGCCCAAGAGGCCCAAGAGGCCCAAGAGGCCCAAGAGGCCCAAGAGGCAGAAAAGGCCCAAGAGGCAGAAAAGGCCCAAGAGGCCTAAAAGGCCCAAAAGGCCCAAAAGGCCCAAAAGGCAGCAAAGTCACGCCTTGCTGGGGGCTGCCTCCATCAGGAGGCTCGGTAGGCACAGCTCTGTTAAAATAATCCCATTTCTGGGGCCCTCCCCAGCTGAGGAGGTTGGCAGAAGGATTATCCACACAGCAGAGCAGCCAGCTCCAGCCGCAGGGCCTGGAATTTGCAGAGAGGAGTGGGGCCGGGCAGAAGGGATTCAGCCGCTTTGCAGCTATTCAAGGAATGCTCTTGATTTCCTCTTAACAACCTTAGGTTGAAAAACTGTCCTCTGAGTTACCTGAAGTTCCACTTCAGCTCTGTTGTTGGGGTCCAACATCTCAGTTAGTAAAGGAATAGGAGAGTCCAATGGGAAGGGAGGGGAAGTGGCAGCTAAGAAAACATGGTAGTGTCTTATTTTAAAAAAAAAAAATCCCACAGTTTTCAAAAGATAGAATTCTAAAACATATCTTTGGTCATTGTGGTTTGCACGTGCAAACGAGTGCAAGGACTGTGTGTGCCCTGACAGAAATGGGAAGCACAGTAGCCTTAATTTAATCTTAGAATAACAATTTGGGATGGAAAGGACCTTTAGAGGTCATCCAGTTCCACCCTCTGCCATGGGCAGGGACAGCTTCCACTACACCAGGTTACTCCAAGTCCCATCCAGCCTGGCCTTGAAACACTTCCAAGGCTGGGATAAACTGACTGATTAAAACATAAATCTCCCCCAACTTGTTTCAGTTCATTTATTTTTAAGCAATTTTAAAAAATTAAAGAAAATCCTTCCTAGCATTTCTGCACCTAAACAACTACCCATCTTTGATGCAGGTAGAAACCATAAATTCTGTTCAAAACCTCTCAAGTTTGAATGGTGTATCTAAGTCCCCAAAACTTCATACAGATATAACTGTGCAACTTGAGCATTGTACCAAGAACCAAAGTGCTTCACTCTCAAAAGTGGGAAGATTCCACAGGTGTGTTCTTCCTTTTCTTTCTCCTCACTTCCACTCAAGCAGTGAACAGCATTTATTTGTTTCTAAACCATTTCAGTGACTGCTATCAACAGCAGTGCTGATGAAGGGACAGGAATACCTGGAGTGAGAGCTGCTGCACATCCAAGAGTATCTAACAGGCAGCAAAACAACTCACTGGGTCATACCAGTTTGTGCATTAGCCCTCCCAGCACACAATTTAAAAAAAATAAAATAACAAAAACAATTTGTCCTGGTGACTCAGAGTCTCCACAGCTCAAGAAAGCCCTGTTTCTGTAACACTGCATCATGCTGGCTTCTGATCTATTCTCATGGGGCTCAGGCTTGTGACTCAACTGTTTTCCCCTATATTTGCTCATGCAGTTGCCCATCAAGAAGTTACTGAAATCTGCACTCATCATAAGGTTTGGCTAAGAAGAAAATCATCTAGAGAAATTAGTATCACTGGATTCTTTTCTTTGGAAGCTCAGAAATTAACACTCACCAACCTTTCTGGTTAAAGACTGCCTTGTTTACCACAAGCCTTTGTGATGTTAGGATTGCAATGATGTTCAGCAACTGAGTTGGAAAATATCAGAAAAAAGCATTTTGGAGAAACACACCTAATGCACTGGCTGCTGTATTTGCTGGGAGTGCTTAACAGGTTCATTTCATTATGTTAAACTCAGAGCAGTTTTACTCAACTTCTTTCTGATTTCTAAGTCTGCTGTGCTTTTATTTCAGACCTAGAAATGGGGTGCTGGCCAAGAAGGATGATGCATTCAGAAAAAACTACTTAATGCCTCAGAGATATATTTCTCCAATAAACTTCTTGTCTTTATTTGCAGCACCCCTAAAGACTTCATATGGTGATTTTTTCCAAAGCAAGGAGTTTAAGTTTTGACCATGAGCTTCTCATCTCCTTTTCTTTCTGCTTCTTTCTGTGCACACACACTCTGTCACACTCCTGACACTGCATTTTATGTCCAGGTTACCCCAGCCTTGGAAGGCAAATGAGCCTTTGGTTTGTAGGCATCTACACTGTCCACCAGAGAACTTCACACAAAACATTAAATATTTTCTGCTGAACTCCAGACATGAGCTGGCAGAACAGCCTGGCACAACAGAATCAGTCACATTTATTCACCAAGAGAAAGCTGAACATCAAAAATTACCCCTTGCACAAAACATCATTAAACACCTCTAAACCCCACCACACATCACCTTGTAAGCTCCAATGCTCCCTTTATAGGAAAGCACAGCAAAGAGGAGAAACTATCAGACAGCAAGAGAAAGAATTAGGGAAATAAGTAAACAGTAGTGATGGCTCAGCTCTCTAACTACTAAATCACTCTCCCTCAATGCCTAAGATTCAATAAGTCACAACAAACCAGAGCCACAGTGAAAAAACCAACAAAAAATTCTCTGAAAAATGTGGTTTGTCACTTCACATTTCACCCTCCATCTGAGTTAGATTAAATCAATATCGTTTGCATTTGGGTAAATATCTTTTCTAAAACCTTTGCTGTGTCAGTGCAATAGAAATATTGTTCCACACCACCTGTTTTAGATATTCCACTCCTTTCTTTCTCTAATTTCTATATGTCTGTGGACAGTTATAAACATACTTGTCATACATTAACTAATTCTGAAAATTACAGTCAAATTTATAGTAAACATTTATGCTGTCATACAGGTAAAAATTCTGCAAAAATTAAGAACAGTGAAATTTAACCCATAAATTTGTGGTCATAGGTAATTTTCATCTATCCGATTCCTAAGTGAAATCCCAGAGAACACAAAATGCCCCACAATGATCCACTTAGAAAAACGTCTACAGTGCTGGATGCACAGCAAAATGTTCACTTTTCCAACATTTCTCCAATCCCAAGGATATCACTATGCCAAATCAGTGCGCAGCAACTTTCACGCAAGCTGAAATCATTCTCCAACCGAGCTTTTCCTGTAGAAAACACAAATTTGCCAAAATCAAACTATATTTCATGGAACACTCCAATGCCCCTCTGATGAGAACTGGGCAGGCTTTTCAAGTGACATTCAGTAGCTGCTGTGGAATCTCTCCCACTATCCACCAGGAATTCAAAAAGACCTGACAAGCTGAAGATGCTGTCAGGATCTTCCTGCATCTACTAGAGGAAACCAGCTGGGGGTTAGTCTGGGCTGCACTACCCCAGATTCAAGTCTTCTGGTAAAAACACATTATGCTTCTGTATGTCAAAGAGAGAAACTCACAGCTTGGCACAATATGTGGTACCACAATCTCTACAGCTGGTATCACAGCCAGGCAAGGCAGCAGCCACAGCTGGAGCCCAGCAGCCTGATCCTATCTTTGCTGGTGGTGCAAAGACATCTCTGGTTTCAAGCTTAGCCCGTTCTTCCTAGAAAGGCCAGGTCCAAATGAGATTCTGGTGGGATGTGGCCTTAACTAAACACTTCCTTATAGGTTGCTCTGCTTTAGAATTTGGCTTCTGACTATCAAGACATGTAAGATAAAAGATAAGGGAACATCTGGTAAAAATTATTGTTGGGATTTAACTCTGCCTGATTTAAGATAAATTTCTTACCATCATGCACTCACAGATATTTTACAAGGCAATACACCATACTGAATCCATTAGCCAGAGCCATTTACAGGTATTTCATAAAAATGTGCACCACATCCGGATATTTTATCAGCATCTCATAGTTCAGCAAACTACACAAACCTCAGAGAGTGCATAGCTTCCACATGCAATTTATAATATACTGTGAAGAGCTTATAAACACTCCTAGGTGGTGGGTTTTTTTTCTTTACGTTTTCTCGCTATAAATGATTGACTATAGTTTATGTCAATACTGCCTGGAGAATGAGCTGTCACTATAGAAACAGTGACAGCAGTGAAGTCAAGTCCTTCCTCCCTCTCCTGCACACAAAAGTCCCGGAACAAACACATTCTTGCTATTTCTTAGATAACGTGTGCACACTGTCAAGTCCTGAGCACAACTCATGATTTTTCACTCGGTTTTAAAGTGCATTCTTTATTTCCAGTCTTCACAACAGCTTTTCCTTCCATGCAAAATGCTCCCCCCACTTTGGAATTGAAAAATTGCTTGTGAAGCATTCTGAAAACAAAAATAGATGAGCACTGCACTTAAAGGAATTATAATCCATGTTTATTTAAGTTAGATACAAATATAGCTCAGGAATGGGAGAATGCTGCTTGGGGGAGGGAAGGGAGCAAGGGAGAAATTTTGCTTATGCTGCAAAGAGCCTCAAGTTACTTCACTATGTATTACAATTTTCAGATCAATTCACCAAAATGATATCAAGTTATCTACAACCAAACATCGCAACCACAGAATTAAGCTTGTATAAAATCCTTTGACTCCAGATAAGCTTGCATAGGTAATGGATCAATTAATGCACATGGTGCTGTGGAATCAGGCCTTACTATGGTAATTTTCCAAAACACAAGTATGTTTACAAACTATAGCTGAAGGCTTAGAAGATGACAAGAATTATTTTACAAGCTCTATATTAGTCTCCTAGAAAAGAGCTGGGATGAACTTGCTAGTGACAGCAAACATTTTTTCAAAGTAAACAGAGTGGTATGTTAAAAATGTGCATTTACAATTCTTTTTCCTCCCAAGAAATAGCAGATAGAGCATAGAGCAACATTTTAATGCGAAGAAAAGTTTAAATCTAAAAATATAGCAACAAATGGTAAAAATCCCATCCCTTCTTCTTAACTTCCTTCCCTTTCTGAACCCCTGCATTAAGGCAGTGCTCTCATACGGTCACTAAAGGTTTTTTTGACATTGCAGAAGGCTGAAAGGAATATTTCTCTCTCTCTCTCCCGCATTCAGAGCGCCTGAGCACAAGAGGAGCTATTCAAGCCGTGATGGAGTGCCTCACAGAGACTGCAATATGTTCCCAGTTGGCAAGCAGGGATCTGTTTGGACAGTGAGCCCAGCCATCCCTCGGCAAACAGCGGCATTCCTGGGACGCAGCGCGCGGAGCACTGCGGGCCCTTGTCAGGGCTCCCGCAGCCCATCAGCTCCAGCCCAGAACAAACACCCCTTTGTGCCCTGCTCGCAGTTCAACGGGCTCTACCACGAAAAAAGCTGTCTCTCTCCACTCAGCCTTAGGTTGGGATCCAAAAAAATATTCTAAAGCTGGAAAGCGGGGAGGAAATACACTTAAATGTAATTCCGCGGTGTCTTCAGCAGCTTAAGCTTCTGGACAATATTACAACTCTGCCTTTGGATGCTTATCTGGTTCCTAATGCTATGGCTTTTTGGGTGTTTCTAAAGCAACTAATCACAATCACCAAGTGACAAACAGGCTGCAGTTAGCAATGGGTATTAAAAGTAAAATATACCCTCGGCCAAGGAACAGCAAACAGCAGCTTTTATCCACTATCATTGGCCAGCAGTGGGAACCTTCCCTAGAAATGCATGGAGAGAATCTGCCTCTCCTGAGCACATCTGCCTCTCAGGTGGGCACAGAGATGCTCACACACCCTCGCCAGCCTCCCATCACCCATTCTGGCTGGGGTGAGGGCAGGGGAATTGCGGGTTCACGTCTGCACTCCCTCCCCTCTGCATCCCTGCAGGAACGGGCCAGGGCTTCATCCCCATCTGTGGTTACAGCATCAGCTCCTGCTGCAGGAAGCTGAGAAGTCTCTGTAATGCAGAGAGACTCTGACACACAGCACCAGGCCTCCAAGCAATCAATGGAACTAATTAGCTTTTCTCTGCCCGACGTGTGCTCCATCTTAACTATTGCTATTTTGAACTTGTGGAATTCATTAACTCAGCCCTAACGGAGAGACCTGCAACTTTTACATCCTTAATCAAATCTCCTGCTTCAAATAGATTCATGGAGTAGCAGATTCTGACAGAAAAACCCCTCAAAACTACTAAAATCCACGAGAACAGCCCTGCTTGAACACACTAATGCTACAAAGGGGCAAAGTCCTTGCATAAGCACGACCCCACCTCCTCTTCTGAACTTGATGCTCGGCCCCATTTCAGTCAGTAGCTGGGCTGGAAGTGGGCTTTTTGGTTTGTCTGTTGTTGGGATTTTAGGAGGTGAGAAGCACAGAGTGAAAGCAGGAACAGTTTTCTACTCGGATACACCCCAGTTCGAGAACAACCTTTCCATGAGCTCCTTGACACGCTCAATGAAGAGGGGTAAATTCCTCCTCTGAAGCTTCAAAAGGCATTGTGCAAAGCAGGAGCAGGAGGAGAAGGGTAAGTGGGAGCCCTGAAACTCACAAGATGTTTTTTTTCATTTGCCTCCCAGCCTCCAAGGCTGCCTGCTGGCAGCACCACGTCTCTCAGGTACTGCCCTGCAGCCCTCAGCAGAGCTCCATAAACGTTCGGAGAGCTCGTACGGATGGAAAAAGTCTGTATTTACACAGCAATAATACACCACTCACCATAAGCCTAAACATGAATCCCAACCAAAGGGCTTTCCCTAAATGAAGGGGATGGAGGTCTTTTTAAACATTAAGTGCAATGAAATTATACCATGGAAACTCTGGGACATTATTTAAATCATCCACATGAATAAAACATCCCACTTTTGCCAAGTTTTGTTCAAGCTGACTTCAGCTTTCTGCTTAAACAAACCTCAGGCAATACTGACATCATTTGTAGCAAAGGCAGCATTTTATTTAAGCTTGAAATCTTAGGGTGTTGGGTAGATTACCAAATAAAGAGTTGATTTTTCATCTAAAGAATCTCAAATGACCTGACTTCAAAGGCTGGATTTAGACTTACTAAGCCAATGGAAAACAAACATCTTTAATCTCCACACTGACATTAAATTCAAACAGAAAATAACTCTGGGAAAAGCCCTTTATCATCAGGCTACTACATAGAAATAGGGGAAAGGTGGGGGGAAGAAATCCAGATTATTCTACATTAATAGCCTGCCTCACAGGCAAGGTTACCTAGTTCCTCTTTTCCTGTAATATTTTTCCAGCCCATTTTATTCCCTTCTTCTTCAAATGTTAAATTAGGCCAGGCACTGAGCCCTATTAACACACCTGAACACTGAGAATTTACTCCAGGGCACATCCAGGCATTTAGACACATATGCAAACACCTAAATTATCCATCCTCTGCATTTAGATGCTACTGCACTTTAGCTAAGAAATAAATTGCACACGAAAGAAGACAGGTCTGAGCAGCAAGTGATTGTTTTTTGGCCATGGAGATACTAAGTTATTAGACCTGAAGCTTTATTTCAGTACAGGATTCATTCAACTCTGCCTGTTCCTCATCTTTGAAGACTAGAAACCATGTGCCTGGCTAAAAAAAAAAAAAAAAAGACACACTAAAATCAATCACCTTATTCCCCATCTCAGAAACAACCATTTCCAGAAACTGCTCAGAAATCCAAAATATACAATACTCCCCCAAAGAAGAGAGAGGGTAGGGAAGGAAACCATCTCCTTTACCACAGGAACACAGCCACCAAATGATGCGTGGCCCAGGCACACAGAGGTGACAATCTGCCACTGAGATGAAACAGGCTCTGGGTCTGAAGGCAGGAGCAGTTTAACAATGGAAAACAATATTCAAAGAAGACACCACAACTTGTTTGAAATTACGAGATGAAATCTGTCTGGGGGAATTCCAGTGCAGAAGCCAAGGTAGCACATCTCTCCTTTATTCAGGCACGAGAAGGTACGTGATCTGCTGGGAGCTGCTGCAAGCCTCACGACTCACACTTACAACAACACATCCACGAGTAGTAACATGCCATCACATCTCTTTTTTAAACAACAGCACTGCCTTTCTTTTGAAAAGGAATATCAAGTTTCCTGCTGAATAAATTGAGGGAGCCTCATTATTTTTAGCACGCTAAGTGAGCCTGTCAATCACTTACATAAATACATACAATTAGCTTGATCCAGCAAGATCCTGAACATATGTAATTCTCAGACTTTAGAAACCTGACCAACCCACAAAGGCACACACAGTATCTCACAAGTATGGAATTACATGTACTGTGTGCAGCTTAAAAATACAGAGTGGTAGGAATACTGCACTAGATGGAGAAGTCCACGTGTTCCCTTTGCACAGAGGCACTGAAGCATCCATCTAAGTTTTAAAAGATTAATTTTATCATTCCATCCAGTGTTGTCAGGTGGCACATCTGGCTGAACTCCACCCCATCTTTGAGGTGTAAATGATAAATGAACTTTCTTTGGTTAAAAGAACAGCACACTCTTGAAAAGCACATGATCTTTGGTGGTGTTTTGGAACGTTTCCTCCAATTCACTTTCCAGTTTTAACAACACAGAATCCCAGTCTCCATGGGGCAGAACCACACAGAGAGCCCACCAGTTACCAAATGCAACTGGCACTGGGCAGATGCCCCAGCAGAACACAGCAGGAGCTTCTGCCAGGTCATTACAACTTAATTTAATCTGCAGCCTCGCCAACAGTTCTGGGTAGGTGTCTGAAGCTGACTGGCCAAATTAAAAGTTTGAGAACCCAAAATGCACAATGCTGCTAAGTGGAAAGCGTTTTAAAAATATTCTTGAATGGAATTGTTGAATACTTATGGACAGAAGCAGATCAGGTCTAAGTGGAATGGAAAACCACCCACATTCCAACCTCCACCTTCAACACATCGAGCTGGGAATTTCTGATGTAGAACTTCAGGAAGGTCTTCAAGGAAATACAGCCTGGGGTTTAACTACCAATTCTGCTTTTGTCCAGATGGAGAAAATAGCTTTTGTAATGGAAGGAAAAGCCATTACTACTGAAGATACAGAGTAGATGGAGCCAGACTCTTTTCCAAAGTGCACAGCACTATGATGAGAGGTAACAGACAAACACATGAAATTGCAATCACATATAATGAGGACTTTTTTTAAAATTCACTCACCCTGAGTGTGATCAAAGGATGGGTTGCCCAAAGAGGCTGTGGAATCCCCATCCATGGAGACATTCAAGACTCAGCTGGAGAAGTCCCTAAGCACCTGCTCTGTTTGGCTTTGGGGATGGCCTTTGGAGATCCACCTAACCTAAATAATTCCATATTTTAATTCTGCAGGAAAAAGCTTTAATGCTGCACATAAGCCTGGAGAGTTCTGCCTATAAAGGCTTCTTTAAAAATATAAGAATTAAAAAACAAAGACATGCAAACAGCATGAAATACACCATAACAATGAGGAACATTTACACAGTACAAGGTTCCTACCCATGTCTGTTAAGTGAGTTATGGTCTGTTAATTACTCCATGGCAGCCAGTTTCTTATGAACCCACCAGGCATGAAAAGAATGTGAGAAATATCAGGTAGAAAACACCTGGAAATTTCTTCTGCCACAATTTGTTTCAACACTTACTAATACTGTGGGAATTATTTATACAAAAAAGACAGGAATGCACCAGAGTACCAAGGAAAGTCTAAGAATCTTTGAGACATTTCATTTTTGTAACTTTAATCCTGCTGCCTTCTCGGTTTTCCTCTGATGTAGGGTAAACAGTGTGGGCAAAGCAACTTTTCTCTTGAAAGCATTGCTTCTAAGTTTTCCTGCCATTAGCAAGAGCTCCTAAACCTGGCAGGTCACTGCTGATGTATCAAACAGCACACAGTTATTTAATGAAGTCCACTGGATAAAAATTACCCAGCCTGCATTTGTCTTTGAACAGTGAAACTGCTTTTGTTTTATTTGATTTTAAGACTGCCAGTCAGAAAGCCTATTAAGATCTTTTTAAGCTCTCAAAAGTATAACTGGCTACTTTGCACCACTGCTACTCATGATCAGCATTAAAATCACCATAATCAGATAATTTCAGGGCTTTAGGGAGCCATGCTCTACCATCTGGGGACTGACCACACTGCAGTAAATCAGGCACGACTCTATAGATGTCGAAGGAATTTGTATTATAAAATTATCAAAACTAATCTTACAGGCCATGTACCAATTTTAGTAACAAATAGGGTCCAAATGCTAAAAAAGCTGTTAAATAAGAGCTGTTAGCCAGGCAGGTGGCAGGAGAACACCACCAGGAGTGAGACCCATGTGGCACAGGCTGAAAACCTCCATGCAGGAGCCCTGTCCATGCTGTGATTGTGTCCATCCTCTTCTGCCTGAGCATCACTGGAGCACTCACAGCTCAGGGAACAGCTGGAGAAACCATCCTGCAGGGCTGGGGAGGAGTGGGCATCCCAAAGAGTCTCTTCTGCAACCACTAAAGAAAGGGGATTTTCTCTATCACCATCACACAAATATTTTCTGTTCCCCAGAAATACTTCACTGGTTATTGAGGTCCTCAACAACTGGATCAACCAAAAAAGTCTGTACTACAACTCAAATGTTGTACATCAATGTTATGTACTACAATATAAATGAGATTTCATGATGGGGTAGAGTCCAGACTAAGAAGACCCAGAGGGTTTAAGAGTTTGGCATTAAATATGTGAAAATCCAACCACCTTGAAACTGATCCCAGTAACATTTGTTCAATTACTCCTGTAAATAAAGATGAGTTTTGCTATACCCAAGTTTCTTAATGCTTGGAAATGTTTCCAACAGAAGCAGCACAAGCTAATCCTGGTGGACTAATGCAAAAATAACCCTCAACTTAAACTTCTCAAAATTTACTTCCATGATAATTCTGTGAGGACTCAACTTCAGGAGAAGAGGTGCTCTAAGTGATCACAGGATCTAAAAAAAAAAAAACAAAAAACCTCCTCCAGACCTGGAAAGTGTTCTAACTGCACTGAGGCATCTTCTTCTCCAAAGAAAATGTTCCCACCCCAGCAGTACAAGGCTCCCCCTGCACACAGGCTGCACCAGAAGAGGCTTCATCTGCCTACTGGGAATGTTTACTGGGTCAGTGGTTACTAAATAAACCAGGCATTCAGACTTCCAGTCACCCCAACAAACCAACCCCCTTCTCAAGTGTCACGAGACAAGCACAGCTCAAACAAATTTGGAAATGAGTCTTTGGTCAGCAGTTTCTCCAAGTTCAAGGTTCTCTTCTTTTGTGTCTCCAGCCAGGCACGAGATGATGATTTTTGGTTTTATTAAGCACAAGTTCCACCAGAGTGCTGTTTTAAAAGGCCACACTATTTCTTTTAATCATAAAATGTATGAAGCTACCAATAGTTGTCTGTCCTGGGTTTGCACTAACCTGTGATATCCATGTCCATCTCTATTCCAGCTGGGAGAGCCTCATAAAGGATGGTTACTGCTCAGCAAGAATACCTAACACACGTCAAAAACATTCAAATTTTAATTACAAAACCCTTCTGCTAGGTTTCCTGTTTTTCCTGAGACACAGGACCAAGTGAGTGATTTGCAAAAATCCTGCACATGCAGCAGCAGGGAGATTTCCAAAGCAACCTGGTCAAAGCATGACACGGGAGGACAGGCAAATCCCAGGAGCTGCTGGATGTCAGAGTCATCTCTGTGACAAAGCTGCCTGCAAAGGGCAAAGCACTGGGGCCAAAAATCCCCCAGGTGCTGTTTTATGGCACCTTTGTGGGATGTCTCCATCCTGCCACAGGCCCCCAGGAAAGGCAGCTTTGGAGGGGGAGAAATGCAAACAATAAAATCACCCAAGGAGCTGCCCACAAAAAGTAGTTAGAACTGATGATGCTTTTTCTAAAACATTAAAAAACAACCCAAAAAAAGAAAAAAAACTCCACCCAGGTGAATTTTCAGCCCTGCCCTCCTCAGCAACACTCTTCCTGCAAGCAGAACCAAAGAATATATAAATGTGCTCTCACATAGGAGAATAATTTAAAGCTAAATTATTCCCCCTAAATTCTATTTATATTAAATCACTTTTACTTCATAAAAATGGAAATAAGTATGTAAACACCTTTTGAAGACGCCCACTTACTTCTGCATATACCCACCAAGGAGATAATTGCCTACCTATTTTTTTAAAAGAACAAAAGGCTTTTCCTCTGGTAAATAAATAATTAATTTTAAAATTAATCTTGTTTATTAATTGTTGCCTTTTGAATGAGCAAAGCTTTTAGTTGTGTCAAAGCTATTAACAGTGGCAGTTGTACATTAAGCAAATTAAATATTCAGCAGCCTCACTTCAGTGCCCTTTTGTAATTGCAGATTGGTTACCGAACACCTCATCTCTTTGGTAAATAAAAGGGCATTTCTGCATTTATTTTAAAAGCTGATTTCAGAATTCAGTAGAGATTTTATGCAAATTATTATGACCATTATGTAAATATCCAAGGAATTTTTGCTTTTACAGAAAATCACGGCAAGAGTGCTTCTCCTAGGAACAGTCCCCACTCCATGTTTAGAATTCCTTGGATGCTTGAGCACTGTCATTTCAGCATCAGGGCAAAAGCAACTGCAAGAATAATGATATGTGGCTGTGTAGATAAAACATTGTGAAGTAAGGATGTTCTGAAAGGTTTTGAAATCAAGAGATTCCATTTCACAGCAAAATAACAGAGCACATGAAGTGCACAGCTCTGCTCTACTAATAAAAGCTTGAATATGCACTAATTCTCACAATTGCTATTAACTGGGGGAAAACACTCCATGTACAGTGGTTTCCACTGTGACCAGTGACCCAGCTGGAAAGAGAAACCAGGAACAATTTTGGTGCCATTGACTTTCTCGCTATGACAGAGCATTCCCTCTGATCAGCCACCAGCTGCACCAATTTCACCTGTGTTCCTGGCTCAGTCACTGCAGAACTGCTCCAGGCAGAAGGAAGGTGGTACCAGCACATTTCTCTAAAGTTATTTGGTTGTACCCTCGGGAAGTGAAACATTTGGGGTCCCCTCTGTGCCAGGAGGGACCAAGAGCTCCATCACCCCTCGTCCATGTTGCACACAAGCCCTCACCTTGAGGTTACTGCCCAAATATCACACCAGGCAAAACAATTTCTGTCTCTAAATTATATTCAAAAGGTCTGTGAGATACAGAGAAACTTATAATACAGAAATCAAGAGAGAGGCTGCTCCAGGAACAAGTGGGAATGGTCTCATGGAGAACCAAGAACTGTTTAATTCTCTCATCACAACCAGTACAGCCCGCTGTGCTCTGCATTCCCAGCAGAACCAGCCAGTGGGTGTGGTGTCTAACTGGAGAGCAATGGAAATAGACTGGTCCCAGTTTGTATTTGGTATGAACTGTCTGCAAGTGTGGTTTACCAAAATAATCTAGATATTCAAGTGGTTCTGACGCACAATACATTACATTTTGCACATTATTACTTACATGGAGAGGTGTTTCACAGAAGAGCAAAACCTGAAGTCTCAGAAACCTGAGTTCAATAGGTATTCAAGCTCCCTTTTGTTTTAATTAACATGACATTACTTTCATGGCAATCTATATATTCCATACTATGTGCAGATTGCAAAAAAAATCCAAACACTGTCCCAAAATCAAAACCATGACAAGAGAGATGAAAGCTAAACAGACAATGCTACATGCAGGATTACAAAGACAACACAGAAAAGCATCAAGAGACTGAGATTTTAGAAAGTCTTTCCGGGTCACTCACTGTTACAGCAGCAGCTAAAATTGTACTTTAACCTGGCTTGTCTTGCAGTATCTAATAATCAGCTTGGATTTCAAGTAACGTGAACCCTTCTGCTAAGATACCTCTGCAATATGTCACTCCACACAACACACCCAGTCAAACAGGTGCTATTAAGGCACAGTTTTAAGTTGGACTTCGTAAGCTCACAGAAGAGGAGCTGCAAGACCAATTCCAAGCAGTCTGCAGCATCTCCTACACTGCCAGGGCACAGACAGGCAGGTGGGTCCACTGGCACACAGGCAGGATGTGGTGGTTTTGGACTCACCCTAAGCAGACATAAAATGTTTCTAAGAATTTTATAAACTATCTCCCCCACACAGATGAACTGATATCCTTAATTTTCACTACTCACCCAAAGAGACTGGAAAGTGAGAACACAGCGCTGTCACTAAACTCAACCAACAGCCTGAGGTTTGAAGACTGAAAATTAACAGCATTAACACACAAAGGAAGTGGAGAAGAAGCCTTAACACTTTTAGTTCAATTTCTAAATTTTTATTATAGAAGGATGAATATTATTACTGATTATCAAAGGGCTTGCACATGAATTAACTTCTCATTCGACTGAACTGATGGCTGAAGACAGAATTGTTTCATACACAACTAATGTTAGTAAATTTTTACTTCCACAAATAAAGGATTCCAACACTTGCTCTTCCCCCTTCACCAGGAGAGTGCATCCCCACAGGTATCAAAAGCATTTGACACAAGTCTAAGCAACCAATTGATGTTTTATTTGATGTAGTGATTAGGGTCTGTCATACTGAAATCACCATTACCATAATAGATAATCTGCTACGGTAAATATATAAAATTGTACAACAGAAAAATACCTTTCTCTTGCTTTAGATATTACACAGTACCTTTACTGGTGGTGAGGAACTGCAACAGCCCAAAGAAGCTGTGGCTGCCTCTGGACCCCTGGAAGTGTCCAAGGCCAGGCTGGACAGGGCTGGAAGCACCCTGGGACAGTGGAAGGTGTCCCTGCCATGGCAGAGGGGTTGGAATGAGATGATCCTTAAGGTCCCTTCCAACCCCAAACCATTTCATGATCTTAAGACAACATCCATTTACTGCATTATTGAAGAAAAATGGAGCTCTCACCACACAATCTCTTGCAAGGCTGTTTCACAGGCTGGCTCAGTACAATTAAAAGATCTTATTTATTTTTATACTATATATAGTGTGTAACCAACCTTGTGGCATGCTCATCCACCCCCACATACTGCATGTAAAATATTACAAATGCTGATACCTTCTCTCTTTTCAGCTTTCCCTCACAAAACACAAGAAATCTTGAACCAACAAGAGGAGCTCCGCCAACAAGTTCATTTTCTACTCCTTTGGTCTAATGATTTACGTCAGTCTCTAACAAAGTATTTGCTGGCACACAGTTATAAAAAATTTTATTTTCTTAAGGTTTTAACAAGTTGCTGAAGGAAAAAGAAAATCAAAGGTGTAAATAAACCCACAAATGTTAAGTGAATGTCTGGTATTCTGATGTTGGATTTAACAGATGCATTTTTCCTTCAATGCAAACCACAATCCTTGCTTTTTAATAATTGCATGAATCTATGAGCAAGCATTTCAAACTTCTACTTTATATTTTGAACCAATCAGAGATACAGATCATAATCCATTAGCAGCTTATGGACTCAAGATGACACAAAGCAGTTGTAGAAACCAACCTCACTTTGAAAGAAGAAAGCAGTTTCAGAGGTTTGTTTAAAGAACCCCATGTCCTTAACACAAGAAAACATCAGACAAGAAATAAAAGGAGTTCATTGCTGCAGTCTAACTTCCTTACTTTTAATATCATTGTGTCATTAACAATCTCATTACCAGCTTATGCTCCAAGTCAAGGAACTGTTACTGTTTGAATTCTTATACTTTAAAAGGAAATGCACATAACATTTGGCAGAATAATAAAGGAAAGTATGGATTTTCTGGTTCACGTTTGTTTATGTTAAACTTTTTAGGGCTTGTTCTAAAAACATT
The DNA here is from genome assembly GCA_013397155.1 of Irena cyanogastra. Classification (NCBI taxonomy): domain Eukaryota; kingdom Metazoa; phylum Chordata; class Aves; order Passeriformes; family Irenidae; genus Irena; species Irena cyanogastra. Next base: position 387,425 of record VWZV01003266.1, on the reverse strand, counting down.
GTCCCAGAACAGTTAGGATGTCAAATTTAAATAATCTTACTAGAAGGCTGAAACAAAACACAGACAGCAGACAAAACCCTAAACAAAGTTTTAAAAAACTATGTGCAATAAAGAGCCATGCTTTTAAAGAAAAACCAAGCCTTCAACTCCCGAGGGCTCATGTGGATAATAGTAAGTCAGCAGTAAGACCAGCATAGCTATGCATTTATTTGCATCAGCTGGACATCAGAAGGAAACACCAGAGCATCACAGATGTTGCTTTCCAGCTGCTCACACTCTCCCATTAAAACTTTGCATGCATTCAAAATGTTGACAACACTGTGAAGGAGGGAGCTCTAACAGAAACATTTAAATTCCAGCACCTCAGTGGACACAGGCCATCTCCTGCAGTGTGGATTTACCATGATGGCTGGTCCAGCTGACTCATAATCCTTTTTGAAAACAGGTCTCTAAACCAAAACATGAAAGACCACCTGCAAGTATTCCCTACTTTCTCCAGCTAACTTGAAAATGAATGGGTTGTTTGATATTGTCCTGTTTCAAAACAACATACTTTTGTCTCCCCAGTGGTGTTTATGAAGCCTATGGTTGGTTAACAAGTTTGAAGGACACATTTTTGCCACATTACTGAAGGAATGCGTTGAGCTATCCTGGCAACCTGAACACTGAAAAATAATTTACATTATAAAACCTACAAGCAGGAATAACCAGAAAAGTATTTTCACATAATTTTGCTTCCAAGTATCAAGTTAGGGATTTTTTTTTATTAACAAATACTTACTTCATTAGAGTTTTATTAACATCTGCTGAAAAAGCTCAAGGTGAGGGAAAAATGACCACGCTGAAAGACAGTTTCTTTCAGCCTCCCTTGTGACAAGGGTTTTTGCATTCCTGTGCCAAGAGCATGTCTGGCTAAGGATAGTGATCTGGGCTGCTGTGATGAAAGCAGGCACACATTTAGTGTGTTTGATCTGCCAGGGGCTCTGCCTGGATATTGTCCTGCTCATCTCCCAGAGCCACAGGAGCTCTTACTCCTGGCATTCATACCCCAGCATCCCACCAGCACTGTCCCCATGCACTGTGATTGCTTAAAACTGCTGCCTTTGCACTCAAACTATGTGTGCTTGAGCAAGAGCTGGGCTGCCCAAAGAGTCCACATTGGAAAGCTCTTTGCACTCTTTTTTTACAAGTAAATAAGAGGGGACATTTTTTTTGTAAAGCCACGTGCTACCAAATGCCCCAAAAATTATCAGCATGTGAAGGAAACTTGCTTTACACCTGTATTGTACACCTTGCTTTACAACTGTATTGTGTTTAATTGATGGAGTATGGCAAGCACATCCTTACCTCTCTAGAAAACGAGGTGCCTGCACCTCCTTCTGGCTGTGCTTCCCACTTTGTGCCAAAAGAGCAAGGACTGAGCATCTCCACCAGCTTCACACAAACCACCTCTTTGTGAAAGCCTTAATCCAGATCCATCCCAGCAAATTTTCAGATTCTGAGGTGCCCATGAATATCCTTGTCCCTGCCTCTGATTATCCAATGCCACCTTTGGGATGCTGTTCTTGATTTGGAGAGAACCAAGGTGCTGGATCCACTTCCAGTGACTGCCTGGAGTTACATGAAACACTGGAAGTCTTTGATCACTCATCAGACTAACAAGTGTACCTGAAATAAAGTTGTCTCATAGTTATTTCATTTTCAGCTTCCATGGGATTTCTCAGACTCTTTGGATATCTCACCCTCTGTGCTCTTCATTTCTTTCCAGTGAAATACTTACTGACAGCTATTGGTAGGCTAATACAAAAACAGGGGTTTGAAATTATTTGCTTCTAAGACGTGGAAGCCAAATATCTGAGCAATCTCTCCAAAACTCAAAAATCTGAGAAATTGAGCAACTCTCAGCATGTGAGTCAGATGAAAAAAAACCATTACTGCAGGGACATGGGAAATGGAGTTGTCCTCTCTGTGCTCTGATGCAGAAAGTATCCTATCTTCTGAAAAAAGTAACTGTGATCACATCCTGCTATTCAATACCTTGCACTTCAACAAGGAGGACTGCTTGATATTTTTAACAAATAACAGAAATAAATCAAAGCTCTATTTCTGAACTGTCTGAAGCCACGTGTCTTCCCCAGCTCCCCACACAGTCCCTGCTGCTCTCCCTCCTCCCTTCCTCTTACTCCAGAGGCCAGTGACCTCCCAAAGGCAATAAAAGCTTTCTAATTCTATTTAGTACATTTAGGTGGCCCCTATGATATAGTAGGTTAGTCGTAAACAAGTTACTGTAATCACAGGTGCTTCTACTGAGGACTTAAACATGGAATAAACAAATTGACTTATGTAGGCGGAGAAGGAAGGGAAATAGACTCTCACTGTCCACAACCTCACGTTATTTGGCTGTAACATGCATTTTCCCATCTGCAAGCTAAGCAACAGCTCCACTCCTCTCAGGGAGAGCCTGAGAGGTGTATAGTGGACTACAAACCCTTTGTGCCTGTTTAGCAGCTGACAGTAAGAAAAAAAGGAGGAAGCTCGGATGTGCTTGGTGTGCGTTGGGAAGCTACAATACATTTGCATCCACGAAGCATTATTATTAAGTAATAAGCAATAACAAGGCAGAAAGATTTTCTTCCAGGCTGTTAAAATTTTCCAGCCGATGGATCCCGATTAGTCACAACATAACTATTTCATCATACGGATAAAATAAACGCGTCCCCTCTGGCAGGCGCTACGGCCACGCCGCACCTCGGAGCATGACATGACGCACAGATGCTGGCAATCTGGGGAGGGGGTGGCAGCCTGCTCCACACATCTGTTCTTGTGGGAAAAAGCCATGTTGGTGTTTTGTCAAATTGCTCTATTAGTAATGAATACAGCTGTTTCACATCGGATAATCTGTGTTGCAACACTTCGCTAAGTGACTCCGCACAGAACTATGCCCTGCTGTTCGTGCTCAGCTGTAATTCTGATTATCCAGGGAGATGCCACTGTGCTTTTAAAATAAAAAAAAAAGGTTGAGCGCAGCTGTTTGTGCTTCAAGGAATGTCAAAATAAATCGTTTCTCCCTGCCATGTATGTATTTTTCACTGGAAATCACAATGTATTCTGAAATTAGGGCAACTGCCCACTGGTAACACAGATGTGCCAAGTGTCTCTTCAGCCTTGGCTGAGAGCAAAGGTAGTGCTGACCAAGGTTTTAGCATAAACATAGGAGAGCCTGAGAAGTTATCACCACCTCAGGCTTCAACTTAATTCTTAAGTAAAGAAAAATACAATCCTCCTCCTCCCGTTGATAAATCCCTGAATGGAAATAAGTAAATGATTATCACTGCTCACAGACTACCTGAGAGTCAAAAGAACATCCCAGCGCCCGAGGTTACAGTTTTTGTTTACTACCCTCCCTCTTGTCACATCTGAGGCTGATGTTAGATCAAATATTCTCTCTCAAAAAGTAATTTCAAACACAAAATACAAGTTAAATACAAGTCTTACATCTCATGAGATAGTAACTATTACAACAATGTCTTAAACCAGGCTACAGGTGCAGCACCTTTGAAACCGCCAGCTTGCAATGCGAACGTGGAATTTGTGTCAGTTTTCCCCCCAGAGCTCAGCTTTCAGACAAACCCTGAGCACAGTGGCCCTTTGTGTGCAAGGCCAGGTGGGGAGCTGGGTCCTGCTGCTGGCAGACACCTCGGAGGAGCCTCTCTTTGTCTGCAGGTAACAAAACCCTCTGCTTCCAGCAGATACAGCACAATGGTTAACAGGATAGGAGAGCGTGTGCAATGGTGAAATGAAGATGATGGTGATATTTTACACTAAGAAAAAAAAATACCACACAAAACCCCATCCCAGTTTCAAGAAGACAGAGGCAAACAAGACTTCTGGTTTTCAGGCTGTAGCAAATACTTCAAAAAGAAAAGGGGAAACAGCCAGGGGGGAAAAAAATCCCAGATACACAAACCCATTCCGATGTGTATTTTTGAGATGCTTTCATTCAAGGACAAATAGAAATATCCAGTGAATGAGATCCCCACTTGGTTTCCCAAACTGGAAACTCCCAGATTTCCACTTTATAAAGCTCTTGGGTAAAACCCACTACCTGCACAGATAGTACATATGTTTATATTTAAGCACCAATTTAGTTCTTCTATGCCTCTTCTCTGCCTCATGCACAGACCAAGACAAAGGCATTTTTATGGTCACCAGACCCTCAGGAGTGGTCAGCCTGTGAAGCTGCAGGGCCACAGGATGCCCATCATAGCATCCATCCCAAGGCTTTAGCCCAAGATGTGCACTCTCAGTTACAGCTGCCAAGGTGGCAATGCTGACTTGTAGTGTGGAAAACTGCTGCAGGTACAGAAGCCACAAGTGTTTCCTGCAGAATGGATGCACTGCTAAGGCAGAGTACAAAACATGCAGATCAAGTTGCAAGCAAGGCAGGAAGATCTAGAGCAGGGCAAACTGGCATTCCTCATCTGAATTTGAAATAAGATGTGCTAAGCTCTCTGAAGTCCAAAAGACTCTGTGATTCTCCTGGTATTTGAATAGAAGAGTGAGACAAACAGAAAGAGAAGCCACTGTTTCTGAACTGAAGAATTCATATTGCTCTGAAATCAAGGAGAGATTCCGTCTCCACACAGCATCCTGTAGTGAAAAAGCTCCTGAGCTGAGGCCAGGGAGGAGCAGGGACTCCAAGGATAACCTTTGTGCCACCCCTCACAATTTACTGATCCCCAACAAGTGTCTGCAATTTTTCTTGAAAATAAATTAAATGGTTCCCAGATAAAGAAAAGGCACAGTCCTTCTCCACAGGCCTGAAGTGACATCTGACTGCCCAGCACCTCCCCAGCTCAAGTGCCCCTCAGCCATCTGCATTTTCCATTTCTTTCTGGGCAGTTCAGCAGATGATCACAACAGAAAGAAGCCTAAGGTGACACAAATATAATGGATGGTTTCTTTATGGGCTGGGTTTCAAAAGCCCCACAGCAAGACCATATGCAGAAGAAACAATAAAAAGGGTCTCAGAGACAAGAGGGTCTCAGACTCTCTTCTGGGTGCCCAGGTGATGATGCCTCACAGCCACCCAAAACCTGTGGCACACACACCCAACAAGCAGTGCAAAGCAGGCACTTAAAACCATTTGTAAACTGAACAAAATAATTTAACAAGTGGCTTTCTTGTATTCTAACCCCTGTAGCACGCAGCTCATGTTCCCAACTCACATTAGTTCATCATTTTCCTACCAGGGTACAAAATTAGTGACTGGATAAATAGGTTTGTGAGCTAATGCCACTAAAGTGGAAGTATCACTCTCATTTCTTCCTCCTCCTGACCTCCTCCTCTTCTTTTTTGCTCCTGAACTGCAGGAGCTGAGACTAAATGGCAGAAGATCAGTTTTTCCTTCCTGACCAGGCTAATGGGTCAGGCAAATGCCAGCACCAGGCAAAGGAAACAGTGGGAAATGATGCAAAGGGTGGAGAGGACAGCATGAGGTCATGTCTTTCAGCAGCAGCTCTCCATCAGGTCAGGTCATTTGTATCAAACCAAAGTCAAAAACTGCTGTTTTTACCAGTAAAAACTGTCTTCTACTAATACAAAAATCCCAAGGAAGGGAAGCACTTTAGAGCAGTACAAGACAAAAGAGGCACTCCACTGAACTGAAAGGCCTGTGAGCAGCAACACATCCACAGCAAGGCTGAAGAACCATTATCCAGCTTCTGAGACACAATTAAAATAAAGGGTTGGATGTAGCTTAGACATACTGGAAGATGTAGTAATTCGCAGGTAAAATACAGAAGAGAAAGAAATCAGAAAAGGGCAGAAAACAGTTCCTTGTGTGCAATGAAACAGCACTGGTAGATGCCAGCAAACCAAAGATGACACTTAGGAATAAAATACTGTTTTCACTTTATCTCTGTCCAGCAAAATACAATTAAAATTTTGAGCATGATTCTCTACAGCCCCTCATGTGTGGAGGATGTTCCTTTGGCCAACACTCTCTCAGACTTGCAGCACACAGTTTCCCTCTTTTACTCAAAAATACTCGTCAAAAAGACAATGGAAGTTCACTTACGTGCTGTGAAACTCCATCTGAAGGGGGCAAATGTGCACCACTGGCTGTTGAGGAATTTGGAGGGTGTGTGGTCCCCTCCAAGGCAGGCAGAGCTCTCACCCCACTGAGCACAAACTCTTCTGGCCACGTTTCCCAGGCAGGTCTCATAGCGGGGAACCATCAGCTGTCTCCAGAGGGAGTCAAAGTCAGCTCCACACATGTACACAAGAGCCACTTTTTACTGAGGAGGGGAGAAATCTGTGGAGAGAGCAGCCTCTGCTCCAGACTGCTGAAAACACCAGCAAAACCCACGTGGAAGCTTGCAAGGCTTAGAAAGAGCTCCACGTTCCTTATCAGCAGTGCTGCATGCTGCCAGCTTTTAAGGGCTATCTGGTTTGAAAGGCAATTTTTCAGCCTCTAACTGCATTTGTACTTAGAACAGAATCACTGCTGCTTTAATGACTCTCATTACATTTTTAATTATAAAAAGTTCAATTTAAAATTGCCCAGACATTTGCACAAACTGCTTTTAGCAACTCACTAAACCCAGGCAGATAAGGCTAACCACTATGCCTGCCTGGCATATCTATCTGAACAGTAAAAATAAAGCAAGAAAAATTATTTGGATTGGATATTCTAAATGGTCCTTGCCATATAGCTCCTAAAATGATGAAACAAGGGGTTTAAGAAGTTGCAAGCAGAGGAGAGATAGTAGTATTGAAGTAATTGCAACTATACAGTCTGGGCTTAGAAAATAGCTACAGTTCTATTTCTGACATAGCAGTTGGCTCAAATAGCTACCTAATTCCCTTAACCCATCTTGTGCATAAGCTTCCCTGGCTACATATAGAATGGAGATAACTGTGAACGAGCAGCAGTTGATAAATCAGCTTGTAGACCTCTATTTCTTTTGTGTATATAATGTACTTCAGAGCAGAGCACCCAAATTTGATGCTCAGGTACCTGCAGTGGCCCTAAAACTGGAAATTCACTCAATTTGCTGTTTGTCAAAAAGACAATTTCAGTCTCAGATTCACCCTGTGGAAAATTAACCTTCTGTTATTTGAACGTACAAAAGGCCGTAGTTCAAATAAAGCCAAGGCATCAATAAATAAATTTAAAAGCTTTTGAACACACCCCCATCTTTCTGTAGAGTTAAGCCTCACTTGCAGAGAAGCTGTTGGAGTGAAGAGGAGGAGAAAGAACTTTTAATTGAGTTTGTCACTGCTCAAATGCTCATCCACTCAACTGCTCCAAGAGCCAGCAGAAGATGAAGTTTGTCCTTACACCCTTCTGGTCACAAACAAAACCACCCCTGATGTGCACAGCACCACCACCCACACACAAACACTCTCAGCCTGTTAGAGAGCTTACCCTGGTGTTTATCAACACCAGGGCTTCAAAACAGGGAGAGGTTGGCTGTGTTGGGTGGTATTTACAGCACCACCATGGAGCAGAGACCACAGCCTAGCCCTGCACTTCCAGGGAAGGGAGAAGACAGAACAGCAATGTTTAAACACGATCTTAACTTAGTGTATTAATTAATTCAGCAGTTTAAATCATTTCAAGAACATGTATTAAATTCCCCTGTATGAAGGAAAGGAAGAATACTTTTAAGTAGTAATTGCACTGTAACTATATTTTGTAAATCAAGACTCCTTGGCTGAGAAACTTACCAGGAAAACATTCAATTCTTGTGCTAAATAATGTCACTAAATAATGCTGAACCAGCTCACCAAGGAGCCTGCTACCCAGGCTGCACACTGCTCTGGCCTTTTGTAAGGCGCAAATTCCAATAATACTCAAAGTGAGCTGTACCCCGGCTGAGCAGACAGGATCTAAAAATGCAGGTAGTATAAAAAGATACTGATTATCCCTTATAAATATTCTGGGACAGGTAATATTTTAAAAATAAAGGAAGACTTTTATATAGTCTTCAGTATGAAAGTCTCAGACTTTTATATAGTCTTCAGTGGAAGGAAGAGCCAGGTAAAATTTTCTGCAGACTCCAGGCAGTTCCAATCAACATGTGATACATGCAGGGCAATAAAGTGTCTTTAAAGGGACAACTGTACACAATGAAAAGGAGTAGAAAAGAAGGATCAAAGCAATTAGTTTCTTATTTAGCCTAGAGAAGAGAAATGTCTAGGGAGACCTCAGATCTGCTCAGGCTTCAAACCAGTTGGTACCCAGAGCCTCACTTTACTTAGGGGCAGTCCTCAACCATCCTCTGCAGCCATCACAGCCCCTTGAACCTGTTAAAGCATTTCACAAAGTCCAGAAAAATGCACACAGGCACTGGTGTTCACAAAGGATGGGGACACAGATGACTCTGGAATAATAACATTAACATGCACGTTCATTTTCCCACTGACAAACTCATTACCTCTCCTACTCAGCCTATTCTGACACATTAGTTATCAGAGCAGCTCACAAGAACACAGAATATCCCAAAAGAGAACTTCAGGAGAAGCTTAATTAAATAACAGATTATTCTTTATGTTTAAAGAATAAATACACGCACATACACTTCCATGTGACAAGCTCCCCGGGGGAAAAATTTGTAAAATAAGCATAAAGTGTTTATTTAACTCAGAGAAGCAATTAAACCATTAAGAAGAGCTCAAAGTAGGCATTATGCTGATTATCCCTTAATTACGTGCATTCACAGCGGCGACAGACAAACTGCAACAATAACAACTATGTTACCACACTCATTTTTTCCTGACCTGGGCACATTCTACAACAAATCCATCAGCCATGTATATTCAAGCTGATTTAAGAGTGATGGTCCACATTGTTACCAGCACGGAGATATCTATGATTGCTGCTCCTACAACCAAGTTAAACACGCCTAAGTTTATTTCAACACAAGCAGACAAAGCTATTTATTTATGTGCTCCTCACCATACAGCATGCAATGCTAACGAGAGCCTAAATGCAATTCTCATCTCTCTGTTTACTCTGCCCTAATTGCAGCCTCTCACTCCTGCAGTGTATCCTCCTACCCAGGGCTCAGGACCCCCAGGTGGCACAGGGATGGTGGCACAGCTTGGCCTGTGCTGCCAGGGCAGGACTGGCAGAAAACACAGCCCAAGGAGTGCCCTGGGTGCCATCCCAGCTGGAGGAGCCCCAGCGAGGATCCCAAATTTTGCGTTCCCCTGGCTCGCAGGTGGGGCTGCAGCTGCAGCCAGCACAGACAGAGCCTGCAAAGTGACACACAGCTGAGCCTGCACCAAAGGCAGGAGCTGGAGCACTTTTTCCACCCAGCAGCAGCATCCCACCACAGGGTAAACAAAGTCATTTTAGAGCTCTCCTGGCAGCAATGCACTCTGCTCCAGCCATGGCAGGGCAAGGCGGCTGCCAAGGCATGGAGTCGCCAAGAAAATTACAATATGATAGTCTTAATTACACTAATTGCGTTTCCTGGTATTGAGGCAGGATTAATATAGTGTTTCTTATGCTAGATTTCATAAACACAATTGGTCTCAGCTTAACTCTTCGTAATTGTATTGCACAGTTCTTGCAAACAATTAGCCACCAATTATGTTCATTTCGCTTTGCAGATGACTGATAAACATTCCAAACATCAGAACTTTCCCTCAAGGGAGGCAAATTACTCCTAACTTCAGTAACCTTAATGAAGCCTCAGTGAAAGTCCTGTGGGCAAATCACCCAAGGCACTTGCTTGCCATTTCCATGCTTGCACCAAGGATTAGAAAAACTTCCACGCTGAGGAAGAGCCATGGCTTGAATGGCTTTGGAGAGGTGAGTAACCATCTTAAGGTAATAAAATGACCATACATAAATACAAATAGATATACAATACACTTATATATTATATATATATGTAATATATATTCGAATATGCATATTTTTACATTTGTATGTAGATACCTCTTCTATGTAAAAGCAGATGAACACACACACACTCATACACGAGTATTTGGTTTAGAAATCAAACATATTTGAGCTAGTGTACATCTCAAGGCTACAGGTGCTGGGAACTGGACTGGAGGGGTCTAATTAATGCCCCACTCCCACCCTGCTCACCACAGTCCCATCATCAAACCAAAGTGCTCACACAATTGAGAATGGCAGGCATTGTGTTCCAGTCTCCTCTGCAGGCACAGCTCCAACATTCAGAACAATCCAGCCAGAAATGTTCAAAAATGTTATGGTGAGATAATATCGTCTGCTGAGACAAAAATAGTCTTTTATTACGTTATGCAGAGGTCATGTGGAGCGACCTCGCCGAGATGGCATTTGAAGAGCCTCACCCTCAGCAGCAGCAGCAGGCAGGGGAACCAAAACTCCAAGAGTTTCTAGGAATTTTAGGCTGGATTTTTATAAATAACTCAGTATAGCCTTGCTTAACATGTACACCACTTAAAAGGCGAAGCTTGGATGAACAGTATACAAATAGTTATAGAGCAAATGCTCACTTACAAAGCTCTGCTTGAAAGCTGTATGGTTGAAAAAAAAAATCCAAGTATTTTTTGAGCAAAAGAAATAAATTGCAAGCTCTTTCTTGCCAGTGCTAGCAATACTAAAGCCTTCCCATAACAATTAGAGCACACTTTGCTAATAAAGCCTTACACCAGGGTTTCTGCACAGGGTTTCAGGTTCTTTCTTCCATACCTGCAGGGTCAAGAGCCCTACACTTGACAGGAGAAGCAAAAATAAACCTTGCTGGTAAGTAACTTGCAGTTTGTCCCAGACACACTGATTAACGTGGTCCTGTGCTACCAAGTATTTTTTAATACTTAACGCCCCATATAGGAGATTTTTTTAAGATCTCCTATGTGGGGCATACTGACAGAAAACTAACAGCAACCCAGAGAGGAAGGCACTGCTTGTGACAATCCATCTACACTCAAATGTTCCCCCATCTCATTCCCAACAGAAACAAGAGGAATAAACTTTGAAAAAAAAACCCAAACCAAATCACAAAACACACCATCAAAATTGTTGTTAATAATATAATCAAGAAGGCAAAAGTCATATGCAGTAATCAAACCCAGCTTATAAACAAAGCATGTGCAGAACCCTGCAGCTTTACATTGTAACACATGGGGTAGATTAATAAAAAACTGAATTGCACAAATGATGAAAGAACTTGGTCTTTTGTTGAACATTTAAAAAAAAAAAACAACAAAACTCCCACTCATCTCCAGGAGTGGCTTGATTTTTAAGTAGTGTTTGAAGCTCTCTGACCCACAAAGAAAGGAAAAATCAAAATTAAGTCTTGTGGTGTTTAAATGAGTAAATCACAGTGTAGGTTTATTTGTTTCTAGGATATTTATCCTAAATAATTTGGAATATTAAGTCAGGATTTAGATTTACTGTTAAACAACTATTACTGATATAACTGGATGGCAGTCCACACACTTTGAGGCTGTCCACAGTTATGCAATTTCACACTAGTTAATGTGGTTGAGTGGGCTTTTTCCTTTCCTTTTTGTTTTGAAGCCAGTGATGCTTTCATTACAAATTTGACTCAGCAGTTTATTTCTGTAATATCATCTATTCCTCAAACCTCTATTAATGCAAATATCCACGACACACAAAATGAGCTCTTGATGTCACAGGCACAGAATCTCCCCTGTGGCAGTGACCACGAGAAAACACTGCAGAAGGTGCAGAAGGAACAAACAAGACTCCTAAAGATATGATCACACAAATTGTATCTAAATATAGAAGGAGTTAGACTGTCAGAGTGAAAGCCACCCAGTCTCAGAAACCTGATAACAGCAGAACCAACAGCTGATCCAATACAGCTTTCAACAACCACTACACAAAGTTTTTTTTTTATGGTGGGAATAAGTACAATTTCGAATTTAGCAAAAGCAACAAACCAATTTACATTCTTTACCATTTAAAGTCAATTCATTATTATCACTTTGCCAAGTTGAGATTTGTTTCAAAATTAAAAATGAGAAGCATAATACTAAAAGCCCTGCAAAGACTCTGGGTTACAATGTGCTCCATCCCCATCCCTAATCCACATCTCCTACAGGAACAACAAACATGAACCAGAACCACAGACATTAAAGAATAAAAACCATGGGAAACTAAATGTTTGCCTGTGATGAGAAGTAAAGGAATTTAATAAGGATAGTAGAATAATTTAATGATTCTTCTGGCCAACAAATATAATTACTTCAGACTAAGAAAGCTGACTACAACTTCCTTACTAATTCAGAACTGTAGCTGCACTAATAAACTGTAAAAAGACTAAAAGCATTGACTAATGGGTTTGCAATGTCTGTAGCCTGTGGATCTTGGACTTGAAAATCCTGCCACCACTGACTGGAATGCACTAGGTCCATACTAGGAGGATTAACTGCATTTAGCAGGGCTGACATAACTTCAGCATTCCTGCAGATACTCACACTCACAGAGCTTCCCTGTGTTTTGGGCAGAGATCCAGAGATACTGGGAAACCTAAAAATTGCTAGTGTGCTGGGACAAGACAGCCTTCCCAAGGGCTCTTGGATAATGTCTATCTCACAATTCCTGATTCTGTCAGACATTTATATATTATATATATATATACACACAGACAGACAAGTAAAATAAGGACAGACAGAAACCCCAAATGCAAGTCCTGCATATTTACAAACCCAAAAAAAGTCTGAAATTATAGCCCAGACCATATGTTCTAACAGTTGTCTTTAAAGTCCACTGTCCTAATTCTAGAAATCAACACATTTCCCAGCAGCAGATTCTTAGGCATTCCAAAAAATATACAAAAAAATCTCCATTTTAGCAAAGGACAAGCTTCAAGAACTGCATCTCTGCTCATCTGGGAAGCAGGATGATTGGGTTTTACCTATGTACAAACCAGAATGGTTCAAGTCCTCATTTACTTCTCAGCCTGCTGGTGGCTCAGCCCCTGCCCTTCTGCTCCACCAGGGCTCCTGTGCCCTGAGGCCACGTCAGCAGGACACAGCACTGGCTGCCAGGTGCCATCCCAGCCTGGCCAGGGCAGTGGCTTTTCCTGGGACCAGGCTGCAGGGCTGGGAGAGCCATCCCTCCAAGCATAGGTGGCCACAGACCATCAGCAAGGGTCTCAAGAAATCCTTGTTTCCACATTTCATAGAATTTCCAAAATATTTCCAGCCTTAGCTGTATCGCTGTCCCTTTCTCTCAGTGTGCTACAAAACAGTCACAATTTAGGATTTGGAATGATTAAGCCAAATTAAACTTTAATTACATGCCAAGATTCTTTTTCCTTTTGTCTTGTGTCAGGGGAGCTGTAACAAATAACAGCTACCAACTGTAAAGAACCAGATATTCCACCCAGCAAAGCTACAAGTGCAGGTGCATCTGGTTCAAGATTTAATCACACACATGCAAAATAAATTTCCATAATTATTCTTAGCAGTATCAGATTTAAAATGGAGAAGCTGAGATTATTCGCACAGTAAACAAAGCATCCCATTGTTTACTCCTGGCTTCTTACATGGCTTCCTATACTTGATTGTGGTGTGCTAAAAAAATAAATCCTTGAGATGAACAGGGAATGGTGGTGTGATCTCACTGACAACAACACGGGAAAAACCTATTGCAGGTTAGCAGCTCTTTGCTCTGTCTCAGATTTCAACACATGGGTCACAAAGATATGAAAGCCTTAAAGTTGTTTATTGCACATGAAAGGAATGAAGGATACATCACCAGGAGCACAGTTTTCTAAGGTGACCAAACACTAAAAGGTCAAAGAGCCTATCTCTGACATACAGAGAGGCACCAAAAACATCAGAAATAACACAGAGAATGAAAGGTTCCTCTGCAAATTCTGGTATTTTCTAGCTGGGCAAAGTGAAAATAAATTAACAGTGTTTGTTATGATTTTATGATTAACAGCTGGTGGTTTATAGCTGTGGAGGGCACCACAGATAACATCCCAACAGGAAAGGCACAGCTGATCCCAGGCTTGGGACATGCCTGTGCTACAGAGCTGAGTTTGCTGAAACACTCAAGTGACCAAACCCAGAAGATGGTAACAATGCCTCTAAAGGATAATACTGAGTCTGTTACATATATTAAAAAAAAAAAACCAAACTATTTTGGCCAATACAAAGGCTGGATAGACACTGACATGAGATTCTTCCCAGTTATTCTCAACCACAGCTTTGCTCTGGAAGATGCTTATGCAGATATTTCCTCATTTGTCCATTAATAGAAAGCACTTTAATAAATTAAAAACTTATTTGTGCTACAGGAGACCAATGGGTATTGCAGGCCTGGCTTTTCCATCAAACACTAAATCTAGGCACCAAGTACCACGAGTGAAAGTGATGTAAATATAAGAGTTACAAGTTAAATGAGTAAGAGTTATGTTTTAAAACTCAAAAAGGTGAAAAAGGCCCTTGCTGGTAAAAAGAAAGAAACTGAGCCAAAGCTTAATAAACGAAGTGTAAACAAAAGCTATTTAATACCAAGAGCTATGCTGTAAAACACCACCACACAGACTGCTCTGCTCCAAACCTAATGGCCAAAACATTCTGAACTGCAACTGCATTTCCTACAGGGAGTTTTCCACCCCGTGTAACCAGCCTGCCCAGCAGCACGTAGGTGGAAAGAGCTGAAACACTCTGCAGAAACAAGGAGAAACAGAACCAGAGCTCACCCAGCAGCTCACCCCTCCCTTCCCTGACACAGCCAAGCACATCCCTCCTGTCCTGCTGCCACACACCTGGCACATGTGTCCCTGTCCCTCCTTTCCTGCTGCCACACACCTGGCACATGTGTCCCTGTCCCTCCTGTCCTGCTGCCACACACCTGTCCCATGCGTCCCTGTCCTNCACACACCTGGCACATGTGTCCCTGTCCCTCCTGTCCTGCTGCCACACACCTGGCACATGTGTCCCTGTCCCTCCTGTCACACACCTGGCAGATGTGTCCCCAGAGCCTTTCCCAGGAGTGTGCCCAACCACAAGCAGCTCCCAACCAGCAGCAGATACAGGTGAGAAAGGACAGTGTTTTTTCTGCTCTGACAGATTTAATGTTCTGATCAATGCAGTGCTTTGCAGCATTCTTATAATACAGTCATGAACTTATTCCTTTAAAGGTAACCAAGGGCCAAATTCTGATTATTCAGGTGATGCTCTGGATAGAAGCAGGTACTGAACCAAAGGGACTCCAGCCTCTGGATCTCACCAGCACACAGGCAGTGCCTGCCCTGGAGGGCCCAAAGAACCTTCCACTTGCAGATTTCACCAGCTGCTCTTTATTAAAGCATCTCCAGCCTTCTGAAGCCTCTCCAAAGCAGCATGACTTCAGGTGCTGCTCTTCTTTCCTCTCAGAGTGAAATCACATTGATGAACAACTCAACATCTGCCTCTGCCCCTGCAGAGTGATGGAGCAGGGGCTCCCAGCTCCTGATGCACCAGGTGAACCCACAGCACTGGAAACACAGCCAGCTACCTGGGCTGGATCTTCCTGGAAAAAGGAAACACAGCCAGCTACCTGAGCTGGATCTTCCTGGAAAAAGGAAACACAGCTAGCTACCTGAGCTGGATCTTCCTGGAAAAAGGAAACACAGCCAGCTACCTGAGCTGGATCTTCCTGGAAAAAGGAAACACAGCCAGCTACCTGGGCTGGATCTTCCTGGAAAAAGGAAACACAGCCAGCTATCTGAGCTGATCTTCCTGGAAAAAAGGAAACACAGCCAGCTACCTGAGCTGGATCTTCCTGGAAAAAAGGAAACACAGCCAGCTACCTGGGCTGGATCTTTCTGTTCTGTTCCTTAGGTTTCTTCCCTCCCCAGCCTCTGATGTGACACCCAAAAGACGTGGGATCAGCAGGACAAGGGAGGTGATTGTCCCCCTCTACGCTGCTCTCCTGAGACCTCAGCTAGAGTACTGCACCCAACTCTGGGGCCCTCAACATGAAAAGAAGGTGAGACTGTTGGATAGAGCCCAGAGGAGTGTCAGGAAGATGATCATGAGGCTGCTATGGAGACAGGCTGAGAGTGGAGCTCTTCAGCCTGGAGAAGGCCCTGAGGAGACCTCAGAACTCCTTCCAGGGTCTAAAGGGGCTCAGAAAGAGTTGGAGAGGGACTTGGAACAAGGTTATGGAATGACAGGACAAGGCTTTAATCAAAAAGAAGGCAGGTTTACATTAGATAAGAGGAAGAAATTCT